>NTHP01000663.1:34577-93863 GCA_003416845.1 Oplegnathus fasciatus
ACTCTCAGAATGCAGGGTTACTTGAGGTTCCTAGAGTCTCCAAAAGTAGGCTGGGAGCCAGAGCCTTCAGCTATCAAGCTCCTCTTCTGTGGAATCAGATCCCAGTTTCAGTTCGGGGGGCATTTAAGAGTAGGCTTAAAACTTTCTTCTTTGATAAAGCTTATAGTTAGGGCTGGCTCAGGTGAGCCCTGAACCATCCCTCAGTTATGCTGCTATAGGCCTCGACTGCCGGGAGATTTCCCATGATGCACTGAGCTCATCTCTCCTCCTCTCCCTCTCCTTCAGTACTCATTCATGTCCCATTAATGCATGTTACTAACTTTGTATCTTCCCCGGAGTTTCTGTGCTGTCTCGTCTCGCAGGTTCCTGTAGATCGTTGTTGCAGACTGCCTGTTGCCGTCAGCCTGCTTGACCCCCACTGCTACTATTATTATTATTATTACTCATATTTCTATTACTAGTCATATTTCTATTATTAGTCGTACTACTATTGTTAATCATGTTTCTATGATAAGTAATTTTTCCATTGTTATTATTGTTATTATAATAATAGCTGTTATTGCTATTATTAGTTATATTTCTATTGTTATTATAATTGCTGCTGCATTCCTGTCTGTCTGCCTGCCTGCCTGCCTGCCTGTCTGTCTCTCTCTCTCTCTGTCTTCCCTCTCTCTTTCAACCCAACCGGTCAAGGCAGATTTTCCTTGCCACTGTCACCAAATGCTTGCTCATGGTGGGAATTGTTGGGTCTCTGTAAATAACATAAGAGTACGGTCTAGACTTGCTCTATATGTAAAGTGTCATGGGATGACTTTTGTTGTGATTTAGCGCTATATAAATAAAATTGAATTGAATTGAATTACTACATCTGAATACAACGGGGGATTAACAAGAATTTGAATTTATGCTAGTTTCCTACTTGTGCATATCCTCAACAACCCTTCTTTCTTTTTTCCATCTGTGTAACATCATAAACACAAGTGTTGAATTTTGGGAAGTACGTGTCAAGATGGATGTGTTACGGTCTGTTGCTTGCAGTACAATGAACTCCCCCCTCTGAGTTTGAGCTGAGGCCAATGTGAACTGTGTGGAAGTGGATGGACATCATGACCATGACCCCTTATGCATTGCTCTGTGGTGCCCATCTGTTGTACCCTTCCCTGGACATCTGTGTGGATTGACCCTTACTCGGATTCCGCTTTTTTTTTTTTTTTTCAGAATCATCACTATTGACACATAGGCATGTACTCAAACAGGGAGATGTGTCTTGAGAAGATTTAATTTGATGTATACTGGCTCTGTGTACTGTTTCCCCCCGAAATTAGTAGAGCAACCCTTAACGCTTTGCAGCCTTATAACCAATGTATATGTGATGTTGAACTACACCCATTAGACCTGTTTTGTTTTATGTATGTGCCTGTTCTTGTTCATTCTAAATAATAAAAACAAAGTTTAAAAAAACCCAAACTAAATCCCTTCCCCAATGCAAACGGTTAACAAGAAGGCAATGTCAGACTGAGTAATAGGGTAGTCACAAATTGGTTTTTCAGTGTATCAGACTAGAGGTGTGACTGGACATTGTGATATCTGTTGGGCAGATGTGCTACAGGGGAGGCATGGCATGAAGTGATGTTGGCGTGTATGTACGGGAAGAAGTGTGACCCCAAGTCTGACTACCTGCCTGGGGAAGAGAACACCTGTGGATCCAACTTTGCCATCATCTACTTCATGAGTTTCTACATGCTCTGTGCCTTTCTGGTAAAACACAACACACATTCACGTGTTTGCAACACACATTAAAGAGCAACTTAACCCTTCTTTCAGCTTGAATACACTGTCTTCATATGTTCAAAAATACAGCTGTCTGCACCAGCTACGTAATGGCTCACATTTCACTTGTGCATAAGTGTGACCTTAAGTGTGACATGGACATGGAAAGCAGTACAGTGACTCCAGTGACTAAAGTGACCAAACATTCATTCATTTAGAGTAACCAACAGTGAATGAGCAGGTCAGGAATCACTATCAAATCTAACCGAGCTGTTTTTAAGTCTTCTAAATCAAGTCCAAGTGTTTCTCGTCTATTAATTTTTGGATGCCAATTACAATAGTGCAATGGCATAAATAACACCAAGTAGCAATGTTTAAATGGAAATTGTGCATTAAACATTAGTTGGAATGGTTTAATCTGTGTAACAGTGCAAAATGCCTCCTGATGAGTTTTTGTGTGCTTGGAACGTTGTAGTGTACATCACTGCTCCTGGGTTGTCATCTCAACACTACCCTGCTTGATCTGTCCTGCAGACCCCTAAACTTCCCCAGAAAGTTATCTCAAGGAAATTGAATCGAACGCAACTGGATTTTTGGTTTTGTCTGTGAAGACAACCGGTTTAGTCTAGCCTGGTTAAACAAGCACGAACTGCTGAAGCCTCTTGGATGAGAGGTGAAACGTCTTCACAGACAAAACCAAAAATCCAGTTGCGTTCGATTCAATTTCCTTGAGATNGCCTGCCTGACTCCCACTGCTACAATTATTATTATTAGTCATATTTCTATTGTTATTATAGTTGTTATTGTTGTTGCTACATCTCTGTCTGTCTGTCTCTGTCTGTCTGTCTCTTTCTCTCTCTGTCTCTCTCTCTCTCTCTCTCAACCCAACCGGTCAAGGCAGATGGCTGCCCACCTAGAGCCCGGCTCTGCTCGAGGTTTCTGCCTCTTAAAAGGAAGTTTTTCTTTGCCACTGTCGCCAAGTGCTTGCTCATGGTGGGAATTGTTGCGTCTCCGTAAATACACATTATAAGTTATGAGTACGGTCTAGACCTGCTCTATATGTAAAGTGTCATGAGATGACTTTTGTTGGGATTTGGCGCTATATAAATAAAATTGAACTGAATTGAAATATATATATATGACTTGAATGTAGGCCAAAATAAAACTTGGTCGTTGTTGGGTTTGTGTGCTCTCTGCAAGCCGCTGTCTGTACAGAGCCAAAGATTTTTTTGTGAGCGAAGAACCTTTACTCTGTAACGCCACTGTACAACCGTGGGTGTTTCTGTAGTTCCAGCAACTCCAAAAGAGTTATACGTCTTCTCTCTAGCTGACTGCGTCACGTCAATTTCAGTCGCATTTCAGTCGCATTTCAGTACAGTTAAACTTTCATTCATATCATATCAATAATTTAAGCTTAAGACTTAATAATTCTGAACCAGGATATTTAGTATTTGGATCAAGTAGCATTCATTTTTATGGAGATTTTTTTTTTTTTGGCAACTTCATCTCTAGTGTAGGCTATGTAACACAAAATGGGATTAATTTCTCAGTATCTATTTTACTTTGTTATAAATAAAAGGCTTAAAATGTGATGTTTCTATTTTCAGCATCAGTCCACAGTTGAGGATTTATGTGTGGGTGCTGCTTTGCTGGGGCTGGATGTCCCTGCTACGTATGATGGGCCATTAGGGGAACAATGGGATATGTTCTTACAGTTTGATGGGATGGGTACTACCGCCTCTACGTCCAAGTAAACCAGTTAAATCTGCGAAAAAGATCTGTTTATGTGTGAAAACAAAGTTTTCAGGTTGTTTTTGAAAAGATCTAAACTCCTGCACTGCTGACTAAGACATCCCTCAAATCTCTATCTTTTATTTTGTCTTTGCACTGCATGATCATAAAATAAAGGTCAATGACCAGAGCTGTACTGTGTGATCGCAGAGAAATTCACAGAGAAGTTATCAATGACCATCAGTGTGCGTCATGGTGCATCATGAACAGGTATCAGAGGAAAGCTGGATCTCTGCTGTGAAATTACAGAAGGTATAAGCTCTGGATAGAGAGAAGTCATTCCTCAGACCATCCTCGGGACAATCCCTACAGACAGCAGTTTACATTTCCAAGAAAAAAGACTACAGATGATCATGTTTAATATAAACAATATTAAATTTCCCAAAATTTTGCATCGGCTCTCAGGACACAGAATAAGGCATTTAAACTGGCCTTCCCGATTTTGAGTGTTTAACCAAGCAACAATATTCTGGAGCAACCACACACAAATCAGAGAAATGCATCAGCACGGTATCAGTACAGACAGCACAATCAAATGCAGTGACACACACAGTCACAACAACAGGTTGTCAGTAAAAATAAACCAGGTTTACTTTTTGCATTTAGTCTGGACATTTTAACGGCTTGTTTTTCTATTTCCAGGTAAATTGATGATTGTTTCACTGCGACATCAGCTTCAAACTCTGAGCCACTGCAGGAAAAACAGGCAGCTGTCTTCCTCTCCTCCCCTTGTAGCAGTACAGTATATTTTTCATAGATTGGTGATGAAAAAGCATATGACCATGTTAAACCTGTGCTTCACAGTATTTTAACATGTAGGTCACTTGATGGTGCCAACATGCAGCTGTTTTTTGTCCACTGAATAAAATGCTATGGGAGAATTAAAAATCTTTTATTGCTAGGGACAAAACAGACATTATAATGACAGTAACTATGGCTGGGGTAAAGCAGCACATTGTGCAATTGTTCTGCTGCTCTTTTGGTCTTTTACTGAACATTTTACAGCAAAATCTGCAGTGAAGAGCACTGTACAATCTCAATGCAGTGTCATGTGACATCACATCCTCAGCCACAATGCTGTAGTGGGTTTACCTGTGCAAAGCTGTGTGTAAGCTGAGCACCACCTACTGACACTATACTGTAACACATGCTATGCAAGAATATGCTGCAGCCATGGCAAAGGTGCGCCATTCTCATGGTAGGGTGGGACACTTTTAAGAGCTACCACTGTATGGCACTGTTAGTAGCTGGTACAGCCAGAAGGCTTAGTGGTGATTAAATCCCCTAGACCTAAAGCAAATCAATTTACCGGCGTTACCTGTGCTGTGACACTACACATCCAGCAGACACGCAGCAACATTATCATCCCATCAGACGTTTGTGTCCACCTGATGAATATAAATCCATTAATATTAAGTTCCTTTAGCTCTGGTTTGGGATCCACCAGCTCCTGAGAAATACACTTAATCCCCAACTGGACAGCTTGCAGTGTTCATGTTTGTCAATATGAAAGTGAAGCAAGGTGGTGGTGGTGGAAAGGAACATGTTATAAAGCACATTACATGTAAGTGTGAATATAATGACTAGCGCAGAGATGGTTAGCACACTCACCGGTCAGTGGGTGGATGTGGAACTTCCCGTGCTCGTTGCCTGATCGGATACTGTAAGTGATCTCAGCGTTAGTCCCGATGTCCTTGCTGGCAGCATAAACTCTAAGAACCTCTGTGCCCACTCCCACATCCTCCGGCACTGTCGCCAGCTGATCGCGGCGCTCAAACACAGGCGGGTTGTCATTTATGTCCAGCACAGTGATTGTGACGTTGACCAATGAGAAAAGGGGTAGCGGTGAACCCTGGTCAGATGCATGGACTGTTATCTGATAAGCTGGCTGGACCTCGCGATCGAGAATTCGTTCCAGGACCACGATGCCTGAAGATTTATCTATGGAGAATGAACCTTCCGCTGAGTCGGCCAGAGAGTAGACCACCATACGGCCCAGACCTGCTGCAGAACCAGAAGAGGAGTGTCAAGTACACATCAGAGGTTTAAAGACCTCAGTATGCTTGCTGGATTGTGTAACTGTGATTGTATGATGGCTGCTTCTGACAAATTTTGTACGTTTTTGAAACAGACAATCATACCCAATTATGCAATGATTGGCCAGGTGTGTGGAGGAGTGAAAGTAGGCAGGGTTTTGTACTTCGCTCTTAAGCTCTCTTTTTTCTCCACACAACAAGTCACAGAAGTACTGTGACTTGTCATCCGAACAACCTAGTGTAACACTATGAATGTCTTTAAGGAGAGACTGTTGGTAAATGTGATCTGTTATCCCCATTTGTACATTTAAATTAGTCAAAACTACAAAGACACGCTAAAGACACAGTTATTGGGCAGATATCAGGGAGGAGTGAGCCAGGGGGAGGCTATGGCATCAGGCCTCTCACCCCATCTTCGAGCATTGAGGGGTGGGGGGGGGCTCAGTGGATATTTTCATGACTGCTTTAAGTGTACTTAATTTAGTCAACTTTTAATTAGCACCACACTTTGTACTTATTTGCACTGCATTGATTTTGTCTTTCTATCTGCTTCTACTTCCATTTTCTGCTTGTTTGTTTGTCTGTTGTTCTTCTAAATTAATGCACCTTGTATTTCTTTTTTCTTCTTGAAATATGAAATAGAGTATAGTAGGATTTGAAGTACTACTTGCAGTACTGGTAACACCAGAAGTAATACCATTAATACTAGTAGTAGTACTATCACCTTCATCAGGGTCTATGGCCTGGATGCGGGTGAGCAGGGCTTTGGTGGCAGTGTCTTCGTAGACGCTGGCAGTGTACTGTGACAGGGTGAAGATGGGCGGATTGTCATTCACATCAGTCACTACCAGCTGCACCACAGCACGGCACCACCGTCCACCACCATCAGTTGCCTGGGCAACCAGCTGGTAATTGGGTGTCATCTCATGGTCCAGAATCACAGATGACTTGACCTCACCTGGACAGGTTAGAAACAACATGTGAAACATTAAGAGATGGAGCCATACAGATGCATGGGAGCGTGTCACACAGGTTCTAAAATATCCACAGAAATAAATGTGACATTTATTCCTCTATAAGCAATGTGATAAGCAGAGGTGTAAAGAGTACTGAAATATCCTACTCAAGTAGAAGTACTGTTACTTGACTGAAATTGTGCTCAAATAAAAGTAAAAGTACTTGTGTAAGTACTCAACTAAAACTAAAAAGTAGCTCACTTAAAAAGTACTCAAAGTAAAAGTTTCTTAGTTACTTTCCCACTCCGTTGATTTTTATAATAAACACATTTTTTCTTTGATGTATGTTTCCTCTGTGAACAGAACAATGTAAAGGTTTATATAGTTAAAGAGTAATAGGTGTTCCAATTAATGTCATGAATGGCTTCATAAAGCATAAGGTTATGACAGCTTATTGATCTGTAGCCCTCAGCTCCCAGTTATTTTTAAACCTGGGCCCTATGTTTACATGTTTTGGGGTCAAAATGACTAGAGATAGACCTTTTGCAAAAGATATAATCTCGAAGATTTTCCTTTAAATAAACTTCTGTTAAGTCACTATCTATCGCCAAACAATGCAACACAATGGTGATTGAGCCTATGGCCCACTGATGAAAGTCCTTGCGTTTGGAGTATTATGACCTGGGTGTCGGGAGCGACTTTCCTGGAAAAATCACAAGCAGGGCACAGTTCGGCTTTTAACAAGACTTTTAACGCAATAGACTCGCTCTTAAACTCACCTGTGTGTGAAGCAGCGTACTGTTTTTTCCGAACGAACAAAGAAAAGACTGATGACTACAGACGAGGAAACTGAAACTGAAACTGAAGTGAGGTCCAAAAACATACCTGCAATTACCGATATTATTGCCATAGGTGCCGTGACAGACAACGAAATGAAAATCTTCGAG
Organism: Oplegnathus fasciatus; assembly: GCA_003416845.1. Taxonomy (NCBI): domain Eukaryota; kingdom Metazoa; phylum Chordata; class Actinopteri; order Centrarchiformes; family Oplegnathidae; genus Oplegnathus; species Oplegnathus fasciatus. The sequence goes on from NTHP01000663.1 coordinate 42,078, forward strand.
ATTACAACTTTAAAGCGTAAGATCCTTTGTTGAACCAGAAACAGCAGTTATATCGCTCTCTTCAAAGCCACCAGACTACATTGACAAAAACAGAACTGAACAACTTGCAGAACAACTGATGGTCTACTGCTGCCTCGATCGGTTAGTTTGTTTGTGTTATTGTGTCGTGTTTTAAAGGGTTAGTTTGTATCAGAACTAACGTGTGTTACGACATGTAATGAGGCAGCGGTAGACCAGCAACTCCCATGTTCTGCAAGGTAAAATTACTATTTTTGTTAAGGGAGTCTGGTTGCTTTGAAGAGAGTGATCTATCGGCTGTTTCTGGTTAAACAAAAACCTTAACTAACTTCATATAATCGCCTCCTAATTTTTACCAACACAAATTGCCTCACATAACACATAACGTAACCCATTAAACATTATAAAACATCTCCCTTTATGGCTAACCACACGCACACACACATGCGCCACAGCTTTGTGTTTCCCTGTTGCGTTGATTGGTGTCTGGTCCAAGGCAGTTTTTGGCTGGACCGCAGAGGGCCAGCTCTACAAACCCAAAAATCTGTCACTGAATGAGTGAGTGACTGACTGACTGAGTGATGAAATGACAAATCATCTTTGGCCGAGGTTACAGACGTTCCACAGTAAACACTGTGGTAGTAATTTGTGTTTCATCTATATACATTTAATAAATTATTAACTGTTACAACGGTGCTTTTGGTGAATTGCTCTTAAGAAATGTTTATGTTTATTGTCCCCCCCCAACAATGAAATGAAATATCCGCCCTTGGTCATGTGATATGCTACCTCAGTACACTTTAGGGACAAATATTACTGGGACCACTAAATTGCAGAACATTTAATATCCAGGAATTCACATTATAGACACGACCACTGACTGCCTGTAACAATTTGGCCACAATATTGCACACTGACCATACATGGTAAAATTACTGAAAAATACAAGTACACAAAAAAGCTACTCAATCACAGTAACGTGAGTACTTGTAATTCGTTACTTCCACCTCTGGTGATAAGCTGGTGACGTGGCCCCATTTCGCTGCTGCATTTCACTCCATATTGGATTGATTCAAGTTGCAATGCATGCAATTTCAATGAAAAAAGGTTATGTACTACGTGTTGTTCCAAGAGAAATGTACTGTATGGGTGTGTTTTCAAAGCCACGCTATGTCCATACCAGTGTCCGGGTCCATGCTGAAGTCCTGGGATCCAGGACCATGTAAGGAGTACTGGATCCATGCACTGACGCCCACATCGGCATCAGTAGCTCCAACCCTCAGCAGGACACTGTTGACTGGGAGGTCCTCTGGAATGGAGGCAGTGTACATAGCCTGCAGACACACCACACATGTACACACACACACACAAACACACACACACGGCAAAGGAATAAAGAGACCCAGTCACTGGAATGAAATGACACTATGAAAGGTAGGTGAAACCTTGACAATGGCTACATTTACAGTTAGCTGAGTCAAATGAATGTCGTCCACTGCTCACCATCACTGTGGTTGCATCTGTCCTTTAAAAGAGCAACATGCGGTTTTATTCCTCACCTGGTCACAGATGGGGCTGTTGTCATTAGTGTCTATCACTGTCACCTCCACTGTTGCTTGGGAAACAAAGAGTCCATCGCTAGCAGTGACATTGATGATGTAGAGGTTGCGTTCCTCCCTGTCAAGCGGCCACTTCACATACATCTTCCATTCACCCTGAACCAGACCGAGCGCAAACACACCACGATAGTTTCCACCTGAACAACACAGAGAGAGAGAGACAGGCCTAGTGAGATACAGGATCAGTAAAGAAGATTTTAGACATGTAGGCCTGCATACATACATTAAAGTAAATAATTCAAGTTTAAATATCACCAAATCTATTGCCATTTTTAATGTTCAAACTGTGTAACAGTTAGTATGGTAATTTAAAAGTGTGTATTTATTACTTTAAAATAAACTTGAAAACATTAAAAATCAAACTTATCAGGTGTGTCTTGGTGTGTTATTCCTGTTACAGTTACAATTATTTGGCAGCTCTGAGCTGAATGTTTTGTATGTTGCCATCTGTTTTTGTTGACCAAAGAAAAGTCTTATATCTGAATGTGATAATGTGAGCTTCATCTGTTGTCTGTCTGATGGCCTGAACCGACAAACACACCTTCACTCTTTGCACAACATGATTGGCTGCTGTCAGATTGACTTTGTAGAAGAGTTGAAAAATGATGAGTTGATTCGACGCTCACGTTCATTTTTAATCTTAAGTCAAGTCATTTCAGGCTATAAAATTAATTTTATTTATATTTATATAAATTTAGTATAAAAACAATTTCTTGACCAACTGCACCCACTGAAGTAACAGTAAAGTAAAAAAATCTATAGGTTAGACCATAATACTGAGGATGTATGAGAGCATTGGGTGGCTGCTGACCCATTTAACTGGACTGTCAAGTCGAAGAAGCACAATCCTCCACAATAAGCCTGTGAATATTCACACATATTGGACCAGTCTAGCCTGGTTAAACAAGCACGAACTGATGAGAGGTGAAACGTCTTCACAGACAAAACCAAAAATCCAGTTGCATTCGATTCAATTTTCCTTGAGACAATCCTTCACCCATCAATCTCCAGGCAGCTCTGTCCTCTCTCACAGACTGATGGGTGGAAGAAGACCCTGCCTACATACAGTGTATACAGGGGTGACAATCACTAAAATATGAATAAAAGGACGTTTTAGAAAATACATCATAATTAAAGTGGCAGTTTCCAAGGAACATTAACTTACAGTCAAATCCAAAAACAGTTTGAAAATCAGTCCTTTAGATGTGAATTCTTAAATAATATGAATCCACAACAGAAATTAGTCACAAAGGTAATACATTATTATAGGAAACTGAATAGTAATAAAACAGTGAAACATCATTCAGTCAGACACTGGGTTACACATGCATATATATATACTGTATATATATATATATACACACATATACATACACATATGTATATATATATATATATATACACACACACACACACACACACACACACACACACACACACATATATACATATATATATATATGGATGATATAATAGTTAGCAAGTATACTAAAAAGTATCCATCTGTCGTTGTTGGTCACGTGGCTGGCACGTTCTTTTCTTTATAAAATGCATCTTGGCTCATAGCTAAAGAGATTATTTGCAAGAGCAAAAAATAGGTCAAATCAGCCTTGCAAAGTTTACCAGTTTCAACATGAAAGAAGTTGAATTTTAACAGATCAACAGATCAAGAGCAGTGTATTCAATATGAAATGAGATGATGCGGCTAATCCCGGTGGGGAAAATGCAGCAGGATAAACATAACTCAGGGTAAAAGACCCAGAATCTGAGAACCACTATAATATAAACAAGTGGTAATATAAATAACAAATAACAATACAATAATACTAAAAGCAATATGCTATATAAAGTTTTAAATTTGTGTGAAAATAAGGCTTCAATGTTCATTTGGCATTTTAATATAAGTACTCTAGCGCAGTTAAGTAATGGATAACTAAGCAAGCTGTAAGCCTGAACAAAAACTGCGGCCTGCAGATATGGTGTTAGTTACCAAGGCAATGGAATTAACTCTTGAACTCCAGCCATATCTTAAGACCAAAAAGTCAGGGCTACCACTAGAGTTAGCTGGCTAACCAATAATCCTGCTTTGTGAGATAGAGAGGTCAGACTTCTGCCTCAAATGTGCCCATGATGATAACTTCTCAAGCAACTCTTACTTCCAGACTGTTTACTGCCCTCAACAAGCCCCACCAATCCAAATCTTAGTAAAAGCTTTTTAACCTTCAATCTGAACTGTAACATCTCTGACATAAGGAGGGAGAATGGGCTGGACTAGAATGGACTTCATTTATATAGCGTATTCATCCAAAGCGCTTTACAATTTCTCTCTAATACACCCATTCACACACTCACACACCGCTGGCAGCAAGCTACCATGCAAAGAGCAATATGGGTTTCAGTGTCTTCCCCAAGGACATGTGGACAGGAGGAGCCGGGAATCAAACCACCAACCCTGTGATTTATGGAGTGCAGCTGCAGTATTTGCCAGTAGTGAGGTACCTATCTGTACCTATTTTGGCAATGCAGTAATTGCTTACAGTGCCTTAGTGCCCCATAAGACTGCAAGTGTTTGGAGGTTTCTCAGACCACAGTGGGACATGCGAATGAAGCCATCCTGTCGCCCACACATATGGCTCAAGTGAGCTCAAATGCTTTGCTGGTTTTACTTTACTTTCACATAAGGTACAAATAAGTGGGATCAAGCACAGATCCAGGGGCTCGAGGAGTACCAATAAAGTAATTACACAAAGTTATAGAATCATGTACTATGCCTACTGTAGATAAAAGAGACATAACTTCATAATATATTTTTTTAATTTTGAATGTTTTTTTCTTTGTTAAATTGTTACATTGTTGTGATACAAAATTATAACAAAATATAATACAATAAAATCACATGCCAGCAAAAAATGCCAAAAAATAGTATGCAACAACTTCTCTGAACATTTGTTAATAAATAGCAATAATCAATACTTATGACCGATTGACACCTAATATATTCAAATTTAGTTTTACAAATTCAGATTCAAAACATTAAAAACTAGAGCCAAATATTTTTCACAGGTGAGCTGACAATCCAGCTTCTTGGAATACCCCTGAGACCTTAACCTGTCCTAAACAAAACAATCCCATCTGGGCTTTTCACAAGGACAAAATTTTAAGGAATATTATATTTTTGTTGTAAACAAATCTGGATTTTGTATTATCTCTACACAAAGGTCAAGTGTGTGTTGGTGGCTGCCTGACGAATGCATCGCCTGGGCATGCCTTCACAGCTGTCAGGATGAAAGAAAAAGGGGGTGGGGCTGGTCAAAGGGGGTTCAATTACAGTAGAGGAGCAATGGTAAAATAAAAGTAAAAAAATCATTCCTTTCCTTTTATGGCCCAAAATTGTTTGTATTTTTTGTAGTTAACTACACAAAAAATGGCAAAAAAGTAATTTAACGAATTACTATGCAAATATGAATGTAGTTGAACTACCAGCAAGCTACTGCAGAATGTAGTTAAACTACTAGTTTAACTACATGTAGTTCACTACTCCCTAACACTGCCTACTCCATGTATTTTGACACTTCCTCATTAAAAAGTGAGAAAAATGTAGTTGCCATACAATAACTCCCCTATCTCCTATATTCACAGGGCAGTATAAGCCCTCTTTTTTGTTGTGTTTCTACTAGAGCCCAAGTGATATAACGGCTGATTTTAGCTTATCACAGAAATATCTGTATAAGTGGATATGTTGAAATGCAGAAATGCAAAAGATACGTTTGCTGTTATTTAGAAACAGTGCTTCCATAATTTGTCCACCGAAGAGCACTGACAAGTTTATTAAGGAATTTAAGTAATTTTTGTCAAAAATGTTTTACCTATGTTATGCATTTATGATAAAAAACAAATATAGACTGATATAGCATTAACAAAACTGTCAAATACTGATACTGGTAGCCTTAAAAATTCAGTATTGGTCAAGCTAGTTTCTACCTGGTCATCACTATTCATAACATGAGGTCGGTTTGCAGTCTTAACTACGTAATAATGCTCATAATCAGTTATGTCTTGGTGAGCTCTTTGTAACACCAAATACATATACACATAAGGTCAGTAAAGTACAGCATGACAGCAATTTGATTTTCCCACGTGGGTCCATGTAGTGCTGATGATGCAGAATCACCTAAACTGTCCAGTGACCTGTCAATCATATGTGACATTATGTCTGTTCGTCTTAGTTTGTTTGTTAAAAGCCAGTCTGTATGAACCAGACCCAGTGTTTCCCATACATAGGCTCTACTTGGGCGGCCCACCCAGGTAGATTAAGACCCGCCCAGGTAGATAAAATCCCAATTCTAATCAAGACACTCAATTGTCATTTCATAATGTACACAGACCAGTGACACCCCCATCCCACCCCTTCTCAAGACAATGCACGTCAGGCGTGCGTAACACAGCGGTTCACTTGGTAGGCGATTGTTTTTTCCTAACTTACTATCGGATCTAAGATGTTATAAAAAGAATCCTCCTGGCTCCGCTGAGGCCCGTTAATCAGCACGAGTGACGAGTGAATTTTAAATCCTTAATTACAAACCAGTTTGAAGTCTCTTTTCCACGGATCTGACGGTCTGTGTACACTCTGTCCAAAGCACTGTTCAACTTGTTTGATAACAGGATAAACAACTATTCAATGCATTATTTTGTTTTTCCGTCTTTAGTGTGAATTAAACAAACGGAAACCCATGTGCTTTTCCCGTTTTCGTCTTCAAATCGGCAATTGGAATAGAAATTAAACCAAAACCAGAAAACAGCTTGTTTTTAGCTTTTATAAGTTAACTCCTAACTCGATAATAAAAACACCACACTCAGCAGTTTGTGTATTGGATACCTAAAATGTGGTATTTAATGTGTTAACGTTACACATCTTATTTTAACTTACAAGGATGGTTGGACTGGTTCATGGATGGATATTATGAGGGGACAGTGGGGCCCGGACCCCCCCTTCCTGTGAAAAAACATGAGCTGTCCCCCTCAGTATATCATTGTAAACATAACTGTATCATTTTAAATAATATGATAATATGCAGTATTGTGCTGATTATAGACGCAAAACAATGCCTGTCACACGCCACGCCACCTCACGCCGCGTCATCACATACAGCACTGTCACACACGTCACGCCGCACTGCGCCACCCACCACCACAAGTAAATTCTCAACCTGTGGGAAACACTGCAGACCAGAGCTAAAAGGAAACTATGTTTCTTTATTTTTCTTTGGACCAACTGAAGTATAAACACTTGAGAAACAGACATCAAATGCACTGCTACAATGTTTTATGCGGTTAGTATTTATCTAACCACTTCTGCTGTGGCACTGTATGCTATATTAACACTACATTATTTAGCAATATTATGTACCTTTGTTTACAGTTGATCAAATGTTCATGTCATCTCTTGCTATGAAATATTCACATGGCTCCAACAAGGTGTAAAAACACCAAAGAAACTGCTGAGCCATAATAAATCTAGGCAAAATATAATAATGTGAAAAGTAAGCAGGTGATTGCAAAATTCCAATCAAATATCTTCCCTTCTGTCAGGCTACATTAGTATCACTATAAATGAAACTGGAACAATCTTTTCACAGCAAGAAGGTAAGTTTCTCTATGATCTGTCTTGATTTGCTGCTGCACTTTCATATTGAGTAACATCAAGTGGTTCCCTCTTGGAAGTGAGAAAGTGTCAAATGTGTCAGTATTTACGACAGCTCATTTGCTTAGTTTTTTGCAGACATTTCTGATATCTATATCTTACACTCTTTCTTTCTCTGCACTGTAGCAGCAGCTTATTCCTCGCCTCCTTTGTCTTTAGCTGTCAACTATAAGGTTACATCACTCACATGTCCGTCATTCATTCCAGCTCTCTGGCTGATACTCATTACAATGCCATTAGGGCAAGGATTTCTTTCCTATTAAAAGTCCTTCATTAGCTTTCTATCTCTTGTTGGCATGGTAGTCCTCTGTTTTAGTTTCCTGGGGAGTCCTTACTTCATTACCTTCTGGCATGTCAATGAGCAGACAGCAAATCAGCAAAGTCAGTCCTTTGATCACTGTCTGTATTATTGAGCCTTTGTTTGTCATGTCATAGAAACACTTTATCTCCTGCACATTTGGAAAAGGTTATGACACGGAACTCCCATTGATTTCTGTGGGTAAACCATACAGTGGCTTTTTAGACAACTATCAAGACTATCTTATGAATTCTAACATCTATTCTAAATGTTAGTACACTTCAACGCTTGTTTCTCAGTCAGACATGGAATGCTGGCATACATGCACACATTCTTTGGAACCAATGATAGAAAATCATAGGAAATTAGTGAATTATGTACTGAGTCAATGTACTGAATACATTAATTTAGTGTACAACGTCTTCCCTCTTGGAATATTGGATTATTCCGCACCTCACGATTTATGTCCAACACCAGCATTCAGTCACGTGCCCTAGTGCAGAAATGAAGTGTGCGGAGGTCAGGGTGGAGGATGAGCATGTACAGTGTCTGACTTTCATGCAATAAACCAGGGCTTGCATCCCAATTAACATTAACATTAACATTCACCTTTTTAACCGCGCCCATGCTCTTTGCCTAACCGTAACCTAGTGTTTTAGTTGCCCACCATACCTTAACTATAGTTTACTTGCCATAACAACAATATTTCCCTAACCTTCACTATACCATAGTTACCACGCACAGATATCATGGACAGGAAAAACTTTGAAGACATTGCAATTGGATGTAAAAAAAACTTTGTAGAATCGTCAAATATCAATACTCTTGTCTGTTGAAACGGTTGCAATGCAATGACAGACATTTACAGCGGTACTCACCAGTGATGTGGTAGCTGACTTGTCGGTTAACGGCAGAGCTGTCATCATCTCTGGTGTTCAGCACAGCCACTACCTCACCTGGCGGGTCGCTCTCCTGAATTGAACCAAAGTAGTGTTGCTCCAGGAACCTTGGCGGGTTGTCATTGATGTCTGACACTGCAACGGTCACAGTGGTGGTACTGGAAAGAGACAGGGTCTCCCCAAGATCTGAGGCCACCACTGTGAATGTGTAGGATGGATTGGTCTCATGGTCCAAGTCCTTGCGTGTGGTAATCCAGCCTGTGTTGCTGTCAATGCTAAAGGTGCCAACCAATGTGTCTGAATCCCCTTCTGACTGGATTAATGCCCCAAGACTGTATGTTACCTGACCATTGGCCCCTGAGTCTGGGTCTAGTGCTTGAATTTGAATGATTCTAGTTCCAACTGACATTCCCTCAATAACTGTGGCCTCATAGGAGTTGGCCTCAAAGGCTGGTTTGTTGTCATTAAGATCCAACACTTTGACTTCAACATCAACAGAAGTCACAGAATCTAGCTTAGCCTGCTGTGCAGTGGCAATGACTTTGAAGTGGTATCCTTTGATCACGTCATGGTCCAAGGGCTTATCAAGCTTGATCACACCTGTATCCTTTTCCACCACAAACACCCAATCTTGGTTGTTTTCTCTGGTCTCTCCGTTAACCAGGGCAAAGGCAACAGAGAGCAAGGCATATCCAGGAGGAGTATTGAGGCGCACCGTCCCTATGATTGAACCTATGGGGGCGTCCTCTGGCACGCTAAATAGGTATTGATGCCGGCTGAAGGAAGGAATGAAGGCATCAGGAGAAAGAACATGGATGTAGACAGACACTAGAGAGTGCCGGACTGGATTTCCTCCATCCACAGCCTTCACAAAAAAAGATAATACAGAGTTCCTCAAGTGGCTGAAGCTGCCTTTAGTCACCATCCAACCATTGTCTGGGTCTATCTCCAAAATGTCTACCACGGGGACGTGTGCCTCACTGTAAAGTGAATATGTCACTTTGGCATTAGTGCCATCATCAGGATCATGAGCCTGAATCTGTGTCACCAAAAAACCTTTAGCCACATCAGATTTGACTGAAGCTCGGTACTCTGTAGCACGGAAGCGAGGTACATTATCATTATCATCCAACATATGAACTTGTATTGTACAATAAGAGACACGTCCACCTGAGTCCTGGGCTGCTACTGCCAGAACAATGTCCTTATTAGCTGGGTCCTCACGATCAAGCTTTTCTATAGTGGTGATCTGACCACTTGCATCAATGCTAAATTGGTCCTTGCCCACATCATTAACAAAGGAATAAATGATGTGACCGAACACTCCAGGGTCTGCATCTGTTGCCCTCACCTGAAATTTAAAAAAATATCCTAGTCAATACAGACATGAGTATTTTATAATTACTGTACTATATTATCAACATTCTTCTGATAAATTATACGAATGAAAAAAATGTAATTCATAGTGACAATTCAATGAATTTCAATAGCACTTACCTGTATAACTTTGGTCCCCACAGCAGAATTCTCTCTCAGCTCTGCCTCATACATATTCTGTCCAAACACTGGACTATACAGGTTGGCTCCCAACACCTTAACATGAACCTGTGCAGTGCTGGTGAATACCCCATCAGACACTGAAACATTGAGACTGTAGACAGGCTCCATTCTTTGCTTACGATGGCTGGATAGCGTAATGATTCCTGTCTTTTTGTCCATCACAAAGTTCATTCTTTCATTTCCTGACAAAATGCTGTACTCCAACTTGTCAAAATCTGAGCTGTCAGCATCTGAGGCCTGGACACAGGTTACAAAGTGACCCCTTGGTGCTAACTCATTCACGTATGCCTCATAGAGCAGCTGGTTGAAAGCTGGAGGATTGTCGTTCATGTCATTCACCATAACTATGACTGATACTTCACTACTCAATGGTGGGAAGCCATTATCAGTGGCCCTGACAATGAAGTCATACTTCTGGACTAGTTCATGGTCTAGCATACGTGCCGTCAGGATTAATCCACTGCTACTATCAATGTGAAAATAGTCTGTGCTGTTATGTGCATCTGAGAAGATTTGGTAGCGGACAACGTTGTTCTTCTCTGAGTCTTTGTCAGTGGCAATAACTTGAAGTGCTGGAGTTCCAATCATGGCAGTTTCAGACAAAACTACCCTGTAGGACATTTTCTGGAAGATAGGCGGGTTATCATTTACATCCTGGACAACCACATCTACATCAACCTCAGCACGGGCACCAGTCAGATAGTCTGTGGCTCTGATGGTCAGGTGGTAAGATGATGCTGTTTCATAGTCCAAAGAGTGGATGACACTTATGACTCCAGTATCAAAACCAACATCAAACTGAAGAGATGGGTCTCCATCAACAATAGTGTAGATGATGTTTTGACCTTCAGGACTGGTGGCATTGATGCCTAGGATAGGTGTGTGCACAGACACATCCTCATTCACAGAAACAGAATAAAATGATTTGTCAAAGACAGGCATGGCTTTGTTGACTACAGTGATGGGGAACTCTATAGTAGATGAGAGAGGTGGATAACCACCATCTCTGGCATATATCACCATCTGGTATTCCACATTGGACAAGTCAGACTCAAAAGCCCTCTTGAGGCTGAGACTACCTGTCTGCCGGTTGATCTCAAAGTGACCATGGTCATCCTTGAGATAGTAAGACACCTCTCCATTAATTCCTTTGTCACCGTCTACCGCCATGACCCTGAAAATGTGTGATCCTGGCTCAGCTTCTACTTGCACAGCTGCATAATAAGGAAGTCCAACAAACACAGGGGCATTATCATTTATGTCCTCAACCTGGACTCTAACCATAACTCTGGCCACATGCAGATGGTCGTGCTCCCTTCTTGCCTCAACAACCAGTTCATAGAACTCTTGCTCTTCACGGTCAAAGGGTATACCTGTGGTTTGAATCACGCCAGAAGTTGGACGGATTCTGAAGCGTGTACCGGCATTCAGCAAGGTGTACTTCAATGGTTCATTGAGACGGTTTCCCACAGCATTGACCACAGCCACTTTGGTGACATTTGATACATTCTCTTGAATAGATGAAGAGTAAAGACTATGGGTGAAACTGAGACCAGAGTCTAGAGCTTCTCGGACAAGCATAGTCACCAAAGCCGTGCTGGAGAATTTCCCATCTGAAACTTTGACACTGAAGCGGAAACGTTCTTTGGAGAAGTTGTTGTGTTTGACTATGATGACTCCACTGGAAGGTCTGATGGCAAAGTGCTCCAGTACTCCATCAGTCAAAGAATAGGTGAGCTCTGTAGAGACATCTTTGTCAGGGTCTATGGCTGAAACCTGCAAAGCTTCAACTCCCGCATAGGTGGGGAGTAGCAGGACTGTTTCATAGGCATTCTGGGTGAAGCGAGGTGGTGAATCATTTGTGTCAATCACTTGTATTGTGACCTCAGTTGGACTCTCTGCTGTCAACTCTGGTCTGCCATTGTCCCTCACATGGACATGGAAGTGGAAGGTGGCCAATGTCTCATGGTCTAGATTAGCAATGGTTCTGATGGAGCCAGTTCCTGAATCCACTGTGAAGAACATTTTTGCAGTGTCCTCAACAATCTGGTAGACCAACAGAGCATTTTGGTTGCGGTCAGCATCGGTGGCTTTGATTACAAGAGGTGAGTCATCTGAGTTCAAGACCACGCTGTTGACTGGTGCTGCCTCGCTGATGCTGCCACGATAGTGAAGCTGCTGGAAAACTGGTGGGTTATCATTCTCATCCACTACCTGGATTAACAGAGTAGCATTTGAGGCCATGCCAGCCATGTTAGTAGCCTGGACTATCAGGGTGTAAGATGCTGTAATCTCATAGTCTAGAGGCTTTTGAGTAGTAATAACTCCACTGTACTGATTTATCTGAAAAACACGATTGGTGTTGCCGTGCTTGATGTCATAAGTGAGGGTGGACTGGCTGACTGCACTGACTGTGGTGACAGAGGTCCCAACCACTGCATTTTCTGTGATCTCAGCCTGGTACTCAGGCTGAGGGAACTTTGGGCTGGCGTTGTCAGAGAGGGTGACAGCAATACGCACCATAGTGGTGGTGGACAGGGGAGGGGAGCCATTGTCAGTAACTCTGACAGTGAGAACATAATGGCCTATGCTGGACAAGTCCAGGTCACATGCAACAGTGATGATACCCAAAACTGGTTCAATATGGAATGCATTGCCAGTGTTTCCTGTTGGAAAATCAAAAACAAAGATACATTTTTTTTTATCAATGTGGTAATTACTTTAAGGGAAATAATTTACAGGGCACATAACATTTCAACATATAAGAGTAAGTATTTAGTTGTCAGAGATGCTTACCTGCTTCAATGGAGTAGTGTAGCTCTGCATTCTCGCCTTTGTCTTTGTCCAGGGCAGTGACCTGGACCACAGCTGATCCTACTGCTGCTGACTCATAAACTGAGCCTTCATACAGAGCACTAGTAAAGATGGGCACATGGTCGTTTATATCTTCCACTTCTATTAGCACACGAGCCAGGTTCTTTCTGTACGGGAACTCTTGGTCCTTCACCTGTGGACAACACAAACAAACAAAAACAAAAGAAGAAAATAAATAGTCATCCTTCATGGTCACTATGAACTCAAAAAAATTTGATGATCATATAATCGAAAAATCTCAGTTGTGCCCAGTGAAATCCTTGTTTAACACACAAACACAAAATGCAAAATATCATCAGACCAGAACTCTCACTCTTTCACTTTCCTTTGCTGCATGTATTCCCCCAAATTTCACATTTTTGTTTATTAATTCAGTTCAGGGGAACAACACCAGCGAATTTATTTCCCACTTTTCTCTTGCCAACAGTGGACTTATTGGGCATTCTGGTCAATGGTACCCTCACCTTTGTACATGCAGTGAAATGCCGGTGGAGAGTGCGCTTGTGCGTCTCCGCCGGTGTGGACACTGTTACAGGTACACAAGACTCGGAAATTATTTCCTCCTGAGAAATTTCTACTTTCAACTTGTTCTGACCACTCAAGTTCAATAACCAAGAGTATAACAAACACAGATAGTTGATCTGTGCCCTTTGTTATTGAAGTTTCTTGATTTTATGAAAGCGTTTTACAGTTTAACCAAAAACAGTCCTTGATCCAGACACTGGATAACTTAGTGAGATACTTTTAATTAACCCTGATGCACTGTTTGAATGTTTTTTTAGAAAATCAATATCTTTTTTTATGTACTCCACTGGAAACTACATAATAAAATTCCTGCACTTTCCAGGTGTTTGTTAAATGAAACAAATCAATATTCTGATGTATTATCACAGTGTATCAGGTCCGACCAGGAGTGCTTTAGACTTGGTCAAGTAAGACTTCTAATTGGTTGGAAAACAGATTCAAATTCAAGCACGTTAAGAAGTTTTTTTTCTTAACAAAAAATATATAACTAGGGTTAAAAGGTTAAAAACAGATATCTCTATTTTTATTTATTTTCCTAAATCATGTTTTTTTTATTGTGTAGTCAAGGCAAAATTGGTTGGTTTATTCATCTTAAGAATGGTGTTTATCTGTTTTTGCAAATTAACTTCATAAAAACTGTATAATATATAATGTAATATAATACGGACGTTCAGTTTGGTACACAACTTTCTTGAGTTCAGTATTGTGAACTTGTGAACCAAATAGTTACTATTACAAAGAGGTACATATTGAGCCATGAGTTTTGAGTACCATACCTTAATTCTAATTCTATAATTCTATTAACACAACAATGCAGGCAAGACTGGACACCCGCTGTGGAAACTGAGGTGTTCAAAGAGTCACAACTGTCAGCACAAGACCTTAAATATAAGTCACTGGCAGTGACAGTGACCTAGACTTACAATGACAGTGAGTATGTGTTGGGCACAGGCTTCGTGGTCCAGCCTCTGAGCAGTGTAGATGGTGCCCAGGGTGGTGTGGATGCGGAACAAATGCATGCTACTGGGGTCTATGGAGCTCTGCAGAGAGTAGGTCAGCCGGTGATGCTCATCGCGGTCCGACGCCAGAACCTGGACCACCTCAGTGTCAGGTGGCGTGTCTTCAGAAATAGTGACATCATAGGTTGGTTGGGAGAAGATGGGAGCATTGTCATTGTTGTCCATAACAGTGATGTGAACCTGGAACATTGACAAAGAGAAAGGGAGTAGAGGGATGAAGTTATATTATCCTGCTCTTGATGCAAAGAGTGGTTCGTCAAGCAGAATAGCTGACATTTTGCAGATATTTTCAGTATGAACATTTAACATAGCCATTCTGCAGATAAGTTTAATATAAACATTTTCTCTCTTGTTGGTAAGAAGACATAATTCGGGCAGCATTACATTTCCTACAAAACATATTTGCTAATGCAGATTAGTTGAGTATGAACTTAATTTGTAGGGGACAAGGTTGGAGGATCAGTTCTCAGGTACCTTATAACAGACCAGTTTGACCAGTTCCTTGCTGTGTCTGATCCTTGAGGGCTGAGATGTTTTATCTCCAGTGACTAATTTCTCTTCTCAGTTCACTGTAGAATTTCTGATTAAAATTAATTTATTTCAATGGAATTGCTGCAATCAGTGCATTCACTTGCAAAGGCAATGTCAATTTCTATGGTGCTTTCATGTAGAGTCCAACTTTGATGAACTCTGACACATAAATTAGTGGTGTTAAGTCTTGACAACACCACTCATATTACTATACTATCTTTCATGTCATTGGAATTATGCCACATTGTGTATGCTGAACAATAATGAACACAGTCGAATGAGTGTCATTGTGCAGACTGCAGAGAAGTCATGCATCAAGTTTGTGGATGGTGTATGTCATGATTCCTGAGTCACAGATGACTGGTGATGAAGCCCAGCATGAGTCAGGAAAACAAAGGAGAGGCAGAGACAGACAGGTAGGGAGGCAGACAGAAGAAACGCAGGAAAAGCAGGAAATGAAAGAAGTGTGAGTAGATTTAATTTGATCAAACCCTGTGTGCAAAACAGGGCTGTAGCAGTATGATGCAGCAAAGAGAAAATAGATACAAAGAAAGTGAGTGATGGATGTTTGAATGCACAAATTCAGCCATTGATTACTGAAATATATTAAGAATTTTTTTGCTTATTATTTAGTAAGGTCTTACCTCTCTCATTGTGTTGTAATGGACTAAATATATTCAGCAGGGGATGGAAGGGACATACATCAATAACACAGACTCAAATATTACCTGGCTAGGTGCTGAGATTTCTGATTCTTAAAACTCATTTCATGGTCCCTATGCTGCTTTAAAAAGATCTCCCCAGATTATTTTTTTTACGATGTAATACAAAAACTCTCCACCAGAAATGTCTGATGAATCACTGAGCTTAGCTGTATACCTACTTATTGTGAAACTGTCTTATTAGTGTCTGCCCACTGTAGAGTTTTGGGGCAAGGGTGGCAGGATGCCAACCCTGGTTCAGGTAAGGGACCAGGACTGGAAGCCAGGGGCAGCAGGATACAAGCTGCTGCTACAGTGAGGAGCTAAGCAGGATGATTTACCCATTTATATCTCCACCACAACACTAGGCAGATGTAACAGTGTTTAGTTCCTTTCATTCATTTTGTGATATGGAGTGACAGTGGGCTATGATGTACTAGAACTGGAGTTATAGGTAACTTATTTCAGCTTGCCTCATTACGGAATAGGAGACTATTGTGCAATCAGCAGTCCTTCCTTCACCGTGATAGGCAGTGGTGATCACGATGAGAAGAAAGTTTGCAGTGGTGGTGTCTTTGTTAGAGGTGTGTTACTGAAAAGGAGACGATTACTAAAGCTCAGGGAACGTGACAAGTAGGGAGTCCATGCAAGAGATTTTCTACAAACGAGTAATTTATTAAAACTAAAGTCAACATAAAACATAAATAAGACCCAAGTTATAATAAACCAGAGTAATCTGCAGTCGGTAGGATTGAGAAGAGAGTGGACTTGAAAATTTGAACGAGTACAACTTCCAGGCCCCTCCCCCCTCTCTCTCCACTGTGCTCCAGCTTGCCTCCAAAGCCCCTCCCCACAGAGTCGCTCAGTCTAATTCTTTTTTTAGCTGCTTTTCTTCATTGGTCTTCTTCTGTTTACTTGTCTTTGTCGTGTAAGCGGTTGTTCGGTGGTTGTGTGTCTGCCATTGCAGACACACAACCACCGAAGATATGGTGCTTGATGGAGTGAGCGCATGCGTGGGGGAGGGGAGCTGCCTGCAGCGTGTGCAGGAGCAGTGATTGACACTCTGTCAGATACTCCTTCTGGCTCTGATTGATTGTTTTGAAGCGGAAGAGGTGAATTCTTTTTTTTCACAGATTATCTGTCTCATGTACTACTTTCAGGACATTGTGACAGTTTTAGCAAATATGACTAAAAGTTATTTTTATACAGGTTACCTACTACAACTTTAAGTAAAATCTGACTGCTGATCTTAGTGAGAAAATTCTCTTTCTCTTTCTCTGTATTTGACAGAGTGGTCATCATGCCTTTTTGTAAGTTTTTTCCTACAACAGATTTCCAAATTAATTTTTGGACTGCATTTTGGATAAAGCAAGAAAATAAATTCTTTAGCATACTAAAGTTGATGAGGTGTGATTTATGTCACAGGCTTACACAAACCACAGTCCTTATTCTCTCCATTGGAAATCTGACAAAGGAACTGATATCTCAAAAGTTTTGACAGACCTGGGAATTTTTGTATCTGGGAGCAGTGGAGAGCTGCATACTACTGGGTCTGGCAGACAGGAGGAGGCTATAATGGCATGACATGGTATGACCTCTTACTGAAAACTTACAGGCCCTGGCATTCTCCAAAAAAATTGAGAACAGTAGGATGGACAGTGGACACACACATAGTTCTATTTACACCACATTGGGTGCATAGGCGGACATGTTCACACATGTCCATTCGGCACACATAGTCTTAAGTATAGTCCACGCAAAAATTTTGGGCAGCACACAGGCGAACCCCCTCGGGCATGGGCAGATGACGAAATTTGCGTCAGATGGACCCCTGCAGCTATGTGGACAGGAAAAGGACAATTCGAGCCTTTTGAGTCTTTTGGTGCGGGAGAAAACCAACAGAAATATAGGTGGAAAGACCAAGCCCTTAGAGAAAATAAAAGGGGCTAGATTCAAACCCAGGACCTTCTCGCTGTGAGGTGACAGTGCTAACCACTGAGCCACTGTGCTGACTATACCCCTGCCAAAATATATAAACTGAACTCTGTAAGGATTACAAAGTACATAATAGCAGCAGGAGCAGGAGTAGGACTTAGTGGAGGAGGAAAGTGACAATGTGCACTATACATACATCCAGAAAAAGCAGCCTGAGATTTGTACTGATTCCTATCCAGAAAAAACATAAAGAGAAGTGGAGGGAAACGGAGACAGGAGTTGAGTGCTGCCAGGCGAAGAGTCTAAATTTAAACCCTGCTGCAGCAGTCGGCCTTCTGTTGCTCAACTGTGGAGACATTCCCTGGCGGCATGACGCCATGCTGACTCTCCATCTGGGAGCCTTCCTCCAATCTTACAGGTGTGTGTGTGTCTGTATGTGTGTGTGTGTGTGTGTGTGTGTGGATAGAGAGTATGTGTGTGACACTGTGAAGAAAACATTAAAACCCAATATGTGAAGAAGGTGTTACTAAATCTCTGTTGAGACAGAATGAAATGCAAAATTACAAAAAGCAGGCAACTTAGATTTTAAATAAGTCTTGACACTGTGTCAGAGAGGTGTGGATTCAACTTTGTAGTTATTTTGGAGGCTGCACTACACCACCACAGACTATGCCCTCAGCAATAATTACAGAGTTACATTAACCACTCTCTGACACAGTCTATGAACATTATTAAGATTGATTGAAGAATGGATTGGATTGTATGGGTGCACTTAATAAAAGTGAGCATGGTTATTAATATCAGTGATTTTGGTTGACATCTTTCTGTACTCAAGCCCTTATCATCATTATTATTATTATTATTATTATTATTATTATTAGGGATGTCCCGATCCGATATCAAAGATCTGTATCGGGACCGATCAAGGCATCTTTTAACTGATCTGACTGATGGAGCTATTGGCTATATTGAGCACGAACCTAAGCCCGATCCTTCATTTTATGTCAGTTGTCACACAGGTGTTTTTACTCGCGAAGCTTTCATGCACAGCAACGAAACGAGTGCAGCTGTCGTCAACTCTCCATCTCTCCTCCACTCTGCTGAGCTCCATGTGTATAGATAAAACAAATGTTCTATATCTATGTCCATGTGTGTGTCGGAGCGTTCCGTGTTGGGTACGTGTTCCATTTATACTGTGATGTTAGCTATGGCTAAGTAGTGCCTAGCTTGTATTCATTGTGGCCACTCGTCTTGTGGCTGAGCCCCACCTGTTCATTCAGGTAACTCAGACAAAGGTGCACCGAAGCAACAAACACGGGAGGAGACTTTTAAAAGGAGAGAAATTCCCTCGAGACAGCGACAAGACCAAAAAGATTACAGAGCGGGTTTGTTATTTTATAACATGTTATTTTGTAAAAAAAAAAAGAAAATAAAAAAACATTAAGGAACAGCTTGGATGCAGGCATTTGCCTGCAGCTTGGATGCAGGCAGATGTTCAATTGTTAGGCATATACATTGATAATAACTTTAATGTACTTGAAGTGTGCACTGTGCAGCTGTATTATCTAGGAACAGACAAGTATCGGATCAGGACTTGGTATCGGCAGACACTCAATATTAAATGACTCGGATTGGGATCAGGGGCAAAAAAACTTGATCGGGACATCCCTAATTATTATTATTATAATTATTGTTATCATTTGTCAGTCCCTCCAGAGTCATGCAGTTTAGTGAGTTAGTTAGCGGTAAACTGTAGCTGTAAAAAGTCAGTAGGGAAAAATATCATATTTTCTTTGTTACAACTTCTGTCTTGCGTCTTAGCCACTTAGCCAAGTTATTTGGAAGAGAAAATGAAGGTGAACAGTAAGATTATTACCCAAACTATATGTTGTAAACATTGATCACAGTTTACAGACCCCCTTCCTGTCTAAACTTTGACCCACTGTACTTACATTGCTATGCGGACACAGTTTTCCTGCTCAATGAGGGATTATCAGCAACTCTTTAGCTGCGCTATGTCCCAATAAAGTAGTTTAGATAATCTGGATAAACTGTTGGCTTGTTTCCAACCTGTCTGATCATCTGGCTGGTTGTGTTTCTCAACCTGTCTGATCATCTGGCTGGTTGTGTTTCTCAACCTGACTGACTTGTTTTATCAATGCCACCATGTTCCCAGATCTCAGAAATTACTTGTGAGTACAATGTTATTATTACCAATAGGATGGCCAATCCTTTAAAGACCTCATCCACATATCATACAATATAATCCATATATCATACAATGGAACTAGTTCCATTTGTTTTCCAAGTTTTTTTTGGTGGAAATACTGCAAGGATTGCAAATTTCAAGCTCTTACAAATGGTGTGATGGCACACAGGGGCACCGTAAAGGGGGGGAAAGCTAGGATTATTCCAAGGTCTCTGGGCTGACAGGGGCCCTCCAAAATACTACTTGAACATAGAACATTAATTATCTGAGGAAATTATTTAGGGCCCCTAATATAATTGGGATTTCAGTAATAAAATTATGGTGTGTTTGTTCATTCCTTTTTGCTAAAATCATCCAGGTAGCCTGCCATATCACACCCCTCAGTACAAACATTGAATGGTTCAGTCCTACCTAGCTGTGCTTTATTAATAATATCCTGGCTTAATGTTGCAGTCAGTTGCAAGCTAGCTACAGTACAATAATATTACTTTGGTGGTTTGATTTTGCTTAAATACACTCCATAGATCAACATTATCCACTTACAACATTCTTACAGTTATTACATTTTATTAATTTAACCGAAATGTAATCAATACTTTTAATCAATAATCAGTTATGCCCTTGTCATGCTGATGACGCTCCAGCGAACCCACCATCAGTCCTCCCTAGCCCTACCCAACTCTCAGTTGAAGAAGAAGAACGTGAGCAGCAGCTCGCTCATAGTAGCTAGTTAGTTTTAGCCAGAGCAACCCATGGAGTTGATGATGGAAAATGCCAGTTTTTGGGGTCAAAGTTAAACCCTCCTCTATTTTTCCCAGAGCAGAGATCATTCAAAATAACAAAACAATTATTATCACGAAATAATAATAATAATAATAATAATAATAATAATAATAATAATAATAATAATAATGTATTTAAGGTAGTACTTTTAAGGTACCACTTTTAATTTTAACCCCAAGTGACATTTTCCCTGACTGGATAATCACATTCCTGTCGATACATTGCAGTAGGCTACTTTCAACCAAATAATCAGAATGACAATGGCATCGTATTGGGTATGAAGTAATTAACCGGACTACAGTTGAGATTCCAGCCTGCAAAGATGAATTTATTATTAATATTTGGGGTCGTCAAATGGGTATTTCAGGTGTGGTTTGTTACAAAAATGTAGCCTACATGGGTGATCTACGGGGGCCCAGTATTATATTCTTTCATGGGGTCCAAAATCTCTGGCAGCACCCCTGACTGCACAGCTGCAGGAACATGTGTTGTATTGTGATGTCCATACAACACTGTCAATCACATCTTGACACGTATGACGATATGTCAGCCATAGAATTTGCCATGAATTTGTGTTAATTCTTCTGACCTCAAGATCATTCTTGGAGAGACTAAATAATCGTTGTCTTTGATACAATTCCATTCATGATTTGTGATTGTTGTTATTTTACTACTTCTTTAGAAACATAAGGACGTTTGGTCATGTGCATCATTTTTCACACACTCCTTTGGGAAGAGTGTATGTGAAATCTTACATGAATCAGATATGCTGGCAAGAGATGATAAAATGGCTGAGTTAGAATTCAAAATTAGAAAAGAAGGTTTTATTGTCAAAAAAGAAAAAGACTGCATGTATGTTTTTGTATGCGCGTGCGTGCGTGCGTGCGTGCGTGCGTGCGTGCGTGCGTGCGTGCGTGCGTGCGTGCGTGTGTGTGTTTTGGGTTGGATGTTGCTAGGGCGGGTGAAATGATTTGCTGGAAATGATGTTTGGAAACCCCATAGTCTGACAGCATGTGTTAGACAGCAGAGTCGGGGCCAACATGACAGAGAGACGAGTGTGGATATGATAACATTATGTGGCTGAATGTAAATGGAATGCATGAATATGCCCCTTTTCACTATCCTGATACTCAGTTTAGGAAATTGACTGTCCTTGAAAATGACAAGATGAATAGTGTGTGTGTGTGTGTGTGTGTGTGTGTGTGTATGTGTGGGGAAATAATAGGTGTCTCACTCATTCCTCATGTCAGAACAATTCTTTCCGCTCTATAAAAATGCTAATATCATATGCTCTGTGTGTGAGTGTGTGTCTGTGTACAGTGTGTCTTCTCATATCCCACACTAACCCGATTTCTAAAATTCTCATCAAACTCATCTTATAAATTAAAATGTAATCTAAATTCTTAGCACTGATCAAATTACAATTTCCTGGTTTTATTGAAACAGTATTTTTGGCAGCTGCTGGATGTTGAGCATACCTGAGGCCATGTGCTGCACTGAAACTAGTCTGAAAGAGACTGCTTCTTACTGTATTATATACCGTATTTTTATCTCCTGTCTTAAGCCATGTAGGGTCATTGAGCCTGCTTTCTCACAGGAAAGTGTATAAAATATTAACAGAGAGCACACTATATCACATAACAGTGTTAGAACAGAGCCTACTGTGATTCAACATGTATTGTATGCTAAATGTTTAGCATGGAGCCCACTATCAGTTAGAACAGTGTATGCTGACTTGTATCATGGTATGTTTCCATCATATAAAGGAGAATTCTGTCTGATTATGTGACTGCTCGTGTAGCTTGCCTTAATTAACTTGTGAGTACAATGTCATTATAAATAATAGAAATGATGGAAAAAACTTTGAAAATAAGAGCCAAAATGTAATAAACCAGAATTATCAATGGATGAATCTCCTCAAACCTTGATGTTGCATATTCCCAAAAATAGAATGTACAGTAAATACCCCTGCACGGGATATGAAGCTCAATTTGTATTTGCAGTGGTTGTCTGTGTTTGTAATAGTGTATGAATCAGCCATCCCTATAATCTTTAATGCTTTATCACTTTTTTCGCATTCCTACCCTCTTCTAACCCACTGGAGCAGTAACATGGACACATGCTCTTCCTCTGTCTCATCTGGTGCATTAGCATTTTAAGATACAAGGTATAACTGTGTACTACCAAACAATGAAAAGTTGGTGAAATAAAGGTTATGTGGTACCTGTGAGTATGCAGTGTTGGTGCCGTCTGTGGCCTGCACTGTCAGGTTGTAGAAGGAGCGCTGTTCAGCATCCAGAGGCTTGGCAATTATGATGGTGCCCACAGCCTTCTCTACGTCAAACACACTGTCGCTGTTCCCACCTGCTCCAGAGGAGAAAGGTCAGACACGAGGAGGGAGGTGCACACAGTGTCAATCATACAGACATAGAAAAACACACCAGTTATGATGGATATGTGAATATACACACACACAAACCAGACGGTTTTATTCATGTACCAATCAGTTTCCAGTCATGTGCAACCATGTGCAGAAATGTCCTGATTTATTTAAATATGCTGTATACAGTAGTATTTGCTGTTTTGCATACAACCTGTATACTCTCAGACAGGGAACAGAGTGCCTACAGTGATCAGACTGAACAGCACATGACTGGAGACCACTGCTGCACACACACATTTTTCATTGATTTGCCTTGGAGTGTGTGATGGTGTAGAGGAGGGAGGGATGGCTACTGATAGGGTTAAGTCCTGCACCCACAGACACACCAGCTCCACATACTCCTGCAAACCAACAGTTAAAAGCACAAGATCACAGCAGCACAATGAAGCACGAGTACTGGCCATGCAAGCAGCACCAACAACTCAAACACTCTGTGTGTGTGTGTATGTGTGTTCCTATTACTGTCTGCAATGTACACATGGTAAATGGTGCGTGCCCAGCAACATGTGTCTTTATGTCCACTGTTTGTGAGCCCCTTTTAAGAAGCCTACAGTAGCTTCCTCCCAGTTCAGTGTTATTTTGGCTCATCTCTTCGATCACAGTAATCGTAGTGAAGCAGCTCTGCTGAAATTGCTGTAAAAACACACTCCTCAACCGGTTCCTTACACTGCCACTGCTAACAGCTGAAGCGTCTGATGGGTGAAGACTTTGATTGCCAGATCGATAGGGTTGTCAATCTGCACTCGTCTATTCAATGTCTAGACAAAATGAATAACCCACTAGACTGACGTTGTAGACTTGAGAGTGTATTGTCACTCATTCAGGAGACTTCCTCAGTTGTTGTGACAAGTGGGAAGTCCCCCACATTTAGACCTATACAAGCCTGTCCCCACTTGTCAGCAGAACAGTAGTCTCAGAATGAGTGGCATTGTCTTGATGTTGTTGATGTTGCTGTTGAGTTCAAAAGCATTTTATTGGATCTGAATACTGTGTTAAATCCACTTATTGAATCAAAGTCCTTTTTAATCCTCATACAATCGAATTAATAGGTTCAGCTTTAAACATTTGTAACTAACAAAAGTTAAAAAATTTTCTTGGAGTTTTATTTAAATTCTGCAGCCAGTTTTTCTTTTTATTCGAAATCTTTAGCTTTGAAAATAATAATAAAAAGAGCAGGCAAAGACAAAATATTTGATAATAGATTTGGAATCATTGGGAGCTTAGCTTATTATAGGACTGTTCAAGTTTTTACTTTCAGAATATAGTACACAATAATAGAGAATATCAACAACACCGTGTCTTACAATGTTGTAGGTAATACTTCAAATATTTTCAAAATCCCTGTGTGTAGAATGTTTTGTTTTTTGATAACACCACAGGGTAATGCCAAAGTTGGAAAACATCAAATCTTACATGATAAATGAAATCATGCATGAAAATATCAACTAAACGTTCCAGGAAATCCAGTTAACTTAATCGCCAATGCAACTAACCTCCATTCTCCTTTACTGTGCTGCATGGCAAATAGATATACTGATCTACAGACAGGTGACAAATTAAAGGAAAAATCAACATTAAGTGTCTTAGTATGGTGTTGGGCCACCACGTGCCACCAGAACAACTTCAGTGCTCCTTGGCATTGATTCTACTAGTCTCTGAACTCTACTGGAGGGATGGAACACAATTCTTCCAAAAGATATTCCCTCATTCAGTGTTTTAATGATGGTGGTGGAGAGCGCTGTCTAACACGTCGGTCCAAAATCTCCCATAGGTGTTCAATTGGTTTGAGATCTGGTGACTGTGAAGGTCACAGCATATGATTCACATAATTTTCATACTCATCAAACCATTCAGTGACCCCTTGTGCTCTGTGGATGCATGCATGGTCTAAGAGACCATTCCCATCAGGATTGAAATGTTTCATTTAAGTATGAAGGTGATCACTCAGAATAACTTTCTATTGATTTGCATCAACCCTTCTCCCTAACGGGGCAAGTGGACCCAAACCATGCCAGAAAAATGCTTTTCACCCATATGAAAGCATCTGCATTTGATATGTTTCTCCACTCTTTTATTTGGGTTTTTCCTTTAATTTGTCCCCCATCTGTACATAGAACGTCTCAAGAACTGATTTAGTTTTAAAGGCTAAACAGTGGCCCACTAAGTCATGACAGAAATCAATTCTAATCACAGGCAGAAAATCTCAGCTTTTAACCAGATGGTCATCAGTCCTGAGTGGACCTGCTGTTCCCGGGAAGAAAATGATTGTGTGTCTACTGTCAGACACACTGGGGCTGCTTTGCCTAATCATGTACATAGTGTGACAATATTTTTTTATTGAACCGTTAACTGATGTCTGATCTCTCGTGAGCACAATAGCATTCAAACAGACATATACAGAAGAGTATACAGAATGTGGCAAATAATTCAGGGTTTTAAGTTGGAGTGAGTTTGCAGTATGTACTGCAATGTAGGCTGTGCTGTTTGCTATGTACACCCAAAATATTAATGACCAAATGATGACTGAAAAAAATGCTAAACCATACTGTGATCACAGGCAGCTTCAAACAGGATGTAGAGGGTTTGGCAAGAATCCTACTTAGGCTGGAAAAAGCCTCCCATCTACCAACGCCAAATTACAGAGAGAGAAAATCCAATACTGCTTACTGGGGGAGGCAAAAAACCCTCTGCCCTGTTCTAAAATTAGTTTCAACTGCCTGTCTAAAGCAGACTTTATACTCATTGGCTCAACTGGACAGTCGTCTCACCAGAGAACATCTTAATGTCTCACCTCACCCTGTTGTTCTAAAAAAAAATAATGTGGTGTGATCACAGAGTTAACCTCTTCCACCCTGCTGACTCTGGAGACACTGCTGTCATGTCATCCATGAGCTGAGAGTCATTGTGGATGAGTCATTCAAGTGGCAATATTTCCTACCTTCTTCACACCTTGCTTGTCCAGCCAATCAGAATCAAGTATTCTCTTTGACCATGATGTAAGTAAGCAATACTGAACAATTAAGTCTCCTGATAAAAGAAAATAATAGATGAGGCAGATGCTAAAAATATCAAGGTATGTAGCAAGGGTGTGCTCTCCGTCAAGAACGTTTTTTTCTATACCACCTGGGAACACCTGGGAGTGCTTTATCATACTTATACCACTCATAACTCATAACTGAGTTATGAGTGGAGAAGGGTGAGACTTTTTAAGCAAATTATGTCATTGTTATGTTAGACAGCCAGCTGATAAATTACTAACACTGACCCACAGTAAAAATGGTCATTAAACTGTGAACTACATCTTTAATTAAAGTGTCCAAATATACAGGATCAATGAACACTATTTTCCAATTGGTACACATTTGTGTTTTTATTAGTGGGAGGATGTCTGTGTGGGTGCATGCGCTGTATATCTTCACAGGTGACCGTGGACCAGACTGAAGCTAGTCTGTGATCCAGTCTGATCACCGCTGTCTGTTTGTGCGTCTCTGGCTCAGCCTGCTGGGTGGAGCACAAGCAGCTTCAGCTATAAATGGAGCACTGATGGGGGATGTGGTGTGTGCATGCATATGTTCTGTATGTATTCTGCAATTTACATCTGGGTGTGTGTATATTTCTGTGTGTGTACAAGTGGAATGTTAAGCTCTATTTTCTATCACACAGATGCTCTATGTTTGTCTCTCAGTAGCCTCTAGTGCTTTCTCCTTCTCTCTATTTGACCTTAAGGACACCACCAGTTTTTTTTAGAAGAATTTTTGACAACCATCAGTGATCATCAGCAGATATGCTTACATTCTTACAAATGTAACAATCCACACTGACTCTGAGAGACGTACACGCACATAAAGACATTAGCGTCTGAATTTTTATACACTTTTAGTGAAATCTCCACACATATCTCAGAGTCTGTGTGGATTTAACAGATGGACGCTTCAGCATCAAGTGCTGTGGATGTCTCACAACTAGTGTGACTTTAAGGTTACCCTCCAATCTTTTTTACTTCTTCAACCTACAACATAAACCACTCTCCTTGTGTTCTTCTATTGATCTATGCATTTGTCTTTCTTTTCATCATTTGCTTGTCTACTCTATTAACCCCTCATTGAATTTCTTTTCTGTTTCTTTTTTCTTCTCCCCTTTGACTCTGTCTCTCCTCCCCACATCTGCTTCCAATCACACTTTCTATATTTACACAGTTAACATGTTCATTTTTCACGTACTGGATGTGAGGTGTTTAATGCAGGGTGCTGGATTTAAAGTGTTGTGTACTGGTTGTTGTGAGACGGGCTTTGTGTACTGGTTGCTGGGTGTTTAGGCACTGGTTGCTGGGCTCTGGGTGTTTGGTGCTCCTGCTGGATGTAGGGTGCTGGAAGCTGTGTTGTGCTTCTTCAGCCCCAAACCTGCTGCCCAACAGTCGAGTGCAGCCATTAGTTTAGCTAATGGGTCAGCAGATTGTGGGAGATTTGTGTGCATGTGTGAACCTGCCTTTGAAAAGTGCTACATGAAGGCATGATTTAATTCCATAAGGAATGTGTGTACAGGTGCTGCTAACAGCAGGTCATTAGACAGAGCTGTCACTGAGGTAACCCGGGGTTGTTGCCATGGGAGCAGATAAAAAGGTTGTGATACCGTTTTACCAAACCTATATCCCTTCAATTAACCTTGGCTGCAATGTCGTCCATTAATGTGAAACATACACACACAGGCACAGGATAAACACTAACACATACACAAACACACACGTCCACTCAGACTGAGCTTCTGTGTGGTTTATTCCCCTCCGCCAACCACCTCCAACCAACCAATCACAGGAATATGTCAGCAGCACCGATGAAGAAGCGCGGGAACAGTGGACGATGGGCGTCAATGAAAAAGACAAGGAAAAGGAAAACGAAAGGAAAAGAAAGGAAGTAGAGATGCGACAGCCAAGAGCGGTAGTGGGAGTTAGAAGCGAGATACCTTCTGAGGAACAGTTCCTGCCACAAGCGCTCTGCAGAATATAGAACATCTCGCGGAAAGACTTGGGACCTTCCAGGCATGAAGCATTGAGGAGAAAGAGGAGAGAGAAGGTGAGACAGGAAGGACAGACAGGCCTGAGGGTGGAAGACAGTGGGACAGAAGGATGATGTGATGAGCAAAGGAGGGGACAGACTCATTAGACGGGACAGAGACCGTGACTGTTTCTGATGAGCTGAACCCGAAATTGCGTGTACATGGGATGGAGTTTACTGAAAAATTACTTCTTAGTCAATTTGGTTTAGTACTGCTACAATGTCTCATGGGTTTTAACTACACTGATGCTGATATTTGTGGATTATAGTTGCTTTCTCTAACCTTAACCAAGTATTCAATTTGTATTGACGTCATTTTATACTCTATGTTTTGAGCTTTTTCTCAATACACGCACCACAGAGACTGTTATCTGACACATGATATCTTGCAGCCTCTGATTTCAAATCCTTAGGTTTTGATACCTTTAACTAGTATGCATATAAACGTATACTATGTCACTGTGATCTGCAAACTGCACTATTGGTTTTGCACACACATTATATGTATGCACAGTCTCTATCCTGTTCCTAATGACCCCTCTGGTCTGTTTCTTGTGCTGCTGTAAGGCCTGGGATCAATTTAGTTTTATCTTACTGTCATTTTTATCATCGCATGTACAAAGATCAACAAATTTTTGATTCACGTTGTCTAATTAATACTAGTTAATGATAAGATAAGGTGACATGTTTCAAAAAGGAAAAAAATGCAGTGATTCCAGAAAACAGATATATGAGAGAGAGAGAGAGAGAGAGAGAGAGAGAGAGAGAGAGAGAGAGATCTCTGAAGGTATCTCCAGCTGGAGACACACTGACTGTCACTGCTCTGTGACAACAAAAGGAAAGATGGATGGTGCATTGTGGGAACCAAGGTCCTTCCTGGTCGCTGTTGTCCATCTAGTTTGTGTTGACTGGAGCCCACAGTCACAGCTGGGGAACTGTCAGTGTACATATAGTATTGAATGGCATTAAAAACTAATGGAATTAGAATCAAAAGTACTGATTATTAGAATTATTAAATCACTTTTACCACACCAGAATTGTCACCATACATAATGCGTAAAAATTGAGCTTAGTGCGCTGGGCATGACATAATCTGGTTAAGCCTTTTAAGTGGGTGAAAGTGAACTTTGATAGATCAAAGGGATTTAAGTGTGCCATGTTGGGCATTTCCCACTTAGAGGGGAATGTCACACTGGCTTTAAAATCTGTCAACGTTCTTTACTGAGAGCGAGCCAGTGCCTCCTCTAAGCAGAGACATTATGACAAGAACTAAAGTCATGAATAATACTTATAAATAACATTAAATATCTTAAAGGGAAAGTCCCTTTCAAATAAACATGAAGATACTTTTTTTTTTAAGTTTTATCTTGAATTCAATCCATATCAGTTCTGTATAGACCAACTGTTTTCATTGCTTTACCTCCTACAGGGCATACAGACCTGACAGCTGGAGAAGCTTTCACCATGGTGACTGAGATGGGCAGAGCATAACAGAGCATGCAGCGAGGCCACAGTACCTGAGCTGCATCTCATATTACACAAACACACACCAACACACACCAAAACTGTCAGCCCAACACTCACCATGCACAGAGCCTTGGCACACCCTACCTCACACTACACAAAGCCTTCCACTGGCTGACAGAGGATCGTCCTCACCCATAGGGGGATTTTACCTGTGATGTCAAACCACAAGGGTGTGGAGCTCTGCTGCAGGGACACTACACCCACAATCTCGGCCACTTTGTCGTTCTCCATGACGGTGAAATTGTAGACTGGCTCATCGAAGAGCAGTGGGACAGACGAGGGTGGAGGTCGACGGATCCACTCAATGTGCAGGCGAGCTGTGGAGGACTTCTGAGGACGGCCGTTGTCTGTCGCTTTGATCTGAAGAGAGAAGCACAGAGGTCAGATTGTAAAGTACTGAAAAGGCTTACAATAAGAGTCAGTCACATAGAAATTGCATGTAGTAAAAAAGAGAACAGAGATGTATGGATATTTCCAATTATTGAAATTCCTGTTTGGATGCAAGTCATTGATGCATGAAGTGAAATTTGGCAGCCCCAATTCCAAACTAGTACGTTGATATTGGGGGATTAAGTAAAACCCAGAATAACGTCTAATGCCTATATTTTTTTAAACATTTTTGCTATCTGCAGTATCGGCATATGACAGTTACAGTATGGTTCACTGTAGGGATAGGCTGTGGCCACAGTTAATAAAACATTTAACAATACAAACCTGTAGGGTACTGGGCTGAATTTAGAGGTGGCCTGAATGCAAACAGAATCAACAGAAAGCTTTAAACATATGCAAACGGATACAGATTCAATCTGCATGTTGCACAAACTGAGGCAAAGGTGCGTCTGTTGAGCTGAAAATGTTTTAACTTGACAAAAAGATTTGTATGGTAATATGATACTGTGTACCCCACCCCCAGTTCCTCCCACTCTCTCTGCAATGTGGAAAGTTTTTTACTCCTTGTTTTTGGATTTTTGTCTACTTTCTTTATGGAAGCTTGTTTGTACCACTGCAACATTTTAGTTGTGGTGTTTCCGGTGGATTGTATTGTGTTTTTGGATGTTCTCTCATTTTCTTGTACAAAAGACCTGAAGGTAATGGTAAGCTTCTTTACTACTTGTGTAGAGCTGGAGTTGCTTCGGTACACATACTAGAGGAGATATGGAGTTACCGTCACCATGGCAAGAGAATCAGTGTGAAGGTCAGAGAGAGCATCGAGAGGGACAGGAAATTTAAACAGTTTCTTCCATCAATTATCATAGGGAAAGAGAGGTCACTTGCCAACAAGGCGGATGAACTACAACTAACAGGGACATGGCTGAATGGGAATATACCGGACAGTCTGCTTGAACTTGTCAGCGTCACGCTAGTACGAGTGGACAGAGGAAAACAGAGCGGTAAGAAGAGAGGAGGAGGTCTTGCTGTGTTT
This sequence comes from Oplegnathus fasciatus, assembly GCA_003416845.1. Taxonomy (NCBI): domain Eukaryota; kingdom Metazoa; phylum Chordata; class Actinopteri; order Centrarchiformes; family Oplegnathidae; genus Oplegnathus; species Oplegnathus fasciatus. Next base: position 73,194 of record NTHP01000663.1, read on the forward strand.
GTTGACTCTAACTGGTGTAATCCCTGACATGTAACTGTGAAGGAATGTATTTACACTCCTGATACTGACCTGATGGCAGTAGGATTGAGACTGTACTATCTGCAATAAGAGTTATCGCACGCCATTGTTGTGATTGTTTACATTCCATCATCTGCTGCAGTGGCGAGCGCAAGTGATGTCATCCACACAGTAATTGTGTAACTTCAAACGCAATATCACAGCACCCTCATATTGATCAGTGGGGATTTTAATCATTTCTCACTCTCTCCTGTCCATACGAACTTCAGACAATATGTGGACTATGCAATGAGAGAGAATAAAATCGTGTACCTCTTGGCCTCTTGTCAGTGTGAAGGGGGCATACAGCTCCTCTTTCCTCCCCTCACTCAGAGAATCAGACCACAACCTGATACACCGTGAAGCCACCTACAAGCCACTGGTAAGCAACAGGTGGCCAGTGCAAGGGCTGTGAAGGTATGGTCTAAGGATGCTGAGGAGACCCTCCAGGAGTCTTTCTATGTCACAGACTAGGAACTGTTGCAGGAGTACTATGGGGATGACATTGAGGGTCTCTCTCACTGCATAACAAATAACATCCACTTCTTTGAGGACACCATTGTACCCTCCAAAAAGTTCAGCTGCTTCCAGAACAATAAACCCTGGATCAATAAAGACATCAAAGGCATTCACAACAGGAAGAAGAAGGCCCCCATGACAAGGGACCATGAGGAGCTCCGGGCTGTCCAAAAGGAGCAAAAGAGGAAACTGAGAGAGGCCAAGAACAACTACAAGGAGAAGATGGAGGCCAAAATGGGACAGAACAGTGCCAAGGAGGTGTGGAATCAGACAAAGTGGAGTAAAGGCTGCAGAGAGCCTGCCTCTGGAGTAAAGGGGGACCTAGAATTTGCTTCTAAGCTGAACCCATTTTTCAATACGTTTGACACACCCTGTGTGCTCAGACAGTGTGTCTAGGCCCCCACCCATCATCTCTGCCCCCATTCGCACCTCTAGTGGAGACTCTGCTCTCCTCCCCACCAAGAACATGGCTACCTCATACTCTCTCAGTAAACCCCCAAGCTCAGAGGACATCCTGCATCATTCCAGTGCCAAAGAAGAGGACGTCACAGCACTCTCAATGACAGATCTGTGGCGCTTATGTCACATGTCATGAGACCTTTAAGAAACTGGTTGTGCAGCACCTGAGGACCCTAAATGCTTTCCTGGACCCACTGCAGTTGGCATACCAGCCACACTGGAGTAGAGGATGCTATCATATTCATGACACCCTCTCACACTTGGAGAAGCAGGGCAGCACTGTGAGAGTCATGTTCTTTGACTTCTCCAGTGCTTTCAAAACCATCCAGCCCTGCCTTCTAGGGGAAAAGACTGCATCCTGGATTATGGACTACCTAACTGGCTGGCCACGGTATGTCAGAGTGGATGGCTGTGCCTCTAAGCTTGTCATAAGCAACACCGGCACACCTCAAGGAACTGTTCTGGGGCCTCCTGTTCACTTGCTACACCTCAGACTTCTGTTTCAACTCTGGTTCCTGCCACCTTCAAAAGTTTTCCGACAACTCCTCCATTGTTGGATGCATCAACAAAGACAACGAGGAGGAGTACAGAGGACTGATAGAGAGCTTTGTCATGTGGTGCAACAACAATCACCTGAAGCTCAATATCAGCAAGACCAAAGAGCTGGTGGTGGAGGAACAGGAAGCCCCTTGTCCCAGTTATCCCAGATAACATACAAATGACAAATTAAAGGAAAAACCAACGAGTGTCTTAGTAAGGTGTTGGGCCACCATCTGCCACCAGAACAGCTTTGATGTGCCTTGGCATTGATTCTACAAGTCTCTGAACTCTACTGGAGGGATGAACACCATTCTTCCAAACGATATTCCCTCATTTGTTGTTTTGATGATGGTACTGGAGAGCGCTGTCTAAAACGTCGGTCCAAAATCTTCCATAGGTGTTCCCTCTAAGGGGACAAGTGGACCCAAAACATGCCAGCAAAATGTCCCCCACAGCATAACAGAGCCACCGGACCAGTGCCTGGTTTGTTTTTACACCACTGAACTCTCGAATGTGCATTCATCTTTTTAATGAGGGGTTTATGCACTGCAGCCCTACTAAAATATCACCCTTTATGTAATTGTTGATGGACTGTTCTTGCTGGCAGTCTGATCACATCCTGCATTGACATTCTCAGTCACCTGAGGAAGAGTTGCTCTTCTGTTTTTCCTTACACATCATATGTGTACTGCTACTGCCTGTAATTTGAGTTGAATTAATCTTGTATAGTTTCTACTTTATGCTATTCTTATTTTTATTTTACATACTTTTAATTGTTTATTATTTTTTCTTTTAAGTTTGTCTATTTACCTGTACTTATTTCTGTCCTTGTGTTGCTGTAACACCCAAATATCCTCTCTGGGGATCAATAAAGGATGATATCATCTTATCTTATAGCAGGGCCCACCTTAAGGCCCTCATTTTGATAATGTGCTATAGTTGTGTGTATTCCAAACAAATTTTCAGTTAAATTATCACAAAGCAGCTGACACACAATAAGCCTGCAGCTTTCAGTGCCCCTGGAGTTCTGGGGCCCCAGGGCAGCTCGCTTTGCCCGGTTGGTAATACAATCTTGGGTGCAGCAGGTTTAAATAAAAGACCTGCCATGTGTTGAAATATAAAATGTTAAATGTAAAACCATTAAAATGCAAATTTAAATAGTTCTAAATCAACCAAAAAAGCCAGACAGAACCAGGTTTTTGAGATATCCTGCTAACAGACAAACAGAAAACATAATGTCCTTGGCAGAGGTAACAAGTCTGAAGTCGTGGCATCAGGCAGATTTCTCTCATGAATTGAGCCACTTCACTGCCTCAAACACAACACCCATCCATGGCTAAGACTTTGGATTAAGAGAGTTCAAAAAAAAAAATCCTAAAACTTGTTAGCAGACGTGCTTAATAACTGATGAAGGTCGCGTACAGTCAGAATGTCGTAGTTCCCCGCAGTGAAGGCTTTGCGTGAAGATACAACTGCAGTCTTGGGGTCGATGAAGAACTTCCCGTCCTCGTTGCCATCCACGATGGTGTAGGAAAGGTCGCTATTGGGTCCATCATCACGGTCGTAGGCGAATACCCGATAGATGGGCTCACCCTTCTTTCTCCGCTCTCTCTCTGAAAGTTTGACCTGGTAGACCTTCTCAGGAAATGTGGGCTTGTTGTCGTTTTCATCCAGTACCTGAACCATCACCCACACTGTACTCTGCCTGGGACTAGGACCACCATCTGATACCAACACCTGCAGGGGCAGAACAGAGTGAGAGATTCAGTACAAATACATACACACAAAATGTGTCTTCCAATTCAGGGAGTGGATCCTTCGAAACCCATGAAGGGTCCCATGGAGCACCCGAGGGCCGGGTTGAACCTGTTCCTCATCCCCAAATTAGGCACTCTAACCTCACAGAAACCTAGATAATGGTGAATTCGGGTGCTCGTCTTTAACTTGTAACATAGCAAACTATGTTGACTTTCGTCCATCTGAAGGCAAAAACCAGTCCAACATGGTGACAATGATATTTCCTGACTTTGCGAGTTGATGACGATCACTTCAAAGCAATGTTATATAATTAACTTAAAATGAAAACAACAAAAATTTTGTAAACAAATGTCCAGGTGAAGTACTATTTGCGGTGGGCATTCATGTGGCCAAAGTGCAGCCAGGAGGAGGCTATGATGGCAGGTTTTTCACCCAGCCTTGATGTTAGCCATTCAGAACATGTAGAAACATTTTTGCCTTTAGACTTTAGACACACAAACTAGTTTGTTTGACAGCTCTGTAGCTCTCTTGCTCTCCTACATCCTGGAAGGTGACTTTTACCGACAAATGTTTCAGTCTGAGAGCTATTATTTGAACAAAAAAGAAAAAAAGAATCAATAAATTATGCAAGGTGATTACTTTGTAAAACATGTTCTCTATTCAAAAGTAACCAGCACCTGTCTGTGTTAATTCTATTTGCTGCTATTCTCTGTCAGTTTCTGACTAATATGATGAAGAGAAAAAGAATCTGTCTCCCTGTGTTTTGACAACAACTTCAATGAGTTTCTGTAGTGGTGGAACTAGCCAATGAGAGCTATGAAGCAGGCTTTTCTCTATTGTCCTAAATTGATATTAATTTTGCCAGAAGTGCAATCATTTTTCAGCTTGTTACAGATTAATGACGCAGCAGCAGTTCATTTCCCCTGTGCTAATGACTGGCTTCATTTAAGAATACCATCTGTCATTTTTGAAAATGCTAGACTTGAGGAGCTGCAGTGATTGTGAAGAAAGAATGATCCCTAAACCGGCTAGCTAGCTAGCTGACTTGAATGCAGTCTGTGAAGTGTGCTCTAACTGAGGAGAGAAAAAAAGCCATTAAATCCGTTCTTAAATGTAGCCCTGTGTCAGCCGATAGAGAAAAATCAATGCTTCATTACACAGCTGCCCACCCTCTGTCCTTGAGAACTCATGAGACAAGTTTTGTTAGTGCTGTAAAGACGATAACGTTGATAATTGATTTTTTGATTGAAACTAAATTTTTAAATTACAACTTTGATCTTTTGATCAGTCGTTTCACTGATATATCAAGTAAATAAATAAAAAATATTTACAAGTTCCAGCTTTGTCTGCTACATATTGTCGACTAAACTTGGGTTCCTTGACAGAAAAAATAAGCAAAAGATATCAATTTGAGCTCTTTGGTGTGCATCTATCTCTGTTTCTTATGCCTTGTACAGTAAATGATCAATCAATTAATCAAAATACTGGCAATAAAAACTAACCACCAGTTAATGTTAGTTTACAGCTTCTGAACACAGCAATGTTGAAAAGTGAAAAGTGCACAGAAAAGTCCAGACTTATCAAAGGTGCTGTCTGTATAACACCTCTAAGTCTCCATAGACGATTAGTTTTTTCATTTCGAAAGGGAAACATTGCTGTTTCTTTATATTTGTTGTAGAGGGTAAGTTGTCTTTACCAAGTGTTTGTCTTCAGGTGGTCATCAATCGCTGCTGAATCTATCACTGCACTGTCACAACCATTTATACATGTTTTAAATGGAAGTTATAAACATTTACCTGTGACCTGGTGCAAGTTGTCTATTGTGTGTTACTGTAATGTGAAATGTCACATTAACAAAAACTTGGATATCATGGAACTTGCCTGAGTTTGCAACTAGAGTGTACCACTTTTTGGCAGTTCCAGTGCACTGTCCTGGTGGTGAACTCTGTGAAACTAGAACTGGGAACTGGTAGTGACTCTATGATGAATTATCTGTAAGTTGTCTCATTTGGGGTAGTCCTCTGATCCCTAGTCTTATAGTATTTTCATAAAATTAACTATAAACCTCTACAACCTCTTTTGACAATGAACACGAATTCAACATATAATATGCATTTTGCCTACAGCCTCTACATATATACACACACACAGCATGCTCTAAATTATATGTGTCATGAGAAAGCCAGTGGCACAATTTATCTCCAATAAGGGTAGAGCAGACTAGAGACAGGTTCACATTATTGTCTAATTGAGATCAACGCACACACTGTCTTCAGACTAGCTCTATTACCAAGCTAATGCAAACCACACTGAGTACAACAACGAGTAGAGGGAACAGTGCTCTGTGTGTGTGTGTGTGTGTGTGTGTGTGTGTGTGTGTGTGTGTGCGCGTGTGTGCATGTGTGTGTGTGTGTGTGTGCGTGTATGTGTGTAGAGGAGTAGAGAAGATGTGAGAGCCGATTTGTTCTCGTCTAAATCCTGGCAGCCTCTGGATTGGAGCACAAATTCATGAGCTTAACACACACTGGGCATTGTCAAGAAAGAAAGGAATGTCAATGCACTATCCCTGGGATCCTCTCTTAACTTGTGATGTGAAATACCAATACTCTCTGAGTATGGAACAGAATAGACAGAGTATGTTATGCAATATTTTAGTATTATCAAATATTTATATCTTTATAATACTCCTTGCTTCAAAGCAAAGATTTGTTGTTTCCTGCTTCAGCAGAGACAAAACCCATCAGAGATGTGTACATCATCTACCCGCTGCTGCCCCTGGCGCACTGAGCTTTTCCATCTTTGTCCTCTATCATTTACGGTATGTCAAGCCGGTTACTTTACACGCGCGTGGACACCCGCGCACACACATATACATACACACACTATGTCCTTACCTCTAAAACGTGTTCTGTTTGTTGTTCGCGGTCCAGTTTCCTGGAGGTTGTGGTGATCAGACCTGAGACAGAAAACAGCAGATTAAACAATTAGAAAAGGGACTGAACACACACACACTGCCATGCCAGAGTAAGCCAAATGAGCAAAGTGACATGGTAATTAGTTGTGGGTGTCAGACGCAATGGCTGACTTGTTCTAATTACATGAGAGAATGGTAGAGAAAGAAAGAGAAAGACAAGGAGAAACTGATGTGGAAATTCAAGGTTTTCGAAGATATGCCTTGACATTCTGGTCTGACTCTGAACCAAAGAAGCAGGCTGTGAGGTGTGAATGCTCCCAAAGCGAAACTTGATTGTTGTGTCATATGCGGTATATATATGGTCAGGGTTGGTTGGTTGTCATCAATCAAATATCACAAGCATCGTTATTCAAACACACATCATTATGGCTTGATGTAATCTACATTTCGTATCTGGCTTTGGTAATATAATTTCTGATGATTTCCAGTGATGAAATTAAAGTTGGAGTGAAGTCAAAAAAGAAGACAGTCAGAGCTGAAAAACAGAAATGTGAAACTAAGAAGGAACTTAAATATATTTACAGCAGAGCCACAAAAAATCCTCAGATCTGATTTTCTCTAATGTTTAAAGTTCTGATTATTATCAGGCTACAGCACAGTTCTGATCCATAAATAGCATCCATATCACAATTCTAAAGTAAAACAAAGTAAAGTCATAGCCGGAAGTCTACTGGTTTCAGTTGGTACTAGACTACAACTTCTTTCACTTGTAGAGGAGGGACTGCCAACACAAAGTTTCCATTTAAATAACATACTGTATTGTCCTGTGTCTGTACACACTGACAGTGTTTTGTGAAAGATTTCTGGAGTATTCTAATGTTAGTAATGTAATGTTATTGTTGAGTCCAGATCCTTTGTATTCCAGATTTGTATTGTACTTTCTGCAATCCGAACAATAAATTACTTTGCACTAAAGTAGTTGAGAATTTTGTTCTTCTGTATGTCAGTGTTTGGTTCCTATGGACGTGATAGTGGTTATTTATTTAAAGTTACTGAGGCAAACAAGAAGTAAATCAACCACAACACCATCTAAACTGGCCACAGGGTCTTGCAACCTGCCAGAGTGTGTTAAAGGGAGGCATTGATGGTCCTGCAGAGATCAAGATTTCAAGATTTTATTTATCATGTGCACAACAATTACATGGAAGCAGTTGTTGGCAATAAAATTCTGAAGTCACAGGCTCCCTCTAACAATGCTCAAAAATATGTATTAAGAAAATTACATAAGTGAAAGTTACTAAAAGTTTAAGATATAGGAATAGAATACAGTATATAAAATAAAATATAACAAACTAAAATAAAATATAAAAATATAAAATAGAATAGAAATATAATACAAATAGAAATATAATACTGTTGAGACAGGTGTGCAGAAGTGATAAAAATGGAGGTATAAACGGTAGTCATAAATATATATAAATATATATAAACGGAGATGTAAACAATATAGACAGAGAACCAGCAAGTAATGGCAGTGGGATAAAGTGACAAGTATTAAGTAACAAGTATTAAGTATTAATAAGTGAAGTGCAAGTGAAGTGAAATAACAGTAATGAGCTTGTGAGCTCAAGAGTTCAGCAGTCTTATGACCTGAGGACTGAAGCTGTCCCTGAGCCTGGCAGTGCAGGACCAGATGCTGCAGTACCGTCTGCCAGACGGCAGCAGACAGAACAGGCTGGGGTCTTTAATGATCCTGTTGGCCTTCTTCCTGTACTGCTGGGTGTAGAGGTCCCTCATGGATGGCAGCTCTGTCCTGGTGATGTGCTGTGCAGTTTTCACCACCCTCTGCAGAGCCTTAAGGCTGAGGATGGTGCAACTACCATACCAGGCGGTGATGCAGCCAGTCAGGGTACTCTCTATGGTGCACCTGTAGAAGTTGCAGAGTATCCTGGAGTCCACATTGCGCCTCCGCAGCCTGCGGAGGAAGAAGAGCTGTTGTCTGGCTGTTTTTATGATGGTGTTGGTGTGGTGAGTCCAGGTCAGATCCTCGCTGATGTGGACCCCGAGGAACCTGCAGGTGGACTCTCTCCATCGTCGTCCCATTGATGGCAAGGGGGCCGTGTCCTTCTCCCTGTTGCTTCCCGTCGCTGTCCTTTGTTTTGCTGTCGTTGAGATGGAGGTTGTTGTCTTGGCATCAAGATGTCAGGGCTCTGACCTCCTCTCTGTAGGCTATCTCATCGTCGCCGGTCAGGCTGATGATGGTCGTGTCATCAGCAAATTTTATGATGGTGTTGAAGCTGAGGGTGGCCACGCAGTCATGCGTGAACAGGGAGTACAGGAGAGGGCTGAGCATGCAGCCCTGAGGGGCGCCAGTGTTAAGAGTCAGGGTGGAGGATGTGGTGCTGCCTATCTGCACCACCTGGGGTCTGCCCGTCAGGAAGTTCAGGATCCAATCACAGAGGGCGGTGTTGAGCCCAAGGTCTCTGACCTTAGTGACGAGCTTGGAGGGCACAATGGTATTGAATGCTGAACTATAGTCAATGAACAGCATTCTCACATATGTGTCCCTCTGGTCCAGGTGGGAGAGGGCAGTGTGGAGGGTTAAGACGATGGCATCATCATTTGACCTATTTGCCCTGTAAGCAAACTGAAGTGGGTCCAGTGAGTCAGGGAGGGAGGAGGTCTTGTAGGTCGCCCTGATGAGAAAGCTCAGTTGCACCTGTGGCAGTTTCCAGAAGTCTACCCAGTTGATTGCCTGACTCACGACACTCTCCCATGTTGTCCAGCACCCGTGCTGCCCCTTTGCCACCTGCTTTACCCATGGCCCATCCTTGTAACTTCGGAGATAACAAGGTTCTTCCTCTCCTTCTAGCATGTCCTTCGCCGTTTCATCAAAGGAGCCCCTAAGCTCCATCACCAGCCCTCTCTTGCCTGTAACAGAGAGTGACGGATTTTAGGAGTAGATGTAGTGCTTTCCACCTGTACAGGCTTGTTGTTGAGAAGCACCGTGGGAGCCCTAGCCATTTGCAGATGAAGGAGTGAGCTTTGGCATCCATCCTGCTAACAGCTGAGGAGGCGACTTCACACAGCTTCAGAAGCCACATTACTCTTGGGTACAGGGTGAAGTCATAACACCACACCTTGTACTTTCCAGGTAGCTGGCTTGAGTTGTTCTTGCACAGGCCTGCTGACAGCTGCTGAAATATGGTCTTCCCCATCTCCTTGTCTGAGAGGCTAGATGTATACTGCCTTCCCAGACTTCAGATGGGCTGGTTCACGATGCAAGGGATGTTTTCTCCACCAATGGTGAAAGTTGCCCTGTTATTCCGCTCCCCTTTCCAAAAGGAAGGACTTCTTGACTTGCCTGGCTTGAATTTCATCCTTGCCAAGGTAATCAGCTCATCCAGTCTCTTTAAAAGCCTAGATGTGCATAGTGCAGTTCGAAGCAAGCATGTGATATGTTATCCACTTAGCTCCTTAGTGGGGGGAGCCTCTGGCCTACAGCATCCAGCCAGACTCCTCCCACCACCTGCCTTGCTCCAATCAAGACAATTTTGAATGCTGCTACAAAGAGGATGGGGAGATGGAACTTCCCATTGCAATTCCTACTGTCATAATCCGTCTCCCTGTCCCTCCTCTCCAGCCATATTTCTAATACCCCTTGCCTCTTCTATGCCATTCTCCATCCATCCCCCAGAGGTCCTCAGACTTTCACTCTTTTCCCATTACCTGACTGCCCCACCCATCTACTCACCTGTTTCCACTTCTCTTGTAAGCCCTGCAGTTATCTGACCTTCCCCATCCACCTGCTCACCTGTCTCTACTTCCCTCATCAGCTTCACTCCATATACAGTTGTCCTAGTTGTCATGTGCCTAGGTGCCACGTGCCTAGTTGCTTTGTTCCTATTTTGCTGTATGGTATTTTTGCGTGTGAGTTTTTGCTACCCTGAACCTGCCTGCCTGCCTGTCTGTTACCAGCCACCTGTCTGCCTGCCTGCCTGTCTTCCTACCTGTACCTGCCTCCCTGCCAGAAAGCTCTGTCCCAAGCAAAAGTTTTCTGCAGCAATTCACTAAGGTATCCATCCAGCCTTCTCCACTCCTCTGCTTCGTTGGACTTTAGCCATTTGATCCTATTCTTTCGTCCAGGGCTCTTCAGGCTTCTGACCTTTTGGCTTGACTCAACTCTTGGGTCGCTTGGGGGTGCTTCAAAGTTCACATCTTGGGGGTCATCCACATCCCTCTCTTCCTCCTCCCTTCTCTACTCTTGCCCTGCCTCTACAACATTGGGCCCGATGGCGCTATGGTTTTCTACCCAGCCTTGAATCCCATTTTTCTGACTTGCCTGAGCAGTGTAAGGGTTCTTATGGCTACCGCTATCACACTCCATCTCCCCCATGTGGATGCAAAGTCCCCTGAGCATTGTTGTCTTCTCACAGCTGCACCCGCACTTCTGAAGAATCTTGTTAGTTGTTGTCCTGGCATTTGTTACTGGTTAGTCCATCCTGGTAGGATCTTCTTCCTTTGTTTAGTCTTGTTTAGTTTATGCAGTCTATCCTGCTGCCACCAGTCTTTCCTAGTTGGCGTCTAGTATTCCCTGGACTCTAACTACCCTATTTACAGTAGTCACTGTCCCCAGAAACGCATTTGGTTTCCCTGCTATGCTCTAGGCCTCCCACACCTCCACCAGTGCCCGTTTGGTTAGTTGAAGGGTAATTAGCCGGGGACCTCAGTTCTTTAATGTTCCTTATCCTGGAACATTTGTTGGCGGGGCAATGAACAGACAAACTGTTAGCCACACAACTGGTAGGATTCTAAGGCTGCCCAATATTGTGTTATTGTAGTATGTAATGTCAGAAAACATGGTATTAGAGAAGACAAACTTTGCTGGTCTGTTGTCAATTATGTCTTTTGTTAACATTAAACATTTTTAAGTGGGTTGATGGTGATGTGCTTAAGATGATAGAAAGTCCTCTAAAGGTTTGACCCCGAGCATCAGAGCCAGGATCCAACCTGTTAATAATCATGATCAATATTGACACCCTCTATACACAAAACCACTACAGCAGCTGTGGACTGTTCAACTTTAACAATCCAAGAAAAATGCTGTTGATTAATGAGAGCATGACTGTTTGGTTTTATGCTACATTAGCCAGGCAGACTGACATGCTAACAAGCCAGGAGCAGCTGACTCCAGTTCCTGCGTCTGTTAGTGCCAATTTATTAGCTTTAATAAGGAAGGGAATGTGACAGCACTCAACAACTACATTACACAACACACACACACACACACAAACACACATTCTATAAACTACTGTCTCTCTGTACATATCCTGCTGTTATGTCACTATATCAAAGTCACAGATGACAATACACACATACAAAAACCCACATTACACACACAGGATATTAACACCTGGTAACAGACATACTAATACAAACATCAAGACCTTAAGACACAAATGCAGATTATTAACACGCAAATCCAAAAACACATTAACACACCAAGACACACAGAAATGCATGTACTACTTGAGTATATTCAGACACAAGTTCATTCCTCTCACAACACAGACATACACCATCTCTTGTAAAATGCCCCCTGGACAGAAACTTAATTGACAAAGACCAACAATATCACTCTTATACAAACAGCATAATCACAGCATTACATCATTGCATGTTATAAGTGTGTAAGTTACAAATGGTTGTAGTGAAGTTAAGTCTCAGCAGCATTACTGTCTGTATTAGCATTTCACTAACTGAAGTCCTGATCAACACTAATTAGGAGGAATCGCAATAATGAGAGCAAACACCTCAGCAGCAAGCCATCAATCACAAACTAGAGAGGTAAGCAAGACGATTACAGTGAAGACACCGGGCAAAATAATATAAAGACATTTTACATACAATGGCCCTCATTTATCAATCTAACATAGAAACCAGCGCAGACCCGAGTGCAGAAATCATCTTACGACAGGGTTCACATGTCATTCATGAAACGTTCGTATCTCGCCAATCCCAATGTAAGAATGATCGAGCGTTGATAAATGTGGCGGCTAGGCTACATATTTTTTAAATGATGAATACGTGTCTGCATATGCTTAGATGCCGGTCAGAATGGTCTTAACAATTTTCAGCCAGATTTACTATGCTGCACCGCAAGTCCACGCTCATGCGAAAACTTGCATACATGAGTTGAGACTTGATGTGAGATTTGACCGTAGCCTCCACTCACATCCATATTGATAAATGCCGAGCTTTGCGTGGAAATGACCATGCGCCCAGTTTTCTGTCGTACGTTCGTTTAGTAAATGAGGGCCCTTGTCTCAGCCAACATGTCCATGTGGGCCCTACATAGGATAATAACAATATGTCCAAGTTGGTTGCCAATGGGATCAAAGTGGGTAGGTTTGAGTTAAGGGCAAATCATGGGCATGCAAGCGGTCATCCTCAGGCCCCCCACATGAGCTCCAACTTGCTGGAATTTTGCTGACACCTTGGGCCCATTACTAACCCACATTGACTGAATATTTTTTATTTCCCCCTCTGGGTTACCCAAATGGGTCTTTAATGCCAACCTAACTAATTTAAGCTTCACTAACTTCAGCTTTGTTTACATCATCAGCAACATATAGTCATTGTTGGACTGCGATTGTGTTATGACTTCATGACGTAGTGACTTTGACCTCTGCTAGTTTTTGTAGACTTTGTCCGCCTGCGTGATTCCCTTTGGGCCTATGCTGACTGCCACTTGTTGCTGACCTGTATCCTGCCTCTAAACTAAATAAAATTTGCTTTTAGCTAACTGCTCCTGTATGTTGGGTGCTTGTGCTTGTGCTGCTTGTGCCTGGGTCCAAATTCAGTATTGTTTCAGGCTGGCGTATTTCCACAAGCCCCTCCAGCACTCTGTCAGGCCAGTGCTACTTTCTCTGGGCCACTCCTGGTCAAGAGCAATTTAAACAATAATAAAGTTAAATAAGAATAAATAAAGTTTATATAACAACTACCAAAACCAGCTGTCTGGCAGTTTATTTGGTTTATTTATAAATGAGTGCATCCAAATACCTACCGGGGGTAAGGGGGGAGCTGCCCCAGTGGCCCAGACCCCCTAGGGACCTAATTTATTTTTAGTAGTTTGATCATTGGCAAATTCTCTCAACCTCAGAAGTTTCTTCTTCTGAGACTTCAGGACTCTGTCAACAGTGTCTACATAGAATAAAAAGAGGAACTGGGAATGAACAAGCAGTGTTTGTTCGTCTTTCAGTGCAAATAATTAAGCTGCTATGTAAAGTCTGCTTTGTGCACTGCACTTAATGGTAACTTAGAGGCAATAGGTTACATACACAACACACGAGCGGTAGGTGACGGTGTTGTTGGGGGGATGACAAACGTTTGCCTTGGGGCACCCTAACAGGTTAATCCAGCCATGTGTGTCGGACCGCACTCTGACTGAAACAAACTAGCAGATCAGGAACCATGAAAATGAGTTAATTGAATTAATTAAATACATTAAAAATCTCTCCTCTTTGGTGCTCCTTCTGGCTGGCCGTTGCCTATTCTGTCTGTTATGACTATGAAGCAGGATTTTGCTGAAAAAGAACAGTCTTTTTTTAATGAAGAAATAAAGGCTTAATGCTGGTTATTTAGTCAGGATAAGTAACCCTGCTTAACACAGGGAGAGCCTGTCTTCCCTACAAAAAAGCTTTCCCCACACACTCCACACACACACACACACACACACACACACACAAACACACACACTCTGTACCCTGGCATCCAAAAGCTTAATTGCTGCAGTAAGATTGGGAATGAGAAACAGGATAAGAGACCCGAGGAAAAAATGGGGTAGGTGGGGGTAATAGATTTGACAAATACGTCAAAATTGGAGGACAAGACATGGGAAGAAGGCTGGAAGATGAATGCCACCAAACGTTTTAATCACTGTGGAAGGAATTTAAGTGAGTCAGAGTAATATAGTGAGTGTGTTCCTCCACTCACACTATCACTATGTACATTACCTTTTACCATTCCTATACGATTAACTCTCTACAGAGGTACTCTAGTCTGCCACGAGGGGATCGACTCCAAGCAAATACCTTAATTAGACTGTAGCCGGTCTCTCTTTGTAGGAAATAGAATGCAAACCGAACAGAATAAACTCAACTTTGGCAAACAGGACAAGAAACCTGTAATGATGAGGAAAGAGGTTCTGCGATCTATGACAGAACACAAACTTGGATCTCTTGCATGAAAGTCACATGTTCTACATGGCCACTACTCCAACCTCCACACCCTTACTTTCCAACTTGCTACATAAATACTTCTTCCTCCATTGGCACTGAACATTGGTATTGCTAGGCCTGTTGCAATTATTACATAACTGCCTGCTTGAGGTTCAAGGGACAATCAAGGGAAGTTTTGCAGTTGAATATTATTTATTATTATTTACAAATTGATATTTAGTCATATTTGCTTCTAATCATTACGTTTAATTGGCCCTCTTCCTCCTAGACAGGTACAGACGGGTGACAAATAAAAGGAAAAACCAACATAAAGTGTCTTAGTAAGGTGTTGGGCCACCACGTGCTGCCACAACAGCTTCAATGCTCCTTGGCATTGATTCTACAAGTCTCTGAACTCTACTGGAGGGATGAACACCATTCTTCCAAAAGATATTCCCTCATTTGGTGTTTTAATGATGGTGGTGGAGAGCGCTGTCTAACACGTCGGTCCAAAATCTCCCATAGGTGTTCAATTGAGTTGAGATCTGGTGACTGTGAAGGCCACAGCATATGATTCACATCATTTTCATACTCATCAAACCATTCAGTGACCCCTCCTGTCCTGTGGGCATGGTCCCCCTGGAAGAGACGTTTCCTATCAGGACTGAAACGTTTCATTTAAGTATAAAGGTGATCACTCAGAATAACTTTCTATTGATTTGCATTGACCCTTCCCTCTAAGGGGACAAGTGGACACAAAACCATGCCAGGAAAATGTTTCTCACCTATATGGAAGCATCTGCATTTGTTATTTTTCCCCTTCATTTATTCAGTCAGTCAGTCATTCCCATTACGCCGACTGGTGCATAGGGCAGCAACAAAGTCCTTCCACTTCTGTCTGTCTCTGGCCTTCTTCTACTTGATTCCCCAGCTTTGCTGGTGGTGTTGTAACTCTCTCAATGGTCCTGCGCCATGTTATTTTGGGCCTCCCTCTCGTTCGTTTACCCTCTGGGGTCCAATGTAATGCAACTTTGGGAATTGCTGTTGTTTCCATTCTGAGTATTCTGTCCTGCGTTACCAGTGGTGGTATTTTGCACCAAAACTAGTTCTTGGTAGCAAATACCACATACATGACAGGAGTTAATTGGTCTTGACGTGCTGGGGCAGCTTGTACACAACCTAAAACCTGTCTGGTCTAAACACCAAAACTAAACTACGGTTTGGTTTCTGGAATGTATTCAGTTCAGTTTTATTTATATAGCGCCAAATCACAACAAAAGTCATCTCATGACACTTAACATATAGAGCAGGTCTAGACCGTACTCTTTATAGTGTCATTTATAGAGACCCAACAATTCAAACCATGTCCGAACCATGTTTGCAGCTGTGAAGCTAGCACAGATCACTAATGATTTATTCAGGTTTTTCCTTTAATTTGTCACCCATCTGTATGTAATATGTCTATTTTATTTACGTAATACATTGTGAAACGTGTTTTTACAGTCCATGGAGGTATAACGTTAGGTCATGATGGACATTACTGTAATCCAACTGGCTTATAACGTAACATTTTATTTTGGCCTTGCTACCAAGCTATATCTTGCTGTTGGCTTATTATTATGAAGACAGCGTTATAGGCTCTACTTGGACGGCCCGGCACAGCAGGCTGGTGGCCAGCAGTCTAACCTGTGTATTGGCAACTAACAGATTTGGTTGCTCGGTAATAGTCATTTTGTTGAGAAACTACAGTTATCGACATTCCCTAGTAATGTTATGTCTTCATAATAATAAGCCAACAGCAAGATATAGCTCGGTAGCCAGTTGTATTACAGTAATGTCCACTGTGACCTTTAACGTTACCTCCATGGACTGTACACCATTTGCAACTAAAATAAACATATTACATACCTGTCTAGGAGGAAGAGGGCCGCTGGCTTTGAATCCTTTCAAATCCTGCAATTCTCTCTATCTGTTGAATGACCAACCCATGTTTTCGCCCGTGCTCTATCACTGTCCCTTTTAGCTTTTCTTTGTTCTTTGCTTTTTCTCTTTGCTGATCTCGCCCCATTATCAGCCATAACCACAAAATGTAATGTCAAATAAAATTCTCTAAAAAAAATCTCCTGTCTCCTTTTAACTGGCTAACGTACTCACTGTGAAACTTTGCCTGGGAAAATGTAAACATAGGCTCTTCTGGTTTGCGTGCCATAAGTCATTTCGTCTGATTTCGCGGGGAATCAGACCCGGGGACAGGCATTAAGAATAACTATATACAAATAGCCAATCTTCTCGCTGATGGTCTCGTTTGCTTATGTAGGTCATATAGAGGCATCAGTATTGAATTGAGACTGTTTCATAACCAGTTAAAAATTCCTTGTAGCTGCTTGAATGAGTCTCAAAACCAGCACATATAAAAACCAGGTACGTGCGCGTGACACTAGCGCACAGAACAGTATCCACGAGTGGAAAACCATCCTCGCGAGGGAGCATTTCTGCTCTGCGAGCACACAGAACAGTATCCGCGAGCGGATCAGCTCTAAGGAAAGTTATACTGGAGATCATTTACAGACGGTCCTTTGCTGCTTAATTTCAGTATGTTTAAACCCAGTTTAGAATTGTTGCGCAATGTAATCGGACCAAACAGCTGATCTGTCATAAAATATTCACTACACCATTATTTATTTGACAAACATATATTCCCATCGCCTTTTTGTCCCATAAACTCTGGACAAAAGGAAAAAAACACCCCAAGTGAGTGTAAAACCCTCAGGGGAAACACAAAGCTGAGGCGCACGTGTGAGCGTGTGGTTAGCCAAAAGGCAGACATTTTATAATGTTTAATGGGTTACGTTATGTGTTATGTGAGGCAGTTTGTGGTAAAAAATAGGAGGCGATTATATAAAGTTAGTTAAGTCTTTTGTTTAACCAGAAACAGCAGTTAGATCGCTTTCTTCAAAACAACCAGACATAAACAGAAACAAAACAAACAAAACACAAACAAAAACAGTAATTTTACCTCGCAGAACATGGGAGTTGCTGGTCTACTGCTGCCTCGTTACATGTCGTAACACACGTTAGTGCGGATCTGAACTAACCCTTTAAAACACGACAAAATAACACAAACAAACTAACTGATCGAGGCAGCAGTAGACCATCAGCAACTCCTGTGTTCTGCGCGTTAAAATTACTGTTTTTGTCAATGTAGTCTGGTGGCTTTGAAGAGAGCGATGTAACTGCTGTTTCTGGTTAAACAAACGATCTTACTCTTTAACAAAAGATCTATCTCAAGTCATTTTGACCCCAAAACATAGGGCCCAGGTTTAAAAATAACTGGGAGCTGAGGGCTACAGATCAATAAGCTGTCATAACCTTATGCTTTATGAAGCCATTCATGACATCAGTTGGAACACCTATTACTCTTTAACTACACAAACCTTTACATTGTTCTGTTCACAGAGGAAACATACATCAGAGAAAAAATGTGTTTATTATAAAAATCAACGGGGTGGGAAAGTAACTAAGTAACTTTTACTTTGAGTACTTTTTAAGTGAGCTACTTTTTACTTTTACTTGCGTCATTTTTCACACAAGTACTTTTACTTTTATTTACAATTTCAGTCAAGTCACAGTACTTCTACTTGAGTAGGATATTTCAGTACTCTTTACACATCTGCCTACATGACAGTTTTAGAACAAGCTATTGAAAATAATTCGTATTTGCAGCAGACTGAGAAGTGTAACATTTTTTCAGATCGGGAACAAACTATCGGAAGAATAATTGACACTCCTTTACAAATGACTGCATCGTTCAATGAGCAGCCACTGAAATGAACAACATGGACTTAGGCCTAGTTGCAAAGCCAAACACAACAGTACCACTGGGTGGCATGAAAGAATCGTTAATCACAATTAATTATTTAATTAATCGTCACCTGAATTTCATGATTGTGACAGCCCTAGGCACTGGATGGTAATCCTGAGGTGTGGAATCATCCAGTATGGACGTAATTCCTACTGGGCTACATGTGCTGTTTGGATCAATTTAATTGGTGGAGACACACCTACATAAAATCAACCGAACCCCTTTAATTAATAATGCGCTTTTTTGTTTTATTTTATATTCTTCAACCAGTAGACACATATAAATGAACAGAACAAATCAAGGAAGGTGGAGTAAATTAATATATAATTGTTCTCAACATCTGTCATCACAGCAGTTTGCATGCTGCATGAGGGCCTTCAGTTTCAGCTGATTAACCCCCTTTACAATCTTCTGAAAGCTGCAGGTTTGTGTTCCACCTGCACTCTCTAATCTGAATGACGCATATTGTCAAAGTGCAATTACACAAGCCAGATGAACTATGATTACTTTGATTTAATCTCACACAACAAGTAACAGGCTGTTCCATTCGATGATGAGGGCCATGAGATGCAGTTGAAAGCTCCATCAGAAGCGAATAAGTAAACCTTGAATTCAGAATATTTTGTCTAGCTATTTTTTCCAAGCTAATTATCCTAGTCAGGATTAAGGAGATTTAATTAGCAACCAGCTTGAGAGAAAGAGTGAGAGAGAGAGAGAGAGAGAGAGAGAGAGAGACTTATAAGTAGAGGGGTAAAAATGTCAGATTGGGCATTTGAATTTCCTGGAAAACTGCTGCTTCCTGGAAAACTTTACTGGTGATGTCCTGCTGCACTAGTGCATGTCTCACCAATAAACCATCACAAATGGTTTAATGAACCCACTATTCTGCCCGTCCTCTCAAACTGCCTTTCTTTTTATAACTAATAGCCCATTGGTTTACACCTAACACTGATCCCTCACTTTCTCATGTCATGCATCAACGTCCTGTTTCAAAACACAATACATCACAATAAGGAAGTAATTATATCATTTCATGGGATCACTGCATTTCCTGAGCTAGAGGAAATATTCTGTCCAAAATGGATTTTCATTGTGGTTTGTCCTGAAATGTATTTTAAAGATACTACAAGGGATCAAGGAGTCAGAGAGTCAGGGAGAGTATATACACTAAATTTCTCAAGGATCTAGCCACTTGCTGGTATTTTGCAGAGGTCTTCACAGGTCCGCTTAGTCCCCAGTATCCAAGATCTGACCCCAGACCGACCAGCTCCAAATTATATTCAGTCTAATCGGGTCAGGTAAGGTGTCACTGTGTGGTTGCAGGTCTCAGGTCTGTTTGTCAATATGTTTAATACGTGAGTGGATCCACGCAGACTCTTTATCATTTCTGATCATGAAGTGTGTGCAGCTAATGGGGCAAACATTTTTAATTATGTAATGTAACATTAGGTGACTATGAAAAAATTATCTTTGTTTGAAAATATTTTCACCTGTAAATAATTTTTTTGAGAGACAACTCTAAATACACTTAATTAGGAACTGAACAAGATGATTCATAATATACACTGACCGGCCACTTCATTAAGTACACCTGCACAATCTGATGTGATCCAACACAACAGCTCTGACATGATATGCCTTTATGCTTTAATATGACCTGCATAAGCAAACGAGACCAACAGCAAGAGGATTGGCTACTTCTGTTAGTTCAGTGTTTCAGTTCAGTGTTCAAAGGCTCTACTTGGGCAGCCCGCCCAGGTAGATAAAATCTGAATTCCAATCAAGATGCTCAATTGTCATTTCATAATGTACACAGACCAGCGGGCACCCCCCACCCCACCCCTTCTCAAGGCAATGCACATCAGGCGTGCGCGACACAGCGATTCATTTGGTAGGCAATTGTTTTTTCCTAACTTACTATCAGAACTAAGATGTTTTAAAATAATCTGTAGAATCTGCGCCCTGCTGTGCATTTAGAGATGTTTCTGGTGGAGCTTCATGTCCTCCCGGCTCAGCTGAGCCCCGTTAATCAACACGAGTGACTCTGTCCAAAGCTGTGTTCAACTTGTTTGATAACAGGATAAACAAATACACAATGCATTATTTTGTTTTTTTTCGTGTGAATTAAACAAACGAAAACCCACGTGCTTTTCCCGGTTTCGTCCTCAAATCGGCAATTGGAATAGAAATTAAACCAAAACCAGAAAACAGCTTGTTTTTAGCTTTTATAAGTTAACTCCTAACTCGATAATAAAAACACCACACTCAGCAGTTTGTGTATTGGATGCCTAAAATGTGGTATTTAATGTGTTAACGTTACACATCTTATTTTAACTTAC
>NTHP01000663.1:104606-135997 GCA_003416845.1 Oplegnathus fasciatus
AATTTAGTTTTCTTCTGATTCTGGTCTCATTATTAGTTTAATTTATTTACATACTGTAATTCTCTTTTATATTCCTAAAATTGGTTACAACAAGGACTGTGGATTTTGTCATCATTTCCATTCCACATGTGTTAAGAAGAGATCTCTTCACCTCCAGTATGGAGTATTCTTATACATAAATATCGCACATAATGAGCATGGAGCGTTCATTCTTGACCTTGGGAACCAATATATTGTGACAAGACAAGGTTTGAGGTTTACTTACTTTGCTATTCCCAAAGCTTTGGGCCATATTCTGCAGTTTTATATTATATTTACTGTATATAGAATTTCAATATACGCACATGAAACCATGTCTGTAAATGGAGTAACCTATTATTCACATATTTATTATTCACTTGATATTGTTGTCCAGCTCTTGACTGTATATAAAAGCTATACAGTATGTAGAGCTGAAACGATTACTTGATTAATCAATTAGTCAACTGACAGAAAATTAATCAGTTGCTATTTTGTTAACTGATTAATCATTTAGTCATTTTTCAAGCAAAAATGCCAAAACTTCATGAGTTCCAGCTTCTCCATTGTAATTTTTGTTGCTTTTCTTTGCCTTATGTGATAGTAAACTGAAAATCTTTGGGTTTGGGCATTTTTCACTATTTTTTGTATAAAAACATAATTCTAAAGAAAAATATTTAATTTTAATCGAGAACACACACTGAAGCTCCCCCACTCCCCCTTCCCCCCCAAGGTTAGCTGTAATTAATTCAGAGTTGCCCTGGGCTGTGTTCTCTCTGCCTCACAGTTCATTCATCTCTGCCTCCTTCTGGCCCCTTGGCTGCACTACAATTAATGACTATGCACCATGCTACAACATTGCTTCTAATAGCCTAAGCTTGTGCTTACAAGCCTGATTTCCAATTAAGAGTGTGGAATTAACTACAAATGTCACAGGAGTGCTAGACATAAACACATTGGAGAGCAGGGAGCGACATAGTCTGTATCGCTGTTCAGTCAGCTTCCTCACAGCACAGACAGAAACAAAGCAGAGCTGTTGCACTGCTGCAGCAAACAACTGAAAGCTAAATGATAGAAAATGGAAATATGGTGAGTATGTAACAGTCTTAGAGCTACGAGCCACGTGATTCATATCCAAAATCCACGCACACATGGACTGTCAGACCAGGCTGCACTGTCTTTAAAGAAGGCCAACTTTCATGTTAATATTTGACTTTGTGTTCTACTTCTGTTGAGGACACACCACACCAATGACGCAGATATCAATATAAATATTTAAGAGAAATAATTCTCATTATTAGTAGTAGTAATGTAATGATTGTAATTTAGAAATAAAAAGAAACAACATGAGCATAACACAAAAATATATTAAAGCAGAAATTCATCTTGTTCATCATGTATTAAGTAGTATTTACCAATCCACCATAAGCACTATCAGAGACATAAAACAGGAAGTACTGCATTTTATCGGCCTATTTTCAGTTTCCATCCCATTACAGCTGCATGCTGTTGCCAGCAGACACCAGCAGCCTCAGTTTCATCTAGTAGTGGTGAGCTGGAACTCAGTTCTTAACTGGCATGTCTTAAAATCTAAAAACCCTAATCTTAAAATAATAAAGAATATCCTAAATGGATATACAGTAGTAGTTAATAATGGAAAGCAAAGTTCAATCTCATCACCATTTTAGCAGTCCAGCATGAATTGTCATGTGGAAATACTTTAGGTTTTCAATCAAATAACTTCAAAACAACTCACGTTATATTAAATTTGATTTACATCCAAACAGAGTCGACTGCTCATGTTGGACCACAAAGTAGAATCAGAAATTAAAAGGAAGCTATCATTTTAGCTGATGCTGTTCATACACTTATTCTCTGGTAAAATAAATATTCTTAATGCAAAGCACTTAGTATGTTCTGCAGGAAGTCCTGATGCATGATCAGGTAAATGTTGTAACTGTGCTCTTTAATGCCAGCCTCTGGTGTTCCCTATAAACTTAACATGCTTTCTGGTGTGACCGGGCCCCAAGACACGATTTATTCATAACATTTTGAATAAATTCCGTTTAAGAGTTTTGGTGATATCAAAAGCAAATGGGAAAATTATAATTTGGTGCTCTACATGATTTAAAACAATGCGATTCCATCATATTCTTAATCCTCCCAGTACTACACATCTGGGCATAGTTCATGAGCACAGGCTTACAGTATCTGATAGCTTCGGACACTGACTAAGGCTTTTTTAAGCTCATTCTGCAAACTTCCAGGACCTTAATTTGGGGTTTTTATTTTGTCAACCACATACCATTTTACAATGGGATTGTGCTATCTGATGATACTAACTCAGAGTTGAGGGTTAATTTGTGCAAACTGGTAATATAGAGGCAAATAGTTCTATATTTAGCTCTTTGCAGGTGGTATGGGATCCATTTTGATGGGTGGCAGTTTGATTCTGATTTACTTGTACACAACCGTTATACTGTTACTAATGCTGCTACAGTCATTCTTCTTCACTTAAAGCTGCTCTGGGTAAGACCTTGTCGGAATATCACATTCAAAATCTCTTCTAAAACAGTGATATTGCAGTAGAATCCCTGAGACGCTAGAGAATGGGTATGCTGTAGACCTACAGTATTTGAAGTGTTTTGGTAATCATAACAACATAAGACCAAACTTTGCATTAGAGATCAGCTCAAGAAACATCACTTCATTCAGTATAGTGAGTTCTGAAGCAGAACAGAGTCCTTCAAACTGACACTGCTACCTTCTATAACAGCAGTTCTGTACAATGAGACCAATAAATGATACTGAACTAAAATAGCTCAGCCTTCTTCAGCCATGAGCTGCAGTAAGGTGTGAGGCTCTTGGGTCTGACTGGCCTTAGGGCTGCTGGGTATCTGGGGAAGTGCATTTCAACAAGCCAGACGAAGTGAGTCTCGGGCTTAATTGGGAATTAGGAGAAGATTAATTAAGGCAGTGATTAGCATTTGCACTAATCCAACAGAGTGGAGGCCCTTTGTAATTCACTAGGCAGGCACTCACTGTCTTTTATTGCTGCCTACTCCAAAGTCTGTATGCCTTCTAAAGCTGGAGGCAAATGCATCCAATTTGCAACATTGCTTCATGTAAACACTGACTAGTGTGTGAGTGTGTGTGTCTGTGTGCATTAGGAAGGCATACACCATTAGAATCGTCTCAGTAATAAGCCTTTAATGAAGTCCAAATGAGTTAGTCCGTGTGGTGCGTAGCAGCCAACCACATGTACAGTAAGTGTCTCATCTGTGCATCTGCTTCACTATTCCTTCAAAGCTGAGCATGTTTTAATTTGCATGACTGGGGCAGTGATGAAGCCTACATGTTCACAAACGTCACTATATCTGTATATATTGAGACAATACATACATATGTATACATATATACTGTACATATAGACGGGTGACGAATGAAAGGAAAAACCAACATAAAGTGTCCTATTAAGGTGTTGGGCCACCACGTGCCTCCAGAACAGCTTCAATGCTCCTTGGCATTGATTCTACAAGTCTCTGAACTCTATTGGAGGGATGAACACCATTCTTCCAAAAGATATTCCCTCATTTGGTGTTTTGAGGATGTGGTGGAGAGCGCTGTCTAATACGTCGCTCCAAAATGTAAACTTTGAAAATGTTGGGTACTGATGTAAAAATGTGTGGTGTGTATCATTGGTTTCCTTTGAATGTACATCCCTAGTATTTTTTTAAGCAGGACATCTCTTGACAATTTTGTTGCAATACTACTGAAAAAGATTTTCCTGTAGAATTCTAGTTGTGGACGCCCATTCTGATATACCCTCATACTTACTGTATATGGCAAGAGTGCAAGGAGCAATAAAACTCATTAGCTGATAGATAATAAAGCCACAGATGAACCTGCCAACATGGTAACAGCTGTTTCAAACACAATGCATAGCAAGCAGCGTGAGTACAGATGAGACTGTACTCACATCATATAGCAGCGCCTACTCCATTGCCAATACAAGCTCAGACTTAGCAGCAGTAACCAAACTGCTCAGCCTCCTTGAAAGATCCATCATCACCACCAGCCTAAGTACATATAACCTGTAACCACATCTACACACACTGATATAACTAGACAGGGGGGTGGGGGGCTATCACTATAAATTTCACCTGAGATAACCTAACTACACTATCCCCCTCCTGACTGAGGACAGGGTTTTCTGTATATGTTTTTAAAGAATGACCAGATTTTCCTGCATCTTGACCTGGAGACATCAAATGGAATTCAGTGTTTAGCTAACTATCAGCTCACTGCCAGAAGATTCACACAGCCAATATTAAATAGGATGCTATGATATCACAGGTCACAAGTAACTTAGCGAGTTAGAAGGCTGAACAACTGGATTGAGGGATGACTACTAACTTTAGCTTTAACTACTCCATATATTTCTCAAATTAATTTAAGTCTGTAGAATTAATTGCATTTCATTTTCTCACGTTTGAAAAGGGGATTGATGCTCTACTAACCACTTCAGCAACACACCGTTAAGCTTCTACATCTCCTCCAGCGTCGCTGTGTGTGTGCGTACCTGCAACTTTTGGAAGAAACCAATACCATAGGGAAAGGGGGTGTGTGACTTTTTGAGGTATGATCTATGACATAATTCGAAGAATAAGTTTGACTCATAATATAAAATGATCATAAGTACATATTATAATAAATAATAGTAATAGAATAAAATAAAATAAGAATATAAAAAATCCAGATATCAGAAATCTGGTGGGGTGCGTTATGTCTATTCTTTATTCTTATTCTATTTGACACGTTTTTTTATTGCACAACTGAAGGAGCTAATGGACATACATTTCACTATGACTATATCCTGTATGATTATATGTGACAAATAAATTTGAACTTGAAAAGAACGAGTGAGTAAGTAAGTGAAAGTGGCAGATGGAAGAGTCATATGTATGGACTTGGTTTGAAGTCCAGAGATTACTGCTTCAGTCCACAGGAAGGGAAACTGAGAGGCTGAGAAACACTGAGTTGAACAATACACCACCATGTCAGAGATGTGGCTGATCCCACCACAAACACATCTAGATATGTACACACCTGAAAATGACAATGGAAGAAAAATATACACATTGAAAACCCTATGAACACAGAGAGATCGTCAGCTTCAAACAGAAGGTGTGGCTATGAAAGAAATATGCTTCACTCACAGAGCTGGTTTCAACTTGATGTGGTAAAAGTCTGCCTACATCAAGGGTGACTAAGGGTGACTGCAAAGACTGTAGAAGTACTAGTAGTTGATCATTGAGTTATTGATTATCTCCGTGATGTGGCTGAGAAACGCATTAGACCCTGGATCAAACATAGTTTTGATCTTTACAGACGAACATCACATAAAGGTGATTAATGAGGTGCACCAACAACCAACGTCTCTGTATGTAATCAGAGTTTTCTGACTGAAAGTGAAGCAGAAATAATAATTATCACCGGACGGGGAGGGGGCCTCTGTCTTTTTCCTTCCCAGCCAGTCAAAAGCGGATGAGTGTGTTGGTGAGAAGTATACACATGTACAGAGGGTGACATCATACCCACAGGAATAATTCATTTGGTTTAACGTTACTGACCCGAGGGTGAGTCCAATGGTTATAGATTAACTAAAATTAAATAAAACATCATTCCTCTTCCTTTTCTCCATGTTTACAGTTAAAGAGCGCTCTGTGCTCCTATTGGTCAACGTCACGGAACATGGTTGTTGTAGAAGGCAAAAAACTTTGTGAGGACATCATGAGGCATCCCAGACGCTGTGTCAGTTCGCTGACACACTACACAGGATAAAACGAGCAACTGTCATGCCCAATGCTTATTTTCCTTCCTAACTGTGGCATTTTGGTGCATAACAACAAACATAGTAAGAGAATCAAAATAAAAAGCAAGTACTGCAACAGTCGAGCAACAATAAATAAAATAGAAAAATCAACGATAAAAATATGAAAAAAATATTATAAAATATGTACAACATATGGGTTTTTAAAATGGTAGCGCTGTACTGTTTTGTGCAGGAATGTGGAAGATATTGACCAGGGAATGTGCAAAAGTTCACAGTCTGAAGTATAGAGAATATGTGCAATGTACAGAGGTGATAATATATATTAATATAACGCGTAGTGACTATATGTTCAGTGATTAATGTTAGCTGACACATCACATAACAAGACAAAGTTACAAAAGAAAATCCGACATTACTAACTGGTTAAACAGTTAAACAGAGCAGATCACAGCCAGTGAGTGACAGAAGCTCTGTTTCATAAATATACGCACGGACCGTACTTCAACTGTTTACTCTTCCCTGAGAAAAATCAAATTTAAGACTTATTTATGTCTTCAAAATAGCACCTGAAGTGGATTCAAAACCTATACCAGCTAAAATAAAGAATTAAACTGGAATGTATATACATGACAGATCCTGTAATTGTAGACATATCTCGCTTTAGATACCTTGTGTATTAGGCTGTAATACTTACATATAATCTGTGGCTGAATCACTTTGCCCCACAGCAGTGCTACCACTGTGCTCATAGTTCACCCTGTCTCAACACTAATGCTATACTTCTTTGCTAATGAGTAGTGCTTTAGTACAGAAAAGTCATTCAGGATCAACATTCAGGTTTTAGAGGGATGGGTTCAGCCTGTTTCACAGAGAAACAGTCTCTCTCTCTCCACCACAGTCAGCTTTTTATATCTGATACCTCATTCATCATTCAGGAAAGGCAAGAGGAGAGCGGGAAGCTGAGGAGACAGGGAGAGAAAGAAAGAAAGGAGAAAGACAGAAAAAGTCAGAGCAGCAGCTCCAGCATTAAACTTGAACAAACAGTGCAGGCCCTGCATCAGTAATGCAGCCACAGCCTTCTGTGGAGTTTGGCAAGGTAATGGAGGAGCCAGAAGTGACTGCATGGAAAGGAAGGGCTGTAGGTGTGAGAGGTCAGGAGGTCAGCCATGTCAGATTGTGAAGAGGCTATTAGTGAGAAATGAGCAGCAGGAAGCCGTTATCAGACTTCTGTTAAACTGGCCTGTCTGAGGGTTATAACGAGTCTTCAGCTAGTAGTTCAGCTATGAGCAGGGATTAGCACCTGAGACCCCACAGGTAAAACCCTCATTAGCCGACTAGCATTTGAGCGATAAAGTGCTGGGCCACAATGTGGGGAGAGGAGCAGTCTCTGTCAGCATGAGGGAGAGGAACACAGCAGGTGAGTGAAGGTAAAGGTTAGCACATGAATAAGAGAAGGCTTCCTCTTCTCCTGGTCCTCTGCAAAAATGTAGGGTGCCTTCAGAGGGGCAACAATGAAAAAGAACAACATAACACAATCAACTCAAAAAAGGAACTGAAGAAAAGGGGCACACTGGGTAACGAAAAGACTTGATCTGCAATAATGTTCCTATGATGATTTAAAGTGTCGGTTCCCCCAAATTTGTTTAGTTTTCGAGATATTTTCTGCCTCCACCCCAATACAATGGAGGCAGAGGTGTGATGGTGCGTACACTATATGCAGGTATACGACGTATACCCACCTCTGGAAAGGGTGATTTTCCATATACCTACCGGAAAATAGCCAGAGATACATACCACTGTCCATTTTGCAGAGCAGTCAACCATGTTACTATCTCTTTGTAATCTTGTAATGGAGTTGTGTACAAATCATTCAGGTGGCAGCTTCTCAATTTTTTCTCAACCACTTTCACCGGTTAAAATGACAAACATGGTTCACAATAGGTCATATCAGCTGTCACTAATTAATGTTAATTCTGTGAGTAACTAACAAAAATGAAACTCTGCAGCTGGTGTCTATATTCAGCCACGGATCATTTATGAGGGCAGAACCACAGTAATACATCTTTTCTTGTAAAATGATATCGCTGATCACGTCACATCCTGCCATTTCCATCCATGTAAGATCAATAATTGACACTGATCAACCTAGTTCTGCATCAGGACCAACCAACATTTGGATCAAGTAGCTGAAAAATAAGTTCTAAAAGTCAGTAGGCAACAGCTGTAAATTCAACATGTCAAATACATATTTAATCAACATTTGACATCTTCTGCTGCTATGTATATAATTCATTTACTAAATATACTGAGCATCTTTGGCACTTTGAGATTATGTAAGTTCTAAAGCCTCAAATATAAAGGAACATCTAACTGGAGAGCCCCATTTAAGCTATTTACAAGTCAAACAAAAGAAATCCAACAAAACAGCATCACCAAAATAAAAGTATATGGCCCAGAAACACAACTTTGTGTTTGCTGAGCATTATAGAATCGTAATAAGAACAGTCACTTCTGCACCTTTTTACCTCTGTTATCTGTCTGCCAGCCACCTAAAGTCTCCTGTCATTCCATCCATGTCCAGCACTTGTCCCCAGTGTGTTCCATTTTCAAAGTTTTTTTTCTTGTAGTCAAGCCACAAACAGCCAAGAAGGAAAGAAAGAGAAGGAAAAAAAACCTTGGAGGAGGGGGACAGAGAAGAGGAGGAGGTATGGTAGGAGACATAATTATGCCCTTAGTTCTGATATTCTCCTTCTTCCATCTCTTTGTCTCTTTTACACACACACACACGCAAACCCACATGTCCTAAGACAGAATCTTTCACACACATATACACACTTTTAATTCTCCTTCATCCCACCTCAATTCCACTTTCTGAAGGTAATTGGCCTGATTGATGGCTGCCATGTTAACTATCTCTTGTCATTTGTAGAAGGGCTAATTAAAAGACTGAAGAATAAAATTAAAATGCCAGCCTTTTTTATTCAGAAATGAAATGATATACCAGATGATTTAAAGAAAGACATGACAGAGCAGAGTGTGAATTACACAGGTGAAGGAGAGGAGGCAGTAACACAGGGATGAATGTGTGAATACAGTATGTTAAATCAGACAATGGGTACAAATGAAAAGAAATAAATATTTTGGGTGTTTGGGTGAGTTCATGAGCTATTGTTTGTTCAATGTAGAGCCAAGACAATTTTGCACTGTTAGTGGCAATGAGGATCTCTTGTAATTGCTGTGTTGGAAAACAATACAAATTTGGAACATCGCGCCTGCTGACAGATGTGTGTTTATGAAGAGTGTAGAGCTTCAATCTGGGATTGTCCGTCTTCACAGATGTTTCACGTTAAAAGCCTTCCAGCCGATACTCACACTTCTCTGCTCTACATCAGTCATTTTTACAAATTGACAAGCAATTCATGCAATCTCGCAATTCTATTCCTATCCACTCCAAATATCTTTGACACGAAAATCCATCCCATTGCAATTAGCGACCATGCACCTGTATCACTCACCCTAAAGATCGAATCATCCTTTACACCCTTCATCTGATGGCGCTTCAACACATCGCCGCTTAAGGATTCTCACTTTGATAGGTTTATCAGGGAGGAGTGGTCATCCTTTTTGGAAATGAACAGCTCTCCAAATACCTCTCCAACACTACTCCGGGAAACAGGTAAGGCGGTAATTAGGCGTAAAATCATCTCAAACTCAAGAAAAACAAGAGCAAAAAGTACAAAGCAACTTAGAGAACAAAATTAAAGAGCTAACTATGCAAACAGCCCCGAAGAACAGACATGGACTGAAACACAAACCCTCAAATTTCAATTGAATAACATCCTTGGAAAAAAAAACAGAATTTCTTCTCCAACAACTGCGATACAAGAACTTTGAACAAAATAATCTGGAATCTGGAATCTGGAATTTTTTTAGCAAATCAACTTCAACGTAATAGAGAGTAATCATTCATAACAACCATTAGGAATTCAGCAGGGAATTACACACAATCACCTCAAGCTACCAATGAGACTTTCCACACCTTTTATAGCAATCTATATTGCTATATTGCTATTGCTATATATTGCCTTTGCTGACTAGTCTCTGTATTCTGCAACCTGTTATCTAGAACCTGAACCCTAAACCCTGCTTCCTGATCCCTGAAACTTACCTGCCAGTTTCAAACCTCTGCCTGATCTTTTTGGACTTTGGATTTTCTGCCTGCACCTCTGGATTGCTTTGCCTGTTTGGACTGCTTTTCTGGTTTTGACCCTTGCCTGCCTTACTATTACGTAAGCCTTTGTACCTCCATTTTTGTCAATAAATCCTCTAACTGTATCAGTCTGCCTGCTTGGTCTGCATTTGGGTCCTATCCCTGTTGCCCCGCTCCTACCAGCTTAACAATTTACATTTTTAATCACAGTTACCAAACCGGCTTCATCAAGGTACAACACTCCACTAACAACACCAGAGGACTCTTAAATTTAATTCCCATCTCACAATGTAACAAAACAAAGACAACTATAGTTTCAATAGTCGGATAGAAAGCCTT
Organism: Oplegnathus fasciatus; assembly: GCA_003416845.1. Lineage (NCBI taxonomy): Eukaryota > Metazoa > Chordata > Actinopteri > Centrarchiformes > Oplegnathidae > Oplegnathus > Oplegnathus fasciatus. The sequence continues at coordinate 115,010 of NTHP01000663.1, forward strand.
TGATAAAGTAAACTGGATGTTCCTTTTCTATACTCTTTGGAGAGTTGTTCATTCACTGGATGAAAACACTACATAATACACCCATGGCCACTGTCACTACTAACGGGATTACATCACAAAGATGCCCACTCTCTCCCTTGCTTTTTGCCATGTTCATTGAACCCTTTGCTTGTGCCATCCAACAAAACTATAAAATAAAAGGAATTCACTCCGGAAAATTAGACACAAAATTAATTTATATGCAGGCGATATCTTACTTTACCTTCAAGATCCAGTAATCAATCTCATAAACAACTTCTCATAACTCACCACACCATAACTACACCATAAACTGGATTCTGGACTAAATCAACCATAGTTCCTATCACAGAAGCATTACTGATTGTTGACATTGGATGTAAATCATGTGCTGTAGTATCAGCCAATATGAACACAATTCCTAGGGATTCTGGAATGCCAGCATTATACACACCAATAGGCATTCCCAAAAGGAATATGTACATCGTCTCAGCTCATCACTTGTAGTTAAAGTATAAGTAAAGAACTCCATAAAGTCAATGAAAATCTGCTGCCATGTTGGCATGTTTTTATTTTATTCAGCAGATTCCAGCACTACCTGCAGTGTGCACCAACAACCACCAGACTGCAACAGTGAACACAGCAGCTGTGAGCCCTGCATTTCCGCTTCTCATACAGTAGCTTCAGTAACCTGTGCTTGAAGTGGAAAAGAACAAGTGCCAGTACTCCCCTTATTCACATGTTGGCATGTGTATCGGCCAGTCACTAAGTATTACATTCTGAATGTCTACCGAGAATAAAAGATACTAGGTGATATTGCTGATTTTCACAACATAAATTTTACCCTTTGTGCCCATTGTGAGCCAGGCCAACATTATTGTAAGGTTAATGTAACATTACTTAGACTAACCACTGACAGAGAAAAAAAGGCAAGCGAGAACAGGAACATGTTAAGCGTCATGCAGTGCCCCCTGGGTAATGTAGTTTATTTAGGGCCATTATGAATTACCCAGAGAACCTGATATGGAGAGGGCAGAAAAGTCGTACCGGCAACTTATGAGAAGTGCAGTGCTCAAGAAAAAGTCACGGTACACCAAAGACTAAAATGTAAAAGTGCCGGTACTGTGTACCGGTGATTTCCGGCCCACTTCAAGCACTGACAGTAACTGGTATTTTAATGTAACAGAGCGGAACTTAACGTGGAGCGACAGGGGAAGGCAACCCTGTCTCCTAAAAATTGCGTCCCGAGATTTGAGCTATAACCCTGGCCACCCACAGTAAACAAATAAGGGAGAGGGAGAAAATCGTCACGTCAAATACGCTGGAGGAGGCTTAGCTTCCCCAAAATCGTCTCCTTCCACTCAAAGATAAAACAATCTGTCTATAATGTCCATCTCCCTGCCTGTGAATATAAACTACACACTCTCGTCCTTGTTCCCCTTTGTCCGCTTGCGGTGTTCGATTGCAACATTGTTGCAGGGGTATATAGTAAAATCCTGTCATCAGGATTCAAGCACTCTGCTGCCACCTAGCGTCTACAGTTATCAAATACAGCCCCCTCTTTTACCGCCGCAGCATCACTGTGGTAACGCAGCAGCAATCGCGTCAAATGAAGCAAGTGACATTTGTATGAACACCAGCAAATGAGGCCATGCTAACAAAACATATTAAACCAAAACACACTAATTAGCTTATAGCCTGTAGGCTAATTCACTTAGCAGAACCAGCCATCGCAAACACAGGAGACATCTCATTCTGCTGAATTGAACTGTGTGGAACTGTGTGTTATAGCTTCATTTTCTGCTGGGACACAGGACTCGTGGCCTCAGTTAATGACCATGATATGTTATTACCAGTATGTCAAAAACATTTGGGTTTTCAAGATTCCTGATGACTAAACACAGCAACAGTGTGGTTTGTGCTGAAATTAGCATGGTATCTTTTATGGGCTGATTGAGGTCTCAGTGACACAGAGGGGTCAGGTTGCCTGCTGTTTTCACCTAGAGAATACAAGGCTCTGTCTGTGTGCATGAGATTTTAGATCTGTGCTTTTGCAGGTAAACGGCGCTATATGTTATGCTGAGAGTGTGCCTCTGATGCACTTTGCTCCACATTTTGTTGTTTTGCTGCAACCTGGCATTGAAGACATCATCTTGTTGTAGGGAATGTTAGATAGCCTAATGCTGGGAGAAGCAGTGCTTGGCTTTTTTCTGTGATGGTGAGGTTGTTACTTAAGCACAGTAGCAAAAAGTTTTCTGAAACAAAAAGTTTTCTGAGTCAAAAAGTTTTCATGCTTATAAGTACACACTAACAATGAGCACATTCTTGTTTGTTACTCTGACACAAAGATTTAACTTCTCAAAAGGTCATTTAACCCTATCTTCCTTCTCTCTTTTTTCTGTGGCAAGCGCTCACTAGAGCTCTATTGTAACAGTTAAGCACCACAGCCATCAACAGGAAGGCTCTGTACTGCTTTGTTGTAAAAAGTTGGATTGCAGTGGTATGTGGTTAGCCTGAAAATGCTGCTCCTCCACTTGTACACAGGTGCTTGCTTCTTGCTTTCCTGTCACACATGCTTCCCTTGGATTTGTTTTTCTGAATGTAACCGAATGCAAAAATAACGGTCCAATATGTGCCATGTACCAGTTTAATTACAAAACTCTACACACATGAATAAACATTATGGCAGTGCAAAAACATATTAAGTTTATATATATGCATATGAATGCTGTGGGGAGATATACCGCAGTATGACGAATATAACATGATGATGCTGCCAAACAGGGGGTCTAACTGACATGGGAGCTTCCAGCTCTGGCTTCTTATTTGTGTTTGCTACACTTATGATACTAGCTATGTTGGCATGGCTAACTTGATGCCCTGTACGTTACAAAAGTTTTAAGGAACATTAAGGCTGTCTTCTTACAAAATTTAAGCAAAATCATCAAAGTTGAATTTTGAAACCCAACAGCTCAGACATCTCATCCTGCAGGGGAAGTCATGCCTCTAACTGTATCTTTCTTGGCAAGTTGTTTTGCTACTGTTTCCACAGTGAGTAACTAGGCTGTAAGTAAATCGTAGGAACAAATACAATAAATATCCACCGTGGATAGAGTAGAAATGCTCAGATTTCTACGCTTATTAAAATTCTCAAGGGTTTTTATTTATAGAAAATTGTATGAAAGTAACGAATAATGAATAATAACTTCATAACAACTCACAGGGCAAGCTTGGCACTCTGTTTGTAAATAGCATGTTTAAATCAATATTTGTGATTGATTCACTTGGGAAAGAATGGAGGTCTACAGGTGTTCATTTGGCACACTGTGAAATATGTAAGCAGAGAGCAGGTGATAAAATCTTGTTTGTGTCACTGTGTTCTGGTTACCATGGGCCTGCTCACTCTGCTAAATTTGTCCCTATCTCCAGAGCACCTAGGCTGGTTACTTGCTGTATCTAAAGTTAGCTGTTTAATTAAGTTCACTAGCATCTCTTATCTGAAGTGGGAACAGTCAATAATTTGAGTCAGTGGCAGACCAACTGCGCTCAGATTCCCTGTTCCTAATTTGGGTTGTGTTTGGCACTCTGTGTACACCTACTGAAATAGAATTAGATTAATTTCTTTCCTGACTAAAGTTTCAGGCATGTTAGGACATTCAGTGGAAGACAAACTTTGTTCAGCTAGTGGAGTGCATACAAAAACTGTGCCCCTACTCAACACCAAAACTTAGGCTACTTACCAATGAAAATAAGAAAAACAAAATCCTAACCTAATCCTGCTGATGAAAAACAGGAGAACGGGAGGATTAAAGGAAGTGTTTACCAGGCCTGCCTGGTCTTGATTTAATGCACAAACTGGACACATCCACACAATCACAGTGCTCAACCAATCATATTACACCACCGCTGCACAGACTCAGCTTCAAAGGAAGCTGCCATGGAGACATCGTTTTTTAAATGGTTCTCTCTGTCGCAGAGGTCAAACAAAATAGTTGATTTGAAGAAGGGAGTCCTGTGTATATTACCTTGTCCAAATGACATTTACTGTGTGAAGTGAAAAGTACCCTCAATTCTGTCCTTGGGAATATCTTCTTAACAAAGGAGTGTGGGGAGGGAAAAAAAGAAGGAAATATTGGTCACTTTAATTGCATATTTATAAATAGATTTAGGCTATTTATTTCTTCATATTTTGGGTAATTCCTCTTATTTTTTTTTCAAAGCGCTTGTTCCCATTTCCCCATGTGTACCACACTCTGTTGCTACCAACTGCTCTTTTAGCCTGTGGATGGTGTAGACAGCCTTGGGCCCTCTGCACATGGAGCTTTGAGTCACTTCTTTCAGCTGACAGTGATTCATCAGAGCAAATGGGTGACAATGGCTGCAGGTGCATGCTGAGTTAAACCCAAGTCTTTGTGGTTGTGAGCAGGTTTTGTACCTCTACAACCACCTACATGTCCCATTGAGGTCAAAGTTACACTTATCATCTCAAACTGTCTGTTGATGCCACTGTGTTACACTTCCAGAATCATAGACAGTTAACTTCTAACCACAGATGTCCATGTTGCACATGTGGTAACAGACAGATGGTTTCTGCCAGTCTTAAGTGTTTTGACAACATAAATGTGCATGTATGTGGTATGTGTTTCATAGTCTGCCATCGTGTGCATTGATTCAGCATCAAAGAGCCAGAGATATTAAAAAATGTCACTCAGTCAGAGCAGAGAAGTGAAAGATTCACGATTTATTCAGAGCATCCAGAGAGAGTGAAAGTGAACCAAATACATCTTGCCACCCTGACATTATTGCTTTTTTCCTATTCTTATTAGTTTACAAAGTCTCTGTTATTATTTGTGAGAGGAAGAGCATGCAGAATATTTGCCCCAGCCTTTCACTGCTGGGGGGTATTGGGTATTGGGGAGCAGGTTTAGCTGTTTACACATTCATGTTTGGGTGAGAAGTCAGGGTCAAGTGGATTGATGAGAGTCAGACTACATGAAATTAGCATTAACTCTACAGGGAGCAGGATGACCTCTAGCCAGGTTGATGCTTCATGGCCTGGTTATATGGGAATATGCTCTAGGTTGCCTTGTATGCTAACACTAGTGTTTTAAATTGGAGCAAAGAGCAAACACCAGTAAGTGTGGAGTTACATGGGGCAATGTGGGAATGTTAACAGGAAGTTGTGCTGCACCACTTCATATGAGCTGTAAAAGTGGGAGTTGTACTGTTGCAGTGGAGATGACAAGAGCTTAAACCATGATCTGCACAGACTCATTGACAAATCATATCCTGATGATGTGCTGCAGGGTGAAGTAATAGTCTTGTAGGACAGTTGGTTACAGTTGGATGTTGGGAATATGCCATGTTTTGTTTTTTTTGCAGAATCAGGTAGATTTTGTTTTTCTGATGGAGAGATCTTATAGGGGAACTGGATATCCCATAAGAGAACATCTTAAGTTGCTTTCACCCTCTCTGTTTTCTCTCCTCGTTCCTCTCATTTCATTTTACTTTCATTTTGTTAAAATGTAAACTTGTGTTTGTAAGTGTGTTAGTGTGAGCATACAGATGCACAAGCCTCACAATAGTTGTGATGTGAATGGGACATATTGTGAGTGTGTGTACTGTATGTGATCGGTTGCACTGGACCATCTCCAAATGGAATGAGTGAATTAGTGTGTGAGTGTCTGCAAAATGGAGAGGATGATGAAAGGGGAACTCAATTATTCTCCTTTCTGGAAGGGTAGAGCTTGTGAAAGGTTTCTTTGTGGTTGTGTGTTTTTGTAACATCTAATTATTCATGTTCGTCTACTCCTTGTCATCCTCCACTCAAAGGTGATCTAAGGTTAACTATAGGCAAATAATAAAGCCTGCATGTTGTCGGCCATAGATGTGAGTTTAATCATTTATCAATGTCATCTGGTGAATACAACGGATGTGGAGATTGAAGTGATTTTTGCTGTGTTATTTCATGTGAAGTTAGGTGTTAAAAAATCCAATAACATTTATAATATCACATATATTCATATCATATAATCTCCATTACATTCAAAAAAGAATACTGTTGCACAGCTTAATCTTAGACAAGGTGAGAATGACACATGCAGCTCAGTAACTCACAATATATAATAGGTATATACAGCTCTTAATGGCCTGGCACCACAGTATATATCACATATGCTCTCAATTTACAAAGTCACAGGACTTGAGAGAGCTGCTTCATGTCCATTCATTGAGCCATTGTCTGCCTCTTATCTGGGGTGGAGTTTGACTTCCGAGCACAGGTCTCACTCTGGTTATGTAAGGACCGGATGGCTCGTAGCAATGGCCCCGGGACTCCTGCAGTACTCCCCACAGGGCTCCCTGGGGGACACGGTCATAAGCCTTCTCCAAGTCCACAAAACACATGTAGATTGGGAAAAGTCCCATGACCCCCCCAACAAGGTGTTTGATTGAGGTACGATCGGAGCCTCCTTTCCAGCACCCTGAAATAAGCTTTCCCTGAGTAGTGTGATATCCCAATAATTGGAGCACACCCTCCAGTCCCTCCTTTTTAAAAATGGGAACCACCATCCTGGTCTACCATTCCATAGGCACTGACCTCCTCACCACGGAAGAGGCGTGTCAGCCAAGACAGCCCAACAATGTTCAGAGTCTTCAGCATCCACACCTGGTGCTTTGGTTCTGAGGAGCTTCTTAACTACATCAGAGACCTCTGCCAGGGATATGTCTGAGGCTTCTCCCGTGTCTTCAAACTCTGCCTCTTCTAAAGAGGACATGTTGGTTGGGTTCTTCCTCTGCTCAGCAATATCCCAAACATCTCCTCCCACACCCAGGTTTTTGCTTTGGTGACCACGGCAGCCCTTCTGGTCTCCTGGTACCTGGCTGCCGCTTCTGGAGACCCCTAGGTCAACAAAGCCCAAAAGGCCTTCTTCTTCAGCTTGATGGCCACCTTCACTGCTGGAGTCCATCAATGGGGTCTTAGGTTGACACCACGACAGGCCATCAAGCTGTCAAGTTCATTATTGTCATATGCACAACAATTACAGTGAAGCAGTCATTGACAATGAAATTAAAGTAAAAGGAAAAAATGACATAAGATATAAAATAGTGCAAAGGTTCAAAATATAGGAGTAGAAAATAATATATATAAAACAAAATATAACACAATAAAATCAAATATAAAATGTAAATATAATACTGTGGAAGGCAGGTTTAGAGTAGTTATAAAATGAATAAACTGTAATGTAGACATTGCACTAATAAATATACATACTGTGATGGTTTAACAGCATGTAAAATATATATAAAACTAGAAAATTGCATTTCCTGGAGAAAATGCTGTGAATGCTGAAAGCTGAAATTAATTTGCAAATCACTACTGAAGTCAGAAGTCTGAAGGAAAGCCTGAAAAAGCTAAAATGCATTACATTGCACTGCTGAGCAACCTAACAACTGAACTGCATTAAAGCTAGGGTAGGCATTGTATTTTAGAAGTATTTTTTGTTATATTTGTTCAAAATTCTCTTTACATCCTGACAGCAATCAATAAATCAAATGCTCTGACAAAAAAAAGAAAAAAATCCGGTGTCTGTGGCCATCACAGGACTGTAATAAGCCCATCCAATCATTTCATGCCTGTCTACCTACGTACCTGGCTACCTGCGTATACTCTGCCCGTGCACTCATTGCACATGACCGGAGACTTCTTCATGTGTTATTTAGTATCATAAGTGAACTAACAGAACTTCTTACAATGTCTGACCCCACAGTCCAGCAGTCCAGCTGACCCCTGCCCCCTTCTACAGACAATCATAAAAACAAGGAGAAGGTCTTTGCTCTTGCTCTTCACAGATGTCTCCCGCTTGTTGATTTTCACAGATCCAGACTCCTGATATCCTGGCCTCGTCCCGGGGCAGGCCGCCGGCCCGTTTCCCGGGGACCAGCAGGAGCCAGGAGCTGCACTACATGCACTCCAGGCCGCATCATGGCCTAAACTTTAAAGAAGAAGTCTTCTGAGAGGAACCTGCTTCAGTCTGACGGCTGAACGCCTGCATTCTTGACATGACAAAAGTCATGACAGCCAAAGCTGTTATAAACTTAAATCCAGACACCGCCCTGCCAGCGCATCCAAAGTGGGGGTGTGTGAAGATGTAAATCGACCCTGCTCTCTCTGCTGAGAGAGAGCCGGCCTTCCTCCTCCTCCCTCTCCTCCAGAACATTGTCTCCCCTGGCCATAGGTGAAACTTTACTTTTCCTGTGATAGTGGGGGTTGATGCTATGTAGGCCAAGATTATTAAATTAATTTAATGCTATGAGAAGAGGATTCCCCTTTTCATATCAAAATCAGAATCAGATTTATTGCCAAGTAGGTTTTCACGATAAAGAATTCCCATAGGCATCACAATAAAAATCCAGTTAGTAGAAAATAGATATGTACGAATATGAAGTATTTAAAGTATTTCACTAGTGCTTCCAAATACTCTCTCAGATGTTGAACGATGCATTAAGGTGATTTTCACTGGTCAACCTTTAAACTTTATCCATTTAGCAATCTCCTGTGTTTCCATAATTTATTATGCTTATAATAGGCTAATACGAGTCTACCAGAACTTAATATACTTCTAATAATAATAATAATAATAATAATAATAATAACATACTTTGAAATATTCATTCTCTGTGTCATCTGGTATAAAATGATCCTCATTCATTCATTAATGGTTCATCGCTGTATTCTGTGTACTTATTCATGGTTGTATTTATTTATTGTTGCATTTATCCATGGTTGCATTTATTCATTTATATATTGAGTACTTGTTAGTTCTGTGTATGGAGACTGAATTAATTAATTGGCTATCTTTTTCCCTTAGTCAAGGGTGGTGCCCTGAGGTTGAATTTAATTTAGGTTAAATTCTGTTTCTAATGCTAATACTGATGATTTCTGATAGCCGAAGCTGAGACTTCAATTTTATACAAATTATGAATTATTACAATTATCATATTTGAATATCTGATAAACCATATCTGCTACATGAGTTAAGCAGTTTTATGGCCTGAGGGATGAAGCTGTCCCTGAACCTGGTGGTGCGGGACAGGATGCTGCGGTAAGATCTGCCGGACGGCAGCAGGCAGAACAGTTTGTGGTTGGGGTGTTGAGTCCAGGTCATTTCCTCGCTGAACCGAGGAACCTGAAGCTCCTAAATCTCTCCACCTTAGTCACGTTGATGGAGAGGAGGGCATGTCCTTCTCCCTGTCGCTTCCTGCAGTCACAATCAACTCCTTTGTTTTCGCTGACGTTGAGATGGAGGTTGTTGTCCTGACACCAAGATGTCAGGGCTCTGACCTCCCCTCTGTAGGCCATCTCATCACCGTCTGTGATCAGGCCCGATGACAGTCATGTCGTCAGCAAACATGATGAGCTGTGGGTGGCTACGCAGTCATGAATGAACAGGGAGTACAGGAGAGGGCTGAGCACACAGGCCTGAGGGGTACCGGTGTTGAGGCACAGATGACCTTCTGACCACAACTCCTTGCTGCCACTTCCACAATAGAGGCTTTGAACATGGCCCACTTGAGTTCCACGTCCCCAGCCTCCCCCGGTATGCATGAGAAATTCTTCCAGAGGTGGGAGTTAAGACCTCGCAAACAAGGGCCTCTGCCAGACGTTCCCAGTTCACCCTCACTACACGTTCGGGTTTACCTGGTCTATCGGCAGTCTCCCCTGCCATCTGATCCAACTCACCACCTGGTGGTGATTAGATGACAGCTCTGCTCCTCTCTTCCCCTAAGTGTCCAAGACATACGGTCACAGATCTGATGATATGACCACAAAGCATCACCAAGTACACATGAATAGACCTATGCTCAAGCATGGTGTTTGTTATGGCCAAAACCACGACTGGCAAACTCCAATAACAAAGCACCACTCAGGTTTAGATCGGGCAGGCCGTTCCTCCCAATCTCCCCCCTCCAGGTTTCTCCATTGTTGCCAATGTGAGTGTTGAAGTCTGATGATGCCACCGCGAAGGCAGCTCTCATGAGGCGGTGCAAGATCCAAGATGATGGCCTCCAGCTGCTGGACTGCTGATCCAAACAACACATCTCTCCTCAGATATAAAACTTTTTTTTCTCCACTTCAAAACCAGACTATAAAATATCAAGCGACCTGGACCACTTGGAACAATACATAGACGAGTGCACCAACAGGTTTTACATCATGAACAAAGACAAAGCAGCCTACAATTCTGATTGCATTAGTCTTGTTATTTTTCTTGCCCAACCACCAATCATAATTTGAACACACTCACATCTGTATCAATACCACCACCTACCTTTATATCATACACATATAAAGGGAGAAAAAAGAGAAGAGAGGGAGACACATGCACCAACATCAAATCAACACAACAACCGACAACTAACACCACTTTGTTCTTTGACTGAACTTTTGTTAACTGTCCTGTATTCATTGTTTGTTGTCCTCGTCTTGTCCTGTTAAAGTTTTGTTGTTTATCTTGCAATTAAAAAACAAACAAACTATAGTGTCCCTAGGCAGTATCCTTTCCAGGACCCCACTCAGAAACTCCAAGAGGGCCCAATACTCTGAATTGCTGTTCAGTGCATAGGCACAAACAACAGTCAGACCCTTCCTCTAAGCAACTTGTAGTCACATAGAGGCAACCTTCTTGTTCTCAGAGGAAAACTCGTAACACATCGGTGCTCAACCCGGGGCTTGTGAGCAACGCCACACCCACCGACACTTCTCACCCTGGGCAACTCTGAAAAGGAGAGAGTCCAGCCCCTCTTCAGGATTTTGGTTCCAGACCCAGTGCTATGGTTGGGGTGAGCCCAACAATATCTAGTGGGTACTGCTCCACCTGCTGTACTAGCTCTGGTTCCTTCCCCGCCAGAGGGTTAATGCCTGGCTGGCAATGTAAACTTGTGAGACATAAATACACAAATATTTACAATATACAAATATAAATGAACCTTGGCTTTATTTGCTGAAAACTTATGTCGCAAATGTTTTATTTTATTTCATTATTTTTCATTTAACAAATTTCGAATTGTTTTAATTTTAGTCCAGAGAAAGAATTACATAACAGGGATGAATGAGGGGTAATTATATATTTCTTATCCAGTCAGTGCACAGCATGTTTATTAATGAAAGCCAATATGACAGGTCCCACCAATCAGATTTCTTTTTCTCCTTCAGCACTTGCCTCCCTCCTCTGTTCTCATATTCCTGCTCAGACCACTATACATTTTTTTGGCAGCAGATGGCAGTGGACACAAACAGTCCACATGCATTAAAAAGAAATCTGCCATTGTACAAAACCAGCCAAATTTCTAGTTTATCAAAGCATTTGCTACACATTTGAAAGTAGTTGTTTACAAACACAAATCCATTTTTCACAAATGACACGGAAAAGTGAGTTTGGAGCATTTGCTACCTTAAATAACTTGTTAGTCAAAGAACACACTGAACCAAATGGCTGGAAGTTAAAAGTACATACAGGAGCATGCATCAGCATGTCTGCATGTTCCCTTTAATTTAGGCTTGCCCCAGATCTGCTAACTAATGAGCTGAGAGTTCAATCAATAATTCACTCAAGTTTGAATAAAATCCAAGAAGAACGTAATCAGGGTCTTTGAGCAGCCTCACCGCTGCTCCTGCCACTGTTAGTGTAAGCTAACACATTATTGCAGATATAGTTTCTTGTAACTAGTTTAAGCAGCAATATGAATTTGCGTCTTGAGCTTAACACTGCTGTCTATCAATTTGATTGTAAAAAACATGTACCTGTATGGTGATCAACGGTCCTTCATTTCAGAATCAGAATCAGAATCAAATTTATTGCCAAGTAGGTTTGCACATACAAGGAATTTGACTTGATATATTGATGCATGACATATAAACAAAGTAAGTAGAAAAATATAAAAAAGGAAAAGGTGATAGCAAGTACTGCGAGTCAGAAGCATAGCTTAAATATATAAGATAGACAATAAAAATATGACAAGATATTATAAAATAAAATAAAGACATAAACAATATGTACAATATGACTTTTATTTAAATGAAAGAACTGTACAGATTTATGTAGGAAAATATTTGCCAAATATGTGCAAGAGTTCACAGTATTTAAAGTAAGTTGAATTACTTGTTATGGAAAACAGAAGCTATGTAAAGCATTCAGACTTTGAGGAAACATTTTTGAAACCAAAAAACTGAAAACCACAACATTCAAACTTTAAACATAAACTCTTTGAACTCAGGTGATGATGTGTTGATATTGTATACATCATGTAAAGTAAATATTTAAAAGTAGATTTAGCAAATTCGGGCCACTGGAAATTTTATATACTTCATTGTATCATTCAAAACCAAGTTTTTGATTGTACTCATATCTCATATCCCCATGAATGAATACCACCAAATGTCTGGATTACCATAATCAACATTTCTGTCTATGAAATTTCCAGAGACAATAATATAGGCTAAAGACAGTGCCAGGCAAAACACGCACACTTAAAGCTAGGGTAGGCAGTGTGTTTTAGAAGCACTTATTGTTATATTTGTTGAAGTTGTATTTACATTTCGACAGAAATCAATAAATCAAATGCTCTGAAAAAAAAATGAAAAAAAATCCAGTATCTGTGGCTGTCATAGGACTGTAGTACATACCTGCCTACCTGCGCACACTCTGACCCTGCACTCATTGCGCATGACAGGCAGCTAAAGCTAACGAACTAGTCGCAGAGAAAGAATGGCAGAGAAAGAAAAGAAAGACAGAAGTAGAAAAGGCTTCGACCAAAAAGAGGTTGGATAAAGCAAGAGGTCAAACCAGAGTCAACATCTGTATGGATTTTCAACGATGGCGAGAGCTGAGGGAGTTGAAGGGCCTGAAAAGTGACGCTGTGAGTACTAACAACAGCCATGTTGGTTGTTTACGTTCATTATGATGATGTTAGGTGTTTTCAAACATGTGAATGAGACATGATCGTTGGACGTGGTTAGCGATGACAACAATGCCCTGCGCTCCTCTCCTCAACGCTCTCTCATGGACTCCAGCAGTAGTCAGGCGATGCGTGTTCATGTGTTTTGGGGGAGCGGCTTTGGAGGGAGACATGAAGGTCGGAAACTATCAAAATCTAGCTTTCTCTTGCTGGTTTCTTCAACCCTACCAACCCTAGTTTTAATGTAATGGTTGTAACTGAGAAGTTATCTTGCATCTGGCCTGCTGCCTATATGTTAGCCAGCTAGCTAGCTAGCCAAGAATGGTTCATGTGATAGCATAGTATAAGGCAACATTACGCGACATGATGCAAACGTGACAAGTTGTGCATTGTTCAGAAGCATATGTGGAGATGATTTTTATTCACAGGGCATCCCTTTGGTTATACCACTCGTCATTAATCATTTCCACAACTTCAAAAGACTCACCTGGAGCTCTCACACAAGGGCAACAATACCAAGTTTGGATTCTACAGTGTCACATGATAGGGGGCATAGGGAATTGCTTTGTGTCACGTTTTTCTACAGTTCTCTTTTTTACATCTCTGTGTCCCGCAGAGGCATGCCAATCACACCCGGCAGGTTGATGTCCGTGGCACACAACACAATGTCCTCCCCTTGGTTGAATGGGGCTGGTATTTCAGGACTTAGTCAAGTCTCGGTGAAACAAAGGACATTTCAGTTCCTGATATCTCGTTGGAAACTGATGCGGGCACGGAGGTTGTCCAGTTTATTATCCAACGCCTGTACGTTGGCTAGCAGGATGCTTGGCAGAGAGGATCCATGTGGCCGGGATCGCAGCCAGTGTTTAATTCCTCCACGTCCACCTTGGTGTTTCCTCCCAAGTTGAGGCAGATGCGTAGATGGAAGCAGAGATGGTCTTGCTTGCCTATGTGGGGTCGTAGCTGGTGTTTGTCCCCTCTGCCTTTTCTTTGATGTTTACTCTGATGTTTACATTTGAAAACCTCGACCAGTCAGGCAGCAGAGTTTTTAGCAAAACTTCTGCCACAAACACAAAATTTCTGATCCTCTTGAGATTCCCCAAAGTGTGATTTCAGTTCTTCACAGCTTGTATTAAGGTCAAACTGAAACAACTTATTGCTCAGTGCAGCAGATGAGTGATATTCATTTGCAGAAAAAAAAATCACCACTGCCAACCTGCCCTTCTGCCCATTCACGACTTATAAATCTCCAGAGTCAGGAAACGGGCAGGAAAACCACTGCAGATCCATCACACCCTGGACACAACCTGTTCCAACTTCCCCCCTCTGGTAGGTGCTACAGAACACCGTACGCCAAAACAACCAGATACAAGAACAGTTTCTTCCCATAGGCCATCACTCTGATGAACGCTTAAATCAGTGATACAGTGTCAGTAACTCTGCAACAGCAAAACATCCACTTGCTTCCATTATAGATTATATTTTTACATTTTAAAATACACCTTTTTTTAACATGTACATATCATCATGCACTGTCAATATAAATCCTGCAGGTTGTATACTGTATAGAGACATGTATTCATGCATACACTGTACATAACCACCCACTTCATGTACAGTATAATCATTCAGGGTATAATCATAGTGAAATGTGTGACTGTCAGCTCCTTAAATTGTACAATAAAAAATAAGTGTAAAATAGAATAAGAATAAAGAATACAAATAAGTATTAAATAATAATGTTAACTACAGTAATCAACTTTGAATAATAAAGTAAGTAAAAATAGTCTTAGGGTAATTCTTCGGCAGTGTCCTCATTCAGGATCCTATTGGCCTATGGGGTAGAAGCTCCCCTTGGTTGAATGGGGCTGGTATTTCAGGACTTAGTCAAGTCTTGTGAAACAAAGGACATTACAGTTCCTGATATCCCGTTGGAAACTGATGCAGGCACAGAGGTTGTCCAGTTTATTATCCACACCTGTACATTGGCTAGCAGGATGCTTAGCAGAGAGGATCCATGTGGCCAGGATCGCAGCCGGTATTTAATCCCTCCACATCCACCCCCGTGTTTCCTCCCAAGTTGAGGCGGATGCATAGATTGAAGCAGAGATGGTCTTGCTTGTCTGTGTGGTCGGGGTCGTAGCTGGTGTTCATCACCTCCACCTTTTCCTTGATGTTTACATTTGAAAACCTTGACTGGCCAAGCAGCAGAATCGGCAGGAGGAGAGTCCTCAAAGCTGTGAGTTGACCATTTCCCTATCCTGATGAGCGACCCATAGTCACACGCCATCATTGTTCAATATTATTCACAAAAAGTACAACTAATATTTGTGAAAATAAATTTAAATAACAGACTGGAGAGGTCCGTGCCTTCTAGAGGGTTAGATAAAATTTTAAGGAGTCTGTCAGGTTGATACCTTTAAAGAAAGAAAACAGAAAACACATACATCTGATAACGTTTGATGATTCGGAGTATAGACTGCATGAAATTAGTAATGACATTGATCCCGATAGAAATTGTTTCAATTCCATAAACAGTGGCTGTGAGTATTACACTGAGGATCAGTTTACTGAAAATGTGAAGATGAATGGAATATTGTCTATTATCCACTTCAATAGTAGAAGCCTGTATAGAAACTTCTCAAGTGTAAAAGAGCATTTGAGTCAGTTAAAAAAACGTTTTAGTGTAATAGCTGTTACAGAAACATGATATGATGTGATGAAAAACAAGTAATTTTCAACTTCAAGGTTATGAAATATTTTTTACAAACAGAAAGAATAAAAAAGGTGGAGGTGTAGCCATATACGCTGACAAAACTCTGAAATGCAAGGAAGTCGACTACTATAAACAATATGATGGAGTGTATCTCTGTTGAAATTATTTCTGAGAGATCTAAGAACACCATAATAAGTTGTATGTATAGAGCACCTGATTCCAGCACAAATGCATTTAAAGCTAATTTAGTCCAGATGTACGAAAAAATAAACACTAATAAGTGTGTCTTTGTTTGTGGCGATTTCAACATTGATTTACTGAATCCGCATGGCCTGAAGTCAATAACTGAATTTATCAATACAATGTACAGTCTCAGGTGTTTTCCAAAGAACATTAGACCAACTAGAATTACGTCACATAATTCTACCTTGATTGATATCATATATATTAATGTAATTGAAGGAGAAGTAGAGGGTGGGCTTCTCATTACTGATGTGGGTGATCACTCACCGGTTTTTATAACTTATAACAGTCATGTCAGAATCAGTGCAGGCAGCAGTACAAACAAATTAATTAGACATAGAACACAGGAAACTATCAAGGCACTCAAACAGGATTTAAGGACACAGAACTGGGAAGAAGTTGATCAGTGATGTAAATAAAGCATATTATTCATTTTTGAAAATACTAATAAAATTGTATGATAAAAATTGTCCTTTGAGGAATTATAGTCAAAAATATAAATTTGAAAGTAAACCATGGATAACTAAAGGTCTGAAAAATGCATGTAAGAAGAAAAATGCTTTATAAAGGGAGTTTCTAAAGTATAGAACGACAGAAGCCGAAAATAAATATAAGAAATACAAAAATAAGTTAACGGATAAAATAAGATGGCACAGAAATTCTTATTGGAAGAGAACAAGAGCAATATGAGTGGTACATGGAGAGCGATTAACAGTGCATTAAATAATCATGATGGCAAATTAGTTTATCCAAATTATTTTGTAAGAAATGATAATGCAACTATATATGATGAAAATAAGTACCAATGAATTTAATAATTTCTTTGTAAATGTTGGGCCTAATTTGGCAAAAGACATACCTGAGAAAAACATGGACAATGGCACTGGAGATGATATTTTTGATAATATGAATACTATATTTCTTGATGCCGTGGAGGAAATAGAAATTTTAAATCTAGTAAAAAAAACTGCAAGGCAAAAAGATCAACGGACTGTTATGGAATTGATGTGTCACTACTTAAGAGCATTATTGAGTGTTTAGTTGAACCCTTCACATATATATGTAATTTATCTTTCAAATCTGGTTTGTTTCCAGTTCAAATGAAAACTGCAAAGGTTACTCCTCTGTATAAGACAGGGGATGAGCATTTATTTTCAAACTATAGACCAGTGTCTCTGCTCCCCTAATTCTCTAAATACTAGAATAATTATTTGTTTCCAGGTTAGATAAGTTTATCGAGAAATATAAAATCTTAAGTGATAACTAGGATTTCGACCCAATCATTCAGCAGCATTAGCACTAATAGAATTAGTACATGAAATATCTACTGTGATGGATAAGAAGGAATATATGGTGGGTGTTTTTGTGGATGTTAAGAAAACTTTCAATACCATAGATCACAAATTGCTGTTAAAGAAGTTAGGTAGATATGGTATTAGAGGTGTTCATGGTTATTGAGTTATTTGAAGAATAGATACCAGTATGTTCAATGAGACAATACTGACTCAAAGTTATTGTTATGAGTAAATTGTGGAGTACGGCAGGGCTCAGTTCTAGGCCCAAAGTTATTTATTTTGTATATAAATGATCTAGCAATGGTGTCGAAATTAGAAATAGATATTTAATCTATTTTGTTTGTGGATGACACTAACTAATTTTATTCAGGGGAACATTTAGAAAGTGTGCTGAATACAGTTGAAGGAGAAATGAAAAAAGTTCAAAAATGGTTTGATAATAATAACTTATCCTTGAATCTTGAAAAACTAAATTTATTATATTCAGTTATCGAGTGGTCAGCATAGATGCTCAAATAAAAATAGATAATACAGACATTGAAAGAGTAAAGGAAACTTTAGTTTCTTTAGTGTAGTTTTTAGGGGTTGTTCTTGATGATAAATTGTGCTGGAAATCTCATATAAATCATGTGAAATCTAAAGTATCTAAATCAGTTGCTCTTCTGTACAAAGTTACATGACAATGCTTTATATATATTGTACTGCTCAATTATTGTTCCATATTTCACTTACTGTGTAGAGGTTTGGGGGAAGCGTACAAAACTTATACTAATCAAATCTTAAGAATTAAGAATTATCAGCAGAAGTAGGTATCAAGAGTCATCAAACCCTTTGTTTGTTCAATTATAGACATTGACATTTTATGACCTTGTGGACTACAATATTGCCCATATAATGTATAAAGCACAGAATCATTCATTACCATTGAATGTACAAAATATTTTTTTAAAGCGAGAGAGTCGGTACAATCTTAAGGGAACTTGTATGTTCAAGAAAATCAGAGCTAGAACAAATTTGAAAAATAGATGTATTTCAGTTAAAGGTGTGAATTTATGGAACAAGCTTGAAGATTAATTAAAAATGTGTAAAACGGTCAGGGTATCATTGGATAATCCATAATTCATTTTAAATTCCAAAACGAAAACACCCATAAATCTGTTATTTGTTTCAAAACGAAAAACAAAAAACGGAAATCACGTGGTTTCCTCGTTTTTGTTTCCAAACGAAAAACGAGAAAACCAAAAAACGGTCCAATTTTGTTTTTTTTGCAAATTCCCTTTTTTATTTATCATTTGGAACATATAGTAGAACTGTAGACAGACAGGAAACGAAAGTGAAGTGTAAAAATTTCAAAATAAAAGCCAAGATGATAGAATGGCCATTCTATAAAAGTGTAACATTTTGCAAGCACAGGATCTATACCAGCGTAACGTTAGAAGATATAGATAGATGGATAGATAGATAGGCAACATAAAGATTTTTTTTTGTTTTGTTCTTTTCATTTAGACATGAAATATCTTTTATCCAAAAAGTGGGAGATATATATATATATATATATATATATATATATATATATATATAGAGAGAGAGAGAGAGAGAGAGAGAGAGAGANAACATATAGTAGAACTGTAGACAGACAGGAAACGAAAGTGAAGTGTAAAAATTTCAAAATAAAAGCCAAGATGATAGAATGGCCATTCTATAAAAGTGTAACATTTTGCAAGCACAGGATCTATACCAGCGTAACGTTAGAAGATATAGATAGATGGATAGATAGATAGGCAACATAAAGATTTTTTTTTGTTTTGTTCTTTTCATTTAGACATGAAATATCTTTTATCCAAAAAGTGGGAGATATATATATATATATATATATATATATATAGAGAGAGAGAGAGAGAGAGAGAGAGAGATAGATAGATAGATAGATAGATAGATAGATAGATATTAATAGCCTAATTAATTATATGTGGAAATAGCCTGTGTACTCCTTCCCAAATAGTGTTGTCTACCAAATGATTGTTTACGTTTCACAATAATTTTACAGTCTTTTTAAAAAAAATATAACTTTATAGTCTACAACATGATATACTTCACTTCCGCTTCCTGTCTGTCCCAAATAGGAAATGAAAAAANTAATTTGAAGTGAAGTGTATCATGTTGTAGACTATAAAGTTCTTTTTAAAAAAGACTATAAAGTTATTGTGAAAGGGTGAACAATATTTGGGTACAATGTGGGGACTTCTGCTGGTCACTTCAGACAACACTATTTGGGAAGGAGCACACAGGCTATTTCCACATATAATTAATTAGGCTATTAATTCACAGCTATGCAGCTACGTAAATAATATATCACACACTTTTTGGATAAAAGATAGGCTAGGTTATAACATGTCTAAGTGAAAAGAATAAAAAAGATCTTTATGTATTTCTTTATTTTCTTTCTTTATATCTTCTAACGTCACCCTGGGCTTGTAAAAGTTACACTTTCATAGAGCAGCCATCCTCTTGGCTTTTTTGAAATTTTGAAATGTTTTACACTTCACTTTCGCTTCCTGTCTGTCTACAGTTCTCCTGTATGTCCCAAATGAGAAATAAAAAAGGGAATTTGCAAAAATCAAAATTGGACCATTTTTTGATTTTGGTTTTCTCGTTTTTCGTTTTGAAACAAAACACGAAAAAACCACGTGACTTCCGTTTTTCGTTTTTGGTTTTGAAACAAATAACAGATTTCCGTTTTTTCTGTTTTGTAATTCCAAATGAATTACGGATTATCCGATGATACCCTGAACTAAACAATTATTAAATTTAAGAAAAAGTTTAAAAATAATGTATTGAGTAAGTATAGGGAATTGGGCTGACATCTTATGTTATATTTATGTTCATGATATATATGTTGTTCAGTGGGGTGTTGCTTCCCTCAATTTTGTTGAAGTGCTGCTATTTGCATGTTGTAGACATATTGGGTTGCGGGTGAAAATGACGATGTACTAAAGGATTTTTGCGCCTAGTGAAATATGAAATGTGAGAAGGGTAGGCATAATAAGCCTTGGCTTCAGTGTACACCTTTTCGGTCATTTTGTTTATTGGAACTGTTGAAATTTGGAAATTGTGGAATTGAGTGTTTTGGATGTGCTTTGTTAGTCTTGAATGTTTGAATTTTTTTTTCTTTATTATATAGTTTTTTAGTTTTTTATTTCTTTTGTGTTTTTGTTTTCACAGACCTAAATAAAATAAAATTGAAACTGAAATTGAAGAGTTGAGTGTGGAGTTATTCGGGTTCAGGTACACTGGCATTAATTCGCTTTTATCCCAGTTGATTTGAAACCCTGTGAAAGAGCCAAAGTGGTTAAACAACTCCATTGAGGGTAAGGACTCCTGTGGGTTAGATACGTAAAGCAAAACGTCATCCGCATTTAACGACAAGTGGTGCTTTTTTCCTTCAGTGGAGACAGGTGATATTCTGGGATGTTGTCGGATACTAGTAGCTAGTGGTTCTATGGCTAAAGCAAATAAAAAAGGAGAAAGAGAGTCCCCCTGTCTGGTGCTGCGGTATAGTTGGAACTGAGGGGAGATATCTTGGTTTGTGATTACATTTGCTGTGGGATGGACATACAAGATCCGTGTCCAGTCAGTGAGCACCTTCCCAAAGCCAAATACCTCTAGGGTCTCATACATACACTCCCCTCCAAAAGTATTGGAACAGCGAGGCCAATTCCTGCATTTTTGCTGTAGACTGAAAACATTTGGGTTTGACAT
>NTHP01000663.1:136200-148574 GCA_003416845.1 Oplegnathus fasciatus
ATGTCAAACCCAAATGTTTTCAGTCTACAGCAAAAATACAGGAATTGGCCTCACTGTTCCAATACTTTTGGAGGGGAGTGTATATGGCCACTCGACCTGATCAAAGGCCTTCTGTGCTCAGCATATAGTATGTTAAATAAGCGTCGTAGGTTGAAATGAATATGTTTATTGGGAATAAAACCTGTTTGACCAGGGTGTACAATCATCTGCATATAAACCTCCAAACAGTTGGCTAATCCGTTTTGTTTCATTCGGGAGCAGTGACACTGGTCTGTAAGATGAGGCTTCTAGTTCATTCCTGCCCTTTTTCAAAATTAATGAAATATTTGCTTTATAAAGTGTTTGAGGCTGTACTTGATGCAGCATGTTTAAACATACGTAACAGTAGTAGAGATTGCATCTGCTTACTCATCTGATTGGATAGAGTTGCATTGTACTCATCTCTTTGGGAGACTATAGAATGCAAAGTGTCGGGATCTGCTGAGGCTTTGTATAAACGTTCTAGTTGGGACACAGATTTATCCAACTCCCCTAACTTCTTTTCTTTTGTTTTCTCTTACCTGCAACATAGGATATGAAACTGCCTCTCATCACTGCTTTAATGGACTCCCACAATACGGAGTCATCCACATTTCCTGTGTCATTTGTAGCTATAATGTCAGGCAGCCTGTCCGACATATATTTTAAAAAAACTTTTATCCTTTAAAATTGTGTTATCAAATCTACAGGTGCGTTCACCTTTACGGTTGTTAAATCTAATGCCGAGTGACATGGGAGCATGATCACTTATCAAGATATTGTGATATTGTGTGGTCGTCACACTGGAGATCAGTTTAGAGTCTAACAGCATGAAATCGATCTGAGAGTAGGATTTATGAACTGGAGAAAAAAAAGACTAATCTCTGGTGCTAGGGTTAAGTAGCCTCCAGATGTCAACTAAATTTAGGTTATGCATGGCATTTTTTAGCTAATTACTAGATTTACTACTCACAGATTACCATGACGATTGTTTATCCAGTAAAGCGTCCATAATACAATTTAAGTCCCCTCCCATCATAATGTTTGTGTCACCAACATCTGGAATTCTACTCAAAACTGTCTGTCTGCTGTCAAAGTTTGGACCATAAACATTTATCAGAGTGATGGGATTGATTTTTGTTTTGACAGCAGACAGCAGCAGACAAGGAAACAGTTTTAAGGTTTGACAGCGACAATATGACTAGCTCAGGGAGATCGTTGCAAAGTCTGGTTTAACTGAAAGAGTGAATGTCCATAGTCAGCTGACTGAGTTGAAAGTGGGAAGAGAGAGAGAGAGAGAAAATATGAATGAATGAGGAGCATAAAGATAGAAAAAGATAAAAAGTCTTCCTTATTTAACTGCCGCTACGCTCCATTTGAGCAAAATCATTAATATGCCAGGATCTAACATCTAACTGTCCCTCCGCAGTTCCTCCTGATGACCCGGTGATAGTGGGGACCCCGGTGGTGAGTTTACGGGCCGGTGACCACCTTAACCTCACATGTCACGCAGACAACGCCAAACCTGCTGCGTCCATCATCTGGATCCGCAACGGTCTAGTCCTAAGTGGAGCCATGTACTCAAAGGTATGGCGTGAGACCAGCCCTCTCTGCTGAGAGTTTGGGTGCTGTGTGGTACCACCAGTATTAGATCATTTTACTAAAACTGTCCAGCCCCTTGCCAGTTAGTGCTTTGTGAGGATTAGCCGGGAGAACACTGCAGATTTAAGATTTTGATCAGTTTTAAATTCCAAATGTTGCTGCTGGGTTAACCTAAACTGAATAATCTCTTCATCTACAAAATACTCTATGTAAAAGTATAAGTACTTACATGTACTTACTTACACGTGGGCACTGGGTGTGAAAATGACAACTGCGTCAGTCGGAAACTAGCAATGACAGTTGTGCTGTGCGCCACTTTGCGCCGGGTGTAAGATAGGACCCATAAAGTTTGATGGCTACTAACAGGAATGATCTCCTGTGCTGCTCGGTGCAACACCTCGGAGGTTTAAGTCTTTCGCTGAAGACACTCCCCTTCTCAACCAGCGTGTCGTGGAGGGGGTGGGAGACTTTGTTCAGGATGCTAACCAACACGGAGAGCATCCTCTTCTCCGTCACCGCCTCCAGAGAATCCAGCTCAACTCCTCCTCCAACCAGTGAGCCAGCCGTCCAATGAGCTTGTTAAGCTTATATTACAAGAAGAAGAAGAAACAATAACATAGATGACGACAAGTATGATGATGACAACGACACCAATTATGACCACGACAACAACAACAACAAAAATAATAACAATAATAACAACAAAAACAACAACAAACAACAATAACAATAAACAACAAACAACAATGACCACAAACAACAACAATATTACAACAATAGTAACGACAATAACAACAATAAAACAATAGCAACACTGACAACAATAATAACAGCAATAACAACAACAACAAACAATAACAACAAATAATCAACAACAACCATCAACAAACAAGAACAACAATTAACAATGATAACAACATAATAAATACAACAATAATTGTTTGTCATTGTTTGATGTCATTGTTATTGTTTGTTGTCGTTGTTTGTTGTTGTTTATTGTTGTTATTGTCATTTGTTGATATTGTTGTTATAAAGAACAAGAAACAATAACAACAATGACATCAAATAATGACAACAATTACATCTATGACGACGACAACTATGACGAAGACAACGACACCAATTATGACCATTATAACAACAAACAGTAAGGATAACAACAAACAACAACAAAAATAATAAAAACAATAATAACAACAATAACAACAAACAACAATAAACAACAACAACAATAACCAAAATAACACCGACAACAACAAATGACAATAACAGCAATAATAACAACAAACAATAACAACAAATAAACAACAAACATCAACAAACAAGAACAACAACAAACAATAATAACAATGTAATAAATACAACAATAATTGTTGTTCATTGTTGTTTCTTGTTATTGTCGTTTGTTATTGTTACAAAAACAATAAACAATAACAATGACATTAAACAAAGACGACAACTATATTACGACAAGAAGAAACAATAACAACATCGACGACGACAACATCAACGACAACGACACCAATTATGACCATGAAAACAACAATAATGACAATGACAATAACAACAACATAACGATGACAACAATAAACAACAGAAATAATAACAACAACAAACAATAACAACAATGACAACAAACAGTAACAACAATGTTGTTGTCATGGTCATAATTGGTGTCGTCGTCGTCAAAGTTGACGTTGTCGATGTTATTGTTATTGTTTCTTCTTGTTGTTATGTTTGTTGTTGTAATTGTTTGATGTCATTGTTGTGATTATTGTTTGTTATATGTAACAATAACAACAATACCAACAAATTACAATAATAACAACAATAAACAACAACAAACAACAACAATGGCATCAAACAACATTGTATTTATTATGTTATTATTGTTTGTTGTTGTTCTTGGCTGTTGATGTTTGTTGTTATTACTGCTGTTATTGTTGGTTGTTGTTATCGGTGTTGTTGTTATTGTTATTGTTGTTATTATTGTTGTTTGCTGCTGTTTGTTGTTTATTGCTATTGTTGTGTTTGTTGTTGTTTTTGTTATTATTTTTGTTGGTGTTGTTGGTTTATTGTTGTAGTTGTCACAGCTGTCGTCGTCATCAATGTTATTGCTGTTGTTATTCTTGCTGTAATATTGTTTGTTGTTGTCATTGTTTGATGTCATTGTTGGTATTGTTGTTTGTTATTGTGTGTTGTTTATCACAATAACAACAACAACAAACAACAACAACGACATCAAACAACAATTATTGTATTTATTATTTGTTATTATTGTTTGTTGTTGTTGTCAGTGTTATTGTTATTGTTGTTTGTTGTTATTGTTGGTTTTTTGTTATTGTTAGTGTTTGTTGTAATATTGTTGTTTGTAGGTTTTGTAATATTGTCATTGTTATTGTTGTTCGTCATTGTTGTTGTTGTTGTAATGTTGGTGTTTGTTGTTATTGTTAGTGTTTGTTGTCATTCTTGTTATTGTTGTTTGTTGTTATAGTTGTTCGTTGTTGTTTATTGTTGTTATTGTTGTTTGTTGTTATTGTTACAAAAACAACAGACAACAATAACGACATCAAACAAAGACAACAAAAACAATATTACGACAACAAGAAGAAACAATAACAACATCGACAATGACAACTATGACAACGACAACGACACCAGTTATGACCATGAAAACAACAACAACAACGACAATAACAACATAATGATGACAACAACAAACAACAATAAACAACAAAATAATAACAATAATAAAACAACAACAACACTATTAACAACAATAACAACAAACAATAACAACAAACAACAATAATAATACAATACAACAAACTTATTGTTGTTTGTTGTTGTGATTATGTTGTTATTATTGCTGTCGTCATTACTGTTGTCATTGTTGTTGCCATGGTCATAATCGGTTGTCGTCGTCAAAGTTGACGTCAGTGTTAGTTATTGTTTCTTCTTGTTGTAACATTGTTGTTTCTTGTTGTCTTTGATGTCGTTATTGTTGCTGTCTGTTGTTTTTGTAACAATGACAAACAACATCAACAAACAACTATAACAACAAACAACAATAACAACAAACATTACAACAACAACGACAAACAAGAACAATGACAAAATTACAAAAACTATTATTGTTTATTAATTGTAACAATAGCAACATCATATGACAATAACAATAAACAACAACAACAATAACAACAATGACATCAAACAACGACAACAATGAACAATAATTATTGCTGTATCCATTATGCTGTTATTATTGTTTGTTGATGTTTGTTGTTGTGGTTATTATTGCTGTTATTGTTATTGTTTGTTGCTGTCGGTGTTGTTACTGTTGTTTGTTATTGTTTTATTGTTGTTATTGTTGTTATTGTAATGTTGTTTGTGTTCATTGTTTGTTGTTTGTTATTGTTGTGTTTGTTGTTGTTTTTGTTATTATTTTTGTTGTTGCTGTTGTTGTTATCCTTATTGTTTGTTGTTTTTGTTATTATTGTTGTTGTTTGTTATTGTTGGGTTTGTTGTTGTCATTATTTTTGTTGGCGTTGTTGGTTTATTGGTGTCGTCACAGCTGTTGTCGTCATCAATGTTGTTGTTATTCTTGTTGTTGTAATATTGTTGTTGTTTGTTGTAATATTTCAACAACAACAATATTTCAATGACAAACAACAATAACATCAGTAATAACAACAAAAACAACAGAAAACACAACAATAACAACAATACATCAAACAATGACAACAACAACATTACAACAACAAGGAGAAACAATAACAACAACAATAACATCGATGACAGCACCAACAGACAACAAAAATAACAGCCATAATAACAATAACAAAAATAATAACAAGAACAACAAAACAACAACAAACAACAATAACAATGACAACAACACCGACAACAACAACAACAACACAATACAATAACAATACAACATTAGTCATTGTTGTTGTTGTTATTTGTTGTTATTTGTTGTTATTGTTGTTGTTTGTTGTTTATAACAACAACAAACAACAATATTACAAGAAGAAACGAAAACAACAACAATAACATCAACGACGACAACAGTTGACGTCGTCGATGTTACCGTTTCTTCTTGTTGTAATGTTGTTTGTTGTTGTCATTGTTTGATGTCATTGTTGTTATTGTTGTTTGTTATATGTAATAACAACAATAACAACAAATGACAACAACAATAAACAACAACAAACAATGACATCAAACAACGACAACAATGAACAGTAATTATTGTTGTATTTATTATGTTGCTATTGTTGTTTGTTGATGTTTGTTGTTGTTGTCGGTGTTGTTGTTACTGTTGTTTTATTATTATTGTTGTAATATTGTTCATTATTTGTTGTTTGTTGTTGTTGTGTTTGTTGTTGTTGTTTTTGTTGTTGCTGTTTGTTGTTATCCTTACTGTTGTGTTTGTTGTTGTTTTTGTTGTCATTATTTTTGTTGGTGTTGTTGGTTTATTGGTGTCGTTGTCACAGCTGTTGTCATCATCAATGTTGTTATTATTCTTGTTGTTGTAATATTGTTGTTTGTTGTTGTCATTGTTTGATGCCATTGTGGTTGTTTATTATTGTTTCACAATAACAACAATAACAATAAACAACAATAACAACCATAAACAACAACAAACAATAACAACAATGACGTCAAACAATTATTGCATTTATTATTTGTTGTTATTGTTTGTCGTTGTTGTTTGTGGTTGTTTATTGTTACTGTTGTTTTTATAGTTATTGTTGTTGTTTGTAATTGTTGTTTGCTGTTGTAATGTTGTTATTGTTGTTATTATGCTATTATTGTTTGTAGTTGTTCTTGCTTGTTGTTGTGGTTTTTGTTATTATTTTGTTGTTGTTTTTCAACAACAACAATATTCCAATGACAAACAACAATAACAATAACATCAATAATAACAAAAACAACAAACACAACAATAACAACAATACATCAAACAATGACAACAACAATATTACAACGAGAAACAATAACAACAATAACATCGATGACAGCAACAACAAACAACAGAAATAACAGCCATAATAACAACAACAACAAACAGTAAGGATGACAAGAAACAACAAAAATAATAACAATAACAACAAAAACAACAACAACCAACAACAACAAACAACAAACAACAACAATAACAACACCGACAACAACAATAACACAATACAACAATACAATAAAAATACAACAATAATTGTCATTGTTGTTTATTTGTTGTTGTTTATTGTTATTGTTGTTAAATTTTTATTGTTATAAACAACAATAACAACAAAAAACAACAAACAATATTACAACTAGAAGAAAGAAAAACAACAACATCGATGACGACAACTATGACAACAACACCAATTATGACTATGACAGCAACAACAATAATGACAACGACAATAACAACATAACGACAACAATAACAACAATAAACAAACACAACAATAACAACAATAATAATAGCAATAATAAGAACAACAAACAACAACAACAGTGACAACAAACAATAACAATAATACAACAAAAACTAACTTGTTTGTTATTGTTGGTGTCTGTTGTTCAGCTGAGCACTTAAGTAGGATATCCAATTAGACTGAAATGACCTGTGGTGAGGCCAAGTCAGCCTACGCTGATTGCTAGTTTGAGGTAACATAGGTAGTGAGTTAATAAAGAGAGCCTGAGTAGTTATGCCATAACATTGTTGTATGTGCCAGCAGATCACAGGGCACTCATAGCTTGAGCATCGAGGATGGCTTGAGCCTCGGGCTGGACATACCGTTCAGAGGCAGATGATGACCATAGCCTTGAGCGTTGAACAGGTGGCATGCTGCAATTGTTGCTGCTCCTATGCAGAGAGAATGAGCAGTGTATCGCTCCAGCGGGAGCCCACAGAAATGGCAAAGGCGAGAGGCAGACCAAGCTCGGGACATGGGTTTCTCTCCTCCGTGGCAAAGAGAGGCTCTTGTTGGCTGGCTTGAGTTAGTGAGGGTTAACTGTTACATGCGAAGTTGCGAAGAATCAAAAGATTCTGTGCGTGTAGTGAACTTGCCACCTGACCCATAAAAGTCATGAAGACTGTTTCTAATAGAAAGTCTGGGTAAAAGTGAAAGGGGAAAAAAGTGAAAGGGGGACATATATCTTTGCCTTGAGGTTCTCTCTCAAAGCCATTTAGCAGGAGGTTTTCAGGCAGGCTGTTGGTGGATGGATCAAAACAGTGCAGATGAAATTGTAGCCTATACTTGCGACATGTCCCTTTATACAAGGTGGCTGCATTTTTCGGTGTTCAAAACAGCGAACTATAAAGGCACATATGATGGAAATATTTACAGGCAGGATAGCTACAGAGAAGGCGCCAAAAAAGGAGGTGAATGGACTTAGCTAGAAAAGAATGGGACCCCGGGGGAGATATGGACTGCATTTCCCAGCGTTCTCCGTGGGAATGTGATGCCACCGATGCTCGTTGACGTCAGTGCAGGCCCCGCAGCTGAGGCCCCGCAGCCGAGGCATAGGAGGAAGACGGACTGGCCATGCTCGAAAAGACGTACTTGCTGAGAGTGCCAAGCCGGACTCAAGGGCTTGAATTCTGGAGTTCATGTTGGCAAGCAATGCCTTGATGCTGGACAAGGCTACCAGACAGGTTATCCTCCAGGACCTTGGAGCTGGCTGCTGAGGCTGCAACTCATGCTCTTGGATGGGCGAGTGGCGGCCTGCAGCGGAGTTGCAGTTCCTTTTCTCCGCGGCTTCTTGCCAGACCAAAGCTCCGACGAATGGAAACAGCTCTGTCATCGCAAATGGCTTCCTCTGCTCAGATTACTGATGCTTTCAATCCATGATTCAGTCGATCTGCCATGGATCTTCGTCGTGGTCGATGATCGACATGACGAGCAGCAGGATAAGTTGAAGCGCATGCACTGACAGCCTGGTTGTCGCAAAGCGGCTTGCAGAGGAAGCAGCAAGGGTAGGCAGGCTAGCGCAGCATAAATAAGGCGCCCCCCTTGCCATTTGCCAATTGGATGCATAGAGGAGAATCAGCTGAGCCGTCAGCTGATGTGGGCTGGCTTTGAGATCAGCTGTTGTAGCCGAGATTGTGAGATGAGCTTGACTTCTTGGCCTGCCTGAACTAACGCTATGCTCAATATAGTTATAGGAGTCGTATGCTTACAATCCCGCAGACTGTATGCATTGCCTTGCATTTTGCTCATTTAATTTTTTTCCTATTGGCTGCAGCAATGTCAAAGCCATTTCATTGTTTCCCCAATGCTTTTGTATCCCAATATCATCCTACAACAGAGACTGATTGAAGCACTAAACTTGTACTTGTTGTACTTGCAATATATGAAAGTAAGCCTACTTACCGCTTTGAATAAAATCAATAAGAATACATCTAAACAACACATTAATTTAATGGAATACACAAATGTTATTATAGTCAGATCTACTCGTGCCCTTATGATGGGGCAGTGATATTATAACCCTATTAACTTACACGTTCGCACAGTCTGAGATTTTTTGCTGCATTTGGCAGCTGCAGCTGTGTTGTTTTTAGCTGGATTATGTGTTTAACTTCTTCGTATTTGTCTGATATTATAGTTTGCTCTTTGTTTGTAAAATATGCTACTCTGCTGCCAGTAGACTTGTCTATAATTGCGATTGGTCATATGCTCCAAAACCGCCCCTTTTATGTGAACACGCACATGGCTAGATTGGGAAACACTGGGTTGACTCCCCCTTCCAGGCACCTGATTTTGGGTTTGGTTTGGTTTGTTTTGACCTTCAGTTGTCTTGCATTTCGCACTCATACACACATCCATATATTTATACGCACCCATCATTAAAACCTTACACATAGTACTGATTTCACTGACATCCACACGCATAATTTAATTAGTTAGTTATCACATTTCTAATTTCTTATTTGGTCTATTTGGTTTAATAAAGTTCCTTTGTTTAACTGTTTGCCATGGTGTGGTCTCCCTTTTGTTATGACTTCCTGAGCTGGGTCATGACAAGAAGTGATAAAATGAAGGTATAAATGGTAGTATAAATATATAAATAAGCAGAGATGTAATCAATATAAACAGAGATGTAAACATATACACTCCCCTCCAAAAGTATTGGAACAGTGAGGCCAATTCCTGTATTTTTTGCTGTAGACTGAAAACAGTTGGGTTTGACATCAAAAGATGAATATGAGACAAGAAATCAACATTTCAGCTTTTATTTCCAGGTATTTACATCTGGATCTGATACACAACTTAGAAGATAGCATTATTTGTAACGGAACACCAAATTTTTAGGTGAGCAAAAGTATTGGAACAGATAGACTTAAAATAGATTAAAGTGAATAAGACTTAATATTTAGTTGCAAATCCTTTGCTTGCAATAACTGCATCAAGCCCATTGACATCACCAAACTTTTGCATTCTTCTTTTGTGATGCTTTTCCTGGCTTTCACCGCAGCCTCTTTCAGTTTGTTTTGGGGGGTTACTCCCTTCAGTCTCCTCTTTAGCAGGTAAAATGCATGCTCTATAGGGTTTAAGTCTGGAGATTGACTTGGCCAGTCTAAAACCTTCCACTTCTTGCCCCTGATGAACTCCTTTGTTGTTTTGGCTTGTTGTTTGGGTCATTATCTTGCTGCACGATGAAGGACCTCCCAATCAGTTTGGTTACATCTTTCTTTAAATTGGCAGACAAAATGTTTCTGTAGACTTCTGAGTTCATTTTGCTGCTGCCATCATGTGTTACATCATCAGTGAAGATTAATGAGCCCGTCCCAGAAGAAGCCACCGTCGTTCCATTGATGGAGAGGGGGGCTCCTTTGTTTTGCTGATGTTGAGATGGACGCTGCCCTGTTTATCAGATATTAAAATATGATAATTATTCAATAATTCAGTATAATTAATTCATAATTCCTGTAAAATTTAAGTAAAAAATAATCACTATTAAAATTAAACAACAGAATTGAACCTAAGTTAAATTTAACCTTGGGGCACCACCTTTGACTAAGGGAAAAAGAAAAGCCAATTAATTAAGTCTTGATCTAAAGGATGCTTCAGAGTTCTTGACTCGTGACCTGGCGCATAAGGCGCAATTTTTGGATAAGGCAACCCTGAAAATGTTAGCCTCAGTTTTAATACAGCCTCACTCTGACTACCCATATACCACATGGTTCAGCAGCACCCCCGAGAGGATGAAAACTTCAGACAGCTCAAAATAAACTAGTTAGGGTGGTACTGAACCTTAGCCCCGTGTTTCACATTGGACCTCTACAATTCAAGGAATTAAAATGGTTGACTGTGGAAAATAGGGTAAGGCAGCTGAAATAGAGACTTACATGTAAGATCTTACCGGGAAAGGGGCCAAGATATTTTAAGAACTATTTTATGCTTGTTAGGGACTTAGTTTAAACTACTTGTGCTGAGCAAAATACCTTTCTGTACATGGCAGCGGTAGAGTGGAACAGACTTCCAGTAGAGATTAAATCAAGTCAGTTATGTCAGAGCTTTAAACATATGTGGGTTAGTATGTAGGTCTGTGCGCTTAGAGGTCACTTTGTTGGGTGCGCCTAATGTAGTGGCCACTCTCAATGATGGGAGGGGCTGCTTTGCTGAGTGTTGCAATGTGCTGAGAGTGCTGAGATAATGTCTGCATCTCTCCCAGATGAACACAACACCTTCTGTGCACACTTTGAGAGCAACTGAGGAGGTACAAAAGGTCCTGAACCCCTGCCCACTTGTAATATTCAGGGAAGATGCGTGCAAGTCATTCGAAAGGATTAATCCACGCAAGGCACGTGGAGCACCTGAACTCTCAGAGTGTGTGCAGATCCACTGCTGGATGTCTTTAGACATTGTCAACATGTCACTGCTCCAGTCTGTAGTCCCCACATGCTTCAAGGAGACCACCACTGTCCCCGTTACCAAAAAATCTAAAAGCTTCTGCCTGAACGACTACCGTCCAGCAGCACTCACTTCCACCATCATGAAGTGCTTTGAGCTGGTTAGTTAAAACCTTCATCACCTCCTCCCTCTCTGACTCACTAGACCCATCTCAATTTGCATACAGACTAAATATATCAACAGATGATGCCATTGCCATAGCCCTACATACTGCCCTCTCCCACCTGGACCAGAGGAACACATACAGTTGTGCTCAAAAGTTTACATACCCTGGCAGAATTTTTGCTTTCTTGGCCTTTTTTCAGAGAATATGAATGATAACACAAAAACTTTTTTTTCCACTCATGGTCAGTGGTTGGGTGAANNTTCACCCAACCACTGACCATGAGTGGAAAAAAAGTTTCTGTGTTATCATTCATATTCTCTGAAAAAAGGCCAAGAAAGCAAAAATTCTGCCAGGGTATGTAAACTTTTGAGCACAACTGTATATGAGAATGCTATTCATTGACTGTAGTTCAGTATTTAACACCACTGTGCCCTCGAAGCTCGTCACCAAGACCAGAGACCTTGGGCTCAACACTGTCCTCTGTGATAGGATCCTGAACTTCCTGACAGGCAGACCCCCAGGCTGTGCATATAGGCAGCACCACATCCTCCATCCTGACTCTCAACACGCCCCGTCTATATGTAGACGGTATCACAGTATATTTATGTGTCATGACCTGGTTCAAGCAGTCACGACAAAAAGGGAGACAACACCATGCGATGGTTCAAAGTAATATTTTATTTTAACCAAATTAAACCAAATTAAGCCGGATTAAATCTCAAACTGAATATTTC
>NTHP01000663.1:154903-169654 GCA_003416845.1 Oplegnathus fasciatus
GGGGGTTTGTGGATTTTTTGTTGGTGAGTTTACTACACCGAACTGTGCTGGGGAATACTTCCTTGTTTTGATTTTGTTTTGTGGGTAACCGGGGAATCCCGGAGTGGAGTATTTTTGTTGAGTGAACTGAACTGGATTGAGCTATAGTGATACCGGGAAATCCTGAAGTGGAGTATTTTTTGTTACCTTATAAACTGAACTGAATTATTTGGACTGGACTGATATGTTTTTCTTTTGCTCTAATATAACTTTTGAAAATTGAATTGATGGTGTGATTGAGTGTTTTATTCCACTGCCTTGCAAACAATTATTAATTCGGTTGTGTTGTGAAAAATAAGCAGGGTTCATGTATACTTGAAATGCATGTGTCCTTTGTGGGGTTTGATTTTGAACTTTTTACTGGGTTAAACATGATCAAACCGCTACACTATCCACAATGATATGAATCGATTTGAAGAAACATAATGGCTGACACACAGACATGTCAATCGTGGCTTTTCCCCCCGAATAATAACGAGCAACTTCGGGTGGAAGAAATATCTGTTTCTATCGCATTATTTGTGCTTTCCCGAATAACATATTTGGATTCAGGTACATCCCTAGTAAATAGGGTCGGAAATTGTGTTCATCAGTGCACATTTGATGACCGTGATACTCGTGCATTAGTGCAATATGTAAGGAAAAACAGAACAGCAACTCTTCCCCAGGTGACTGAGAATGTCAATGCAGGACATGATCAGACTGTGTCAGCAAGAACAGGAGAGGGATATTATAGTAGGGTTGCAGTGCATAAACCCCTCTTTACAAAGATCTCACCAGATCTCAAACCACTTGAACACCCATGGGAGATTTTGGAACGACTTGTTAGACAGCGCTCTCCACCACCATCATCAAAACACCAAATGAGGAAATATCTTTTGGAAGAATGATGTTCCATCCCTCCAGTGGAGTTCCAGAGACTTGTAGAATCAATGCCAAGGCGCATTGAAGCTGTTCTGGTGGCACATGGTGGCCCAACACCTTACTAAGACACTTAATGTTGGTTTTTCCTTTAATTTGTCACCCATCCGTAGCAGTTCAGGAGACTCTGGGGGTGACTGAAGTTTACATGTAGAATTCTAACCATATAAATGCATAGTGGCTTGACTAAGCTGGCAGATGCACTCTTTCTGTTTCCTGTTGGCTCCTTATGTTACACAAAACCATTGTGGCCCCAAAGTGATGAATACAGAAATAAACACACTTTTCTCAGGAGACCCTCTCATGAGGGATTGGACAGGGTCTTGCATTCAGGAGAAATCTGGACACCGAGACTGTAGAAATATTCGCCATCAAACAAAATTTATATTGCTCTGTGTTCTTCTTACTGGGAAACAGGAAGGCATCATTGGGAGTGGATGCCCAAGCCCATCCATGTCCTAAAGGCATTATGCTGTTTTCCGAGTGGAGATTATTCTCCCTGTGCTTTTCAGTTATCCAAAGAACTCCTGGATAGATAATTGTTCAATTTCACACTCAGTTTCTGCACTGTTGCCTTCACTTCTTTCTTCATGCAAAGATGTCCTTATATGGAAAAAACTTTGCTCTTAGATCAGATCTATTTGACACGTACTTACAGACTAGTGTAGATGTTTTGTAAAATACACCATAAGTTTTTACATTTGTGACTTTGTTTTTTCGCTAAATGCACAAGAAAAAGTTTTCAAAACAGCCACTTGCTGTCAACTGATTTACCACCATGATAAAACAAATTTGACAAACACAAAAGAAGACTTATTACACTGTGATGGATTACCTAGTGGCTGCATCGAAGGTAAGAACACACTCATAAAAACCAAAAGTCTGCTGTGGAAACTGGCCAGGATAAGTTGTTCTTAACCAACCCAGTCTCCTAGATTTATACAGTACTAAACTTTTTTCCCATTTATGTCGTGGTGACAAATGTAATGTTCAGAGGCAAAGTTTTTGTGAATGACTGAATCATTACATTTATATATCGGGATATATGTGTGGTCGCCCCTCCCATTGTCTTGGAGGCTCTCCTGGCCAACCTCACTAATTGGTTAACATGAGAGGGTTGTCAGCTGATTAAGCTCACCTGGGCCCTTAGGCTATTCAAGATTCAAGATCTTTATTGTCATGTGCACAACAATTACATGGAAGCAGTCACTGGCAATGAATTTCTTAAATCTCAGGCTCCCTCCAACAGTGCTCAAAAAAATGTATGTTGGGAATCTGTCCATGAATGTGAGG
Source organism: Oplegnathus fasciatus (assembly GCA_003416845.1). NCBI lineage: Eukaryota > Metazoa > Chordata > Actinopteri > Centrarchiformes > Oplegnathidae > Oplegnathus > Oplegnathus fasciatus. Next base: position 157,157 of record NTHP01000663.1, read on the forward strand.
CCTCAGATACTCAAAATGGAGACTGAGCACATGGTTCTTTGTTCAGAGAACAGAAGGACCCATTTAAACTCAATTTCCCAAGATCCTTCAAGGTTTGTCACACCTGGACGTGAAACCCCGCCCTTTGACCCAGCTTCCAGGAGTCATTGGTCAAGCTGACACATGACCCATGACCTCATCGGGTCATATATAAGGCTCAGACTCCCACTTGTCAGTCTCTCTCTGCTTTGCAACTAAACTGAGGAGCAGCACCCCTGCCCTCATCTTTCTCTGGGACTCTTTCCTCTGGAGGGTGAGCCACAAACCAAGTTAGCACAGAGCTGCTAACTCTGCCAGGACTTTATTCTTCCGGCCTGTTTTTGAACAGTGCACAGCAAGGACTGCTTTGGACATCAGAATCACGCTTCTTCACAGCCTGGCTCATCAAACAAGATCACCAGCTAACAAAGCAACACACCAACGGACCCCTTTTCCAAAAGACTGGTAACGTTGACTTCAACTGGGCATAGCATAGCATAACACAGCTAAGCATAAGGCTATTCAACTTTTGTAAGTTGAGCTTCATTGTTGTGATGTGTTTTCATGGTTTATTGTGTTTATAGATAATTGGTTTGCCACGCAAATAAGTTGATGTTAGTTCTGCTTCACGGATCTACTTTTAGAGCTGGAGTTACATCCATTAAGCTCACTATTATGTCTTGCATGCAAACTAACTTTCCTTTTAACCTGGCACCACGTTAGATACAAATTCACCTTTGTACACATACATCTACAGAGTGAGCGACACCACGGTTCATGTCCTATTCAAGCCTAACTTTTAGTTAGTTTACATATCGTGTGTTTTACTTGCTATCTTTTAATAAATGCTTGTGGATACATGCTGGTCTCTTTAATGTTGTGCAAGAGTGAATGCTGACAACCTCCTAAGTAGAACTCCAAATCCTTCAACTTACTAGCTATTGATATGGTCATTTTGGTTGTAGTTATTGATGAGAATAGAATATAGTATATAAAATAGAATATAAATATATATACACAAATAGGAATATAATACTGTTGAGGCAGGTGTGGAGAAGTGATAAAATGCAGGTATAAACGGTAGTAATGAATTTATATAAACAGAGATGTAAACAGGTAACGGGGATGTAAACAGGTTAGCAGGTAGTAACCAGTAAGTAATAAAAGTGGGGTAAAGTCACAACAGTATTAATAAAGTCCAAGTTAAGTGACAGTAATGAGCTTGTGAACTCAAGAGTTCAAGCGTCTTATGGCCTGAGGGATGAAGCTGTCCCTGAGCCTGGTGGCTGCGGTACCGTCTGCCGGACGGCAGCGGGCAGAACAGTTTGTGACTAGGGTCTTTGATGATCCTCTTGGTCTTCCATGGACGGCAGCTCCGTCCTGGTGATGTGTTGGTTACGGAGCCTTACATCCACTGTGCATCATTGTGTTTTGGTTTGTCTCATTGTTTGTTAACTTCAGTTTTAATAAATTTATCTTGTTTTGAGAAAATCTCTGGCCAGGTGTCCTGGCGAGTGACTGGCTAACGATAGCTAATAATAACTAATGATCTGTTCATATCACAGTATGGTAAAGTTTGCTATCACTTGTAAGGCTACAACAGAGCTAGTGTTGGTTGTCTAATACTGGCAGGAGTATTGATACTTATCCACACAAACTAATGCTTAAGTTTCAGCTTGTATCAGTGCTTAATATAATCCCACAATACATTTTACGTTGCTTTACCTAACCCTAATTTGGAATTTAGCAAACGTTAAAAGACAAGACTTACTGTGCACAGTTCACGTTTTGATTGAGCTGAATCTCTGACGGATCCGTGACCATTAACGTACTGCTGGTGCGGCAGAACCAGCTGCTGCTGCTGACGGTGGGCCTGATGAAGCAACTGTGTGTACTGAAGGAACTGCACCAGCTGTCAGTCTCACACAGGCCTGGCTTCGACATCCCATCCTGAACTCCATCATATCGCCAGGAACATATCTCTCCAATCTAAAATGAGCGCAGCACACGTCTGCGTTTTTCGTTACAGATGTAGCGGTCAGGGTCCTGTCTCTTCACCTGCACAACACACACCCGGGCACGAGAGCTAGCGCCGCTGCTTTTCCTTAAAGGCTGGAGTTTGTGCAAGCTGCACAAACACAATAATTCACCAAGATGAAAAATGGTGGTATCACTAAATCATAACCACTCAGACTGACTACCACCTACTACTGCATGTTGAGCTGTCCACAGGACACAGACTCTCTTTTGTTAAATAACATGACACGAGGTTGAAAAACAAAGCTTTTTTTTTTCCTACAGGGACCGCCAAAATCAACACAAAAAGAAAAATCCCATAGAGCTGCTTTAAGTATAAATTTAGTAAAAAAAGATTTCACTCGGACATTTTGTCCACAAGACGAGAAAAATGCAACAATGTTGCAACTTCACCCCCGAATCACACAGGGTCTACTGAACTACAGGCTCACATCCTAAAAGACCATTTTCATGAACTGTAAACAGTTTTATTCACCGTGGGAGTTTTCTTCCTTTATTCTTATTACAACACCTGGCTGACCAGATAACTTCCACAGAGCACAGACACATCCAGACTTCCTGCTCATTGTTCTTGGTGACTTAAACAGAGCAAACCTCATACACAAACTGCCAAAATATAGACAGCGCATTAAGTGTCACACCACATAAATTAAAGGCCTGTTTTGACTGTACTGATTGGAGTGTTTTTGAGGCTGCATTTACAGGATGAACCCACTGACACTATGACATCTTATATCAGCTTTTGTGTGTGTCGACTAAAACCACTACAGCTCAAAAGTTTGGAATCACTTGCTATATTAATTTTTTTCTTCTTTCCTTCAATGATGGCTATTTTTTTACATTTGAAATGGTTTTGGCCCCGAAAGAAGAAGAATTAATTGATTAAAACTTCCATTTAGTCGATGTCCCTACAGTGTTGTATGACAGGAAGAAAACTGTTGTAACCATTTTTTCCCCCAAATACCCTTAGACATGAATTTGTTTTCCAGTCCAGAAAAGCATAGGTGACCCTCAATCATTACTGAACCACAACAGTGCTTGCAATTGGGCTCTAAATATTTTAGGAACCCGTTTTTCTTTGGGTCCTCTGTAGTCTACTCAGTGGTTGGATTGAATTGGTTTAAACAGTGATTTGTCAGTCCATAGTATGTTCAGCTGATATTCTGTGATCCTAACCTTCTTTTTCTATTTTTAAGAATAGCCTTGCTAAAGCAACACGCCTGTTAATTCCAGCTTGTCAGAGGCATTATTGTGCACTTGGCGTAGGAACAGTAATCTGCACAGATTTTGATACTAAGCTTCTAATTTCTTTTACCAATGACTGGCAATTTCTTATATTCTTATTTAACTGTTGCTCTGCCCTTTGAATTGTCAGTCTGGTTGCTGCTGCTTTAAGTATCAATTTAGTAAAAATTTCAACCTGCAAGTTTCTCTTCCACTAAGTGCTGCCATCAAAACATATTTGCTGTTGCAAATTAGTTGTACATAGATGTAACTTCTAGGAAACAGGCAATTTTTACAGCTGTATTAAGATGTTTGCAGTGCATCCAAACCATAGACATTTCTGAACAACTTTGCCTATATTCTTGAGACAAAAGTAAGTAAACTACTTTGTAGTCTAAAGCTAGAAACACAGCTGTTCACACATTGCCAGTGAATGGTTGGCATGATGATGGCACTGGAGGAAATTGTCTAAAAAAAAATGTGGTGTCTATCTCTTTGGAGCTTCAATTTGCATTTTTTGTGAAATTTCAAAGTGTTGCCTGATCATGACACTGTTATCTGACAGATATTGATTTTTGAAAAGGGTTGAAAATTTATTGTTTGGTGGTGAAAGGTCACATGGTCATATGTTTGCTTCCTGTTGGAAGCATGAACATGCATTGCATTGGTGAGGATATCCACTTGGTTGGTTTGGTTTGATAATGGTGCTAGAGGAAAGATGAGATGGTCTCCAAAAACAATACAAGGTACAGACAACTACAATTTCACTGGTCCCTAAAATAATAGAAGTAAAATTTCTTTATGCTCCGTGAACTCAAGGTCTAACAGACCTTTTCTGTTTATTTCTGTGTTGATGAAATTATGCTTTTGCATGAGCATAATACATAAATATGACTTTTTGAAACACTTCTCTCCTTTGTCCTTGATTCCTCAGACTTTGTTGCGGGACGGTAAGAGGGAAAGCACAGTCAGCACACTCTACCTGTCTCCCTCTAACATTGAGTCAGGTCAGCAGATCACCTGTCGAGCTTCAAACAAAGCAGCTCCCAACGGAAAAGATGCTACTGTCATAATCGACATTCAGCGTAAGTAAAAATCACCCAAACTTCAAACAATCAAATTATTTGCAAAAGATAAAATATGTCCTTCTCCCTCAAGTAGCCTACTTACTGCTTCCTCAGATGGGACTTAAAACAGTCTGCAAACTAATCATTTCTACTGTGCCTTACTCTTATTAGCCAACCAAGACCGTGCCGTGGATGGCAGCCTCGAAGTTGTACTCTCTGGTACTTTTTCTGTTTGTTTTTATTTATTAGTGTTAAGCTCTCCCTTTCCGATAACATTGACCAGAGTAGAACTTTGAACATGCGACAGCTCAACTGTCAAACTTTTTCACCGTTTTTCACACACCCAGAGGATTTTGAGGAGATTTTAGTTGGAGAAGCAGCAGCTCTCTATGAGACTTGCAGGAGATGGCAGTGGGGGAAAGGCTAGTTAAACTGCGTCAGCGAGGATTGGAACTGCCTATCCCGTCAATACATCTGGTGAATGTCTGCTCTCTGGCCAACAAAATGGATGAACTGCTGCATCTCAACAGATCTGCTGCCCTGTGCTTTACCAAAACCTGGCTTGGTGAGCACATACTGGAAAGTACACTACATTTGCCAGGCTTCCTACTCCTCAGAGCGGACTGCGTCACTGAGCTATCGGGGGAAAACAAGGGGAGGCAGAATCTGTTTCTATATAAATTAAGGTTGGTTCGCAGATGTCACAGTGTTAAGGAAAACATTCAGTCCTCACATAGGGTGCTTTCACATCTGTAGTTTGGTAGACTCAGTGCGATTTGGGGGTGAAGTTGCAACATTGTTGCGTTTTTCATTTGGTTCAGTTAGCATTCACACTGTACTTTGTCAAGTAGACCAAACATTGTAAACAAATGTCACATGGTCAAAACAGTTGCTAGTCTATTGGACAAAATATCAGAATGAAACTTGCTGACACTTCCTGATCTCAGAAATAATGGAGCAACACCAAATTTATGTGGTCTTGGGTTTTCTGGTTTTGCTTTGGTGTTTCCATCAATCAAATGCTTTACAAGAAGGCGAACAATATGAGCAGCTGACAAGACAGCGAGTTGTTGAACATTTCATTCTGCAAATGAGAAGGCAGGCCCTGATGAGAGAGAGGGATTATGATGTGTTGTCTTTGTTACACAGACAACGAGCGAGGTATGGTCATAAGTTATGGATTTGAAAGTATTCATCCGCAATGCACTGTTTTTTTTTATTCACTTTCTATATTTGGGTCGGATCGCGTTCTTAGGGTGCTTTCACACCTAAGCTGTTTGGTCCGTCTTAATCGAACCCTGGAGCGTTTCGTCGGATAGTCCGGTTCGTTTGGGGTGGTGTGAAAGCTCTTTCAAACTCTGGTGCGGACCAAACAACCGAACTCTGGTCCGCCTGAAAACGGGGGTCTCAGTTCGCTTCCAAATGCACCGGAGTTCGGTTCATTATAGGTGAGAACACGACCCGGCCCAAGTATAGAAAGTGAACCAAAAAAAAGAGTGCATTGCAGATGATAACTTTCAAATCCATAATTTATTATGACCATGCCTCGCTTGTTGTCTGAGTAACACATCATAATCCCTCTCTCTCTCATCAGGGCCCACCTTCTCCTTCGGTACTGTCTCACTTGTCTCATTTGCAGAATTAAATGTTCAACAACTCGCTGTCTTGTCAGCTGCTCATATTGTTCGCCTTCTTGTAAAGCATTTGATTGATGGAAACAATCAATCAATATAATGATGTTGCTCCATTATTTCTGAGATCAGAAAGTGTCAGTGAGTTTCACTCGGACATTTTGTCCACAAGATGAGAAAAATGCAACAATGTTGCAACTTCACCCCGAATCACACAGAGTCTACCGAACTACAGGCTCACACCCTAAAAGACCATTTTCATGAACTGTAAACAGTTTTATTCACCGTGGGAGTTTTCTTCCTTTATTCTTATTACAACACCTGGCTGACCAGATAACTTCCACAGAGCACAGACACATCCAGACTTCCTGCTCATTGTTCTTGGTGACTTAAACAGAGCAAACCTCATACACAAACTGCCAAAATATAGACAGCGCATTAAGTGTCACACCACATAAATTAAAGGCCTGTTTTGACTGTACTGATTGGAGTGTTTTTGAGGCTGCATCTACAGGATGAACCCACTGACACTATGACATCTTATATCAGCTTTTGTGAGGACGTGTGTGTCGACTAAAACCACTAAAACCACTACAGTTCAAAAGTTTGGAATCACTTGCTATATTAATTTTATTTCTTCTTTCCTTCAATGATGGCTATTTTAACATGGATAAAAACAGTATAATCCAGACACCAAATATATTATTTACATTTGAAATGGTTTTGGCCCCGAAAGAAGAATAATTAAATGATTAAAACTTCCATATAGTCGATGTCCCTACAGTGTTGTATGACAGGAAAAAATACTGTTGTAACCATTTTTTCCCCCAAATACCCTTCGACATGAATTTGTTTTCCAGTCCAGAAAAGCATTACATCCTACAGGAAGCAGGATGGTGAGGTTGGGGAAAATCACGTCCAGTACCCAGGCAATCTGTGCTGCTGCTGTAGACAGCTCTACATCAACTTTGTGGACTTTGACCTTTAACAGCATTCATAGGGACAGTTTATGCTGCATATTACGCATATATGGGGTTCCATAACTGGGTGATGAAGAACAACTGAAGACCAACCTAGAGGCATGAGATGAATGCTCTTTTCAACACTTGAAGATCACGGCTTAGCACTGGTCACCTGTACCCATCACTATGTGTAAGAAAAAACATCCCATCTCAGCACCTTTGCACAGCAAATAGGACTGAAAATCAGCCTGAAGAAAATGGGGGTGATGAACTTGAATGCACAAAACTCCCCACCAATACAGGTAGATGGAGCAAACCTATCCACAACAGAAGAGTTTATATATCTTGGAAGTACTGTTAGATACGATGGGAGGTCGACATCAAAAGCTGACTCAGCAAGGCCAGAAACACTTTGAGAATGCTGAACAATGCATGGAAGTCCCCCCAGTACAGCAGCAACACCAAGCTGACACTGTACGAGAGAGGTGTTCTTTCTGCCTTGCTATACAGCTCAGAACGCTGGAGAATGACAGAGACCGACCTCTCCAAGCTGTAAACATTTTACACAAGGAGCCTCAAAAAAGTCCTGCATATCTTCTGGGCTAACAACATCTCCAACCAACAACTACTTGCTTGGTCTAATCAAGACAGCATAGACACCAGCATCATGAGAAGGATTGAAGATGGATTGGACACATCATGTGAAGAGAACAGGATGACATCACAAGAACTGTCCTACACTGGACACCAAAAGGAAGGTGGAAGAGAGGAAGAACAAAGGAAACCTGGCATTGAACAATGGAAAGAGAACTTAACAGTGGAGAGCAAACTGAGAGGATGACATGACAGGAACAGACTACAACGGGCAGTCAGGACTGCAGAAAAAAAACATTGGTGCCAAACTAGCCTCCATTCAGGACTTATACATGTCCAGAGCCAGGAAACTGCAGGAAACATCACTGCAGATTCATCACACCCTGGACACAACCTGGTTAAACTTTTCCCCTTGGTAGGTGCTGCAGAACACTATACGCCAACACAACGAGACACAAGAGCAGTTTCTTCCCACACGATGAACAGTTAAATCAGTCATATAGTGTCAATAACCCCGTAACACTAAAGCATCCACTTACCTACAAATTAATGATATATTTACAATTTAAAATACACACTGTTTTTAACATGTACACATCATCCATCACAAATCAAATATAAATCCTGCACGCTATACTATAGACATGTATTTATGCATATGCTGTACTGTCCATTCAATATTTATTTCTTTGCAGTAGTTGTATTGCTTACAACTTACAGTAACACTTGTATAAAGGCATTGTATGTTGTTGATCGTTGTTGCTTTTTATATATAAATATGCGTATATACACCTATTTTTTTCACATACTTGTATTGTGGCGATCGGCGCCTTTAAACACGCCCATCCCTGTGTCACACACACACACACACCACTCAGCTCAGGGAATATCTATGCCGGAACTTTAAACCAAAATGGTGCGCAACAACTCACCAGTGGAAGAGGCACAATCCGTACGTCGAGTATCCGCCAAATTGCCAACCCTTGACAACGAGTCAAAAAGTCTGTTAAAAAAAAGCCCAAAAGCCTAGGCGACCTTACCTACCATAATGTGTGAGAGAGACCACTTGATCAATATACGGTGTGTGTGTGTGTATATATATATATATATATATATATATATATATATATATATATGTGTGTGTTTAAAATTATTTTGCATTGTAATTTTACATTTTTCTTTTTAACTCTAAAGCAGTTGAACAAAACCAACTGGCCAAAACAAAAAATTAGGAATTAATAAATTAAATAATAATAAACAAAGTTGGATATAGCGAACTGGCCAAGTAATTATATCAGTGAAGGCAAAACAAAGATATCTTGTTGGCCTTTTAATCCACTTTCTTTCTCCCACCTCCTTTATTGCTCTCTGCATTTTTTTCCGTATTTCGCCCACTCAGTGCCTGGCATTGTTAGCGAAGTAGCTCGCTAGTAACTGACTGTCACCTATGTGTGTGTGTTTATTTACAAATAAACAAGCCCAAAGTCGCTTATAATAAGCGAACTTGGCAACTGTGACTACGGTGTTGTCAGAGAATCACAAAGCTTGTCTATTAGATGCAAGAGGTGTCACTTGGGTTTATTTTCATTGGCCAACTTTTGAAGTGACCTCAAACTGAGTATTGTTTTTGTTTGCTTGCTGGGATCCTGAAGAGGAGTTTTTTGTTGAGCTAAGGACTGTAGGTTTTGTATTGAGCACTGACTGTATAATACACTGTGGGGAAATTCAAATTCTTGTGTGTTCGTGGTTTTTGTTGTCTGCTGGTGCCTTTTGGAAATTTCTGGTTGTTAGTGAGTGTTAAGGGTTCATGTACTGAAAGACATGCGTCCTTTGTAGAGTTGGCTGGGACATAACAAAAAAGTATACATTATATTTGTCAGACCTTAACTCTGACTGGCACCCCGGCTCCTAGTCCAACTGCTGCAGTATGTACTAGTTCTGTGTTTATTTTTTACCAATCTTTGTTCAGCTTTGTTGTCTTTGTTTTTAGCTGTATGTCCATTTTTTCCTGTAAAAATGTTCTTGGAACTGTGTGCAAGTATGCTGAAAGCAACTTAAAACTCCTTGTATGTGTAGACATACTTGGCCAAGAAACACCATAAGAAATCAGTGTCAGTTTGCAGTGAAATCTGCAGGGAAGTGAGGGAAAGCACAGGAACACAACACAGATAATTAGTCAGATCAAGACTACAGATGTTCTCCAATGACCAGTGTGTGTACAGTTTAATAAAAAAAAAGTGTGCTTTGTTCCTGCCTTTTTCTATTTCACTCTCTCTCTTCATAGTGTCATCCTAACACACTTCTGTAAATAATTAAAATGTCAGATGATGTTTTTTGATCACAGAAACAATTTGCTGCAAGTTATGGACTAGGAATGGGAGGCTTTTGCATTCCTCACAGCTCCTTCAAAGCTATTAAGTATGACTAATAAAGCAGAAAATGCTATTCAGAGATGCATCTCTTTTGATAGGTCTATTCTTAATCCCCATGCATTATTTTTCCGCATCAGTTGCCATCCAAAAAGAATGGAGTTCATGGGGTATAGCTTAGAGAGACTGAGATGCATGAGCTAACTGATTAATGGCCCTTAATCCTTTTGTCATGCACAACAGTGGCAGCATCATTTTCCATTGACAGTCAACAGTTGAAAAACAAAATGTTTGATACTACCCCTCCACTTGTGTGTTTGGGCGACCCTGAACTATAGCGGCAATTCTGGTAATAGAGCTCCCTGGCATACACGAACAGCGCTCCAAACACTTCCAAAGTCACTGAAATGTGCCTATCTTCAGGAAACAGCCAATCCAGTCTGCCTCCACAGCAAAGTGAGCGGTGTTTGGAGTAATGGCACAGCCGTTAGTTCTTCACACCAGTCTAAATCATTCCCAATGCAGCGTTTGAGCCAAGTGCTTAAACGTGCTGTCGTTGTTCCATGCACATACTATATATCTGTGAGGTGAGGGTGTGCACTGGATGAGGTGGTTCTGGAGAGGGAATATTAAAACACAAAGAAGCAATTCAGCAAGTTTGGAAAGGCAGCTTACGAGCTCCACTGTTTGGTAGAGAGGGGGTTGACAGGTGTTGGATGAATAAGTGATAATAGTGCTGTCAAGGTGGAGAGGCTGTAGATACTCCTGGGGGTCTTAGAAAGTACAGCACCTCACCACTAGGGGCAGCCAATGTAAACCACTGGCTCTTAATATTGATGGGAGGCAGTAGCTGCGATCTCAGAGAGCCACCCTACAGCCAGCACTCTCCATCCTGCACTGACTTCAGTGTGCCAGTCACCAGTCAGAGGACAGTCAAACACACAGGGTTCGTGTGGGGCTCTGGCCCCCTGGCAGGACAACCACTGATGACATGGACTTTATAACTAGGAATCAGGATATTCATCATTACAGCTCCCCAACAGCTTCTAATGTGTTTTTGACATGAATATTTCTGCTCCAGTCCAGACATGCCAGGCAAACACAATGACACAGATTCTGTACTGTTCCTCAGCTACTGACACAAACACAACAGCATGTGAAAAAAGACCACTGATATTTTTCAGCTTGAATATAAATGAATCTGAAAATTTTTGCTTTTAAGCCAGACAAATCAAACTTTTTTGGTCAGCACATTACAGATGTCACTCCTTTCAATTGACGTGATTGCTGCTATTCTGACTGTAGACGTTGCGTATTACTGTTGAATACTGTTGATATCGGATTGCGTTGCACAAAACAGTTTGAAAGAGGAGCTTGACATGAGAGCATTTGAGCAGAGGAGCAACAGCAGTGTCCATCCAGTCATCAATAATATATAAGTTGAATATAAATAGCCTACAAAATTAAAATGTGATTCAACTTTTTAGTTAACATCACCTAAGTTGACTGTGTATCAGCCTGCTTTGCACACCCCCAAATGAGCGAGAGAATTTTTAGAGAACATTTCGAACAAGCAATCCCAAGCGAAGAAGTTTAATGGTAAATCAACAGTAAAAGTACAGTGGACATAATGTTATAATGCAACTAGACATTGTTAGCTAACCCATTTCAAATTTCCCTATGGTAACTGCCCACTGAATATGCGCAGTAGTGTTACTCCCATCGTGCCTCTCGCCCAGCCCATGTGAGAACACGCAAAGCCACAGCGGTGACGTCATTCAGAAAAAAAAAGGACTTTTCTGGGCTTTGGGAAAGTTTTACAAAGATTAAACCTCCGTGACTTAAAAATATACAATACAAAGAGTAATAATTGACCATGTTTACAGCTGGAGGTGTCCTGTCAACAGTTTTACAGACGTGTCTTTTACAATGGTGGTCTATGGGGAAAATGCTTTTCGTTGCAATACTGCGAGAGGCCATTGGGAAAAATTGGAAGCAAGACTGAGCGGTGGCACCGGATCCAGTTCTTATAATACATTAATGATTAGCCCTATCGCCTGCACCCATGTTCGTCCATGAAGAAAAGGTGAATAGCTTGTTCTTCTTAGGGGGTTAGTGTTGAAGATCAGAAGTCCAGGTTTGGGCCAGGGTTTAAGTCTGGACCTCTTCACCAACACTTTGTCTTCTTCAGGATTGAGTAACTATTGGAGTCCCAAACAGGTTCAGAGAATTCACTGGAGATGATCAGAGTTCGATGCAATAGAGTTTTATTCTTCAACAGAACAAAAACCCGAGCCAGTCCCGGAATCTGACTGATTTGCTTCTGCCTGTGCACCATTTTATATAGTCCAAGTGCCCCTGCCCTCATTGGTGGAGAACCTGAGCTTCTCCACCTATTTTCTAAAAATAATCATTGTTGCCAGGTAAATATTGGTGTAATTTCTCCCAAATTTGGGATGGTCCAGCCCCCTGCCCGGGCAAGTCCAGGCATATCCCTGATTCCAATATGTTGGGGATTTTCCACTCTTGGGCAAGTCTGGACATGTTTTTGACACAGTTGTTTTCAGGAGTTCTTGGACTGTATTTTTTAAAAACT
>NTHP01000663.1:184348-237881 GCA_003416845.1 Oplegnathus fasciatus
CCCATCACCATACTCAACAACACTGTGTCTGCTGTGGAAACCTTCAGGTTTCTGGGATCCACAATCTCCCAGAATCTAAAGTGGGCATCTAACATCAACACTATCATCAAAAAGGCCCAGCAGAGGATGTACTTTCTGCGCTAGCTCAGGAAGTTCAACCTGCTTCAGGAGCTGCTGATCCAGTTCTACTCTGCAATAATCCAGTCTGTTCTCTGCACATCTACCATGGTCTGGTTTGGATCGGCCACCAAACAGGACAGGAACAGACTACAACGGACAATCAGGACTGCAGAGAAAACTGCTGCCCTCCATTCAGGACTTATACATCTCCAGAGTCAGGAAACGGGCAGGAAACATCACTGCAGATCCATCACACCCTGGACACAACCTGTTCCAACTTCTCCCCTCCCCCAGAGCACTGTACGCCAAAACAACAAGACACAAAAACAGTTTCTACCCACAGGCTGTCACTCTGTTGAACACTTAAATCATGCCAATAACCCTGTAACTTCAACACATCCACCAGATTATATTTGTAGAGTCTAAAATGTACCGTTTCTTAACATGTACATCATCATGCACTGTCACTGTCAAAATAAATCCTGCAAGCTGTATATCCTGTATTTATTTTTATAGTATATAGTGTGTACAGGCACATACTGTGACACGGGTGAAAGTGCAGGCAGCAGAGGAAGGACCCAGGCGTAGACGGGAGCAGGCAGAATGAAGCAGTGAATCATTTATTGTAGGTCAGGTGGCTCACAGGCAAATCGGCAAGAACAGGTAGACAGGCAGGCAGGTCCTGGCAGGTGGACACAGGTAACACTGGAACATGGGAATACAGCTGTCACATGGCAAAACAGATGAACTGACACTGAGAGAGGGGAACACACAGACTGAATACACCCGGGAGGAAGGATAATGAGGGGCAGGTGAAACTAATCAGGACCGGACAGGTAATCACACATACAGGAAACACACAAAGGCAGGAAAAATGAATGAAACACAAAAAAACATAACGAGGGAACAGGATGGGATGTGACATACTGTACATAATCATCCAGCCCATGTATATCTATTCAATATTTATTTATTTGCATTATTTGTATTGTTTACAACTGAGAATAATACTTGACTTATATATAGATTTTTTCTTTAATTTAATCTTATTTTTGTTTTGTTTGTCATTATATACACCTCGTTTTTATTTTATTTGTTCTGCTTTGCTGTCCTTGCTCTTAGTTGCAATGTCTATTTCTGTGTAAGTACATTGAGAGCAATGAAAAAAACTTGTAAAAAAATATTCCTTGTATGTGCAGACATGGCCAATAAAGCTGATTCTGATACATACTATCATCGCAATGTTAGGACACATTGCAGACACATCTCAGAGCAATGTGTCTCTTAAAGTTTTTAGGGTTCCTTTGTTGTTGTTTAAAGTTTGTTTTTTTTCTAAATATTATATTGACAATACACAAATTATAATGCTCATTTTCAGGGTGTCACTTGTTAAGCTGTCATTGTCAATGTGGGACACTGCAACTGACAAGATCACAACTCAGACTGCCTCCCACTCATCACACATACTTTGTAAAATTGCATGCTTATACACTATTTTTGATTTCTCTGCTCATATTGTAAATATGCTGATGCCCAATTAAAACTAAAATATTACATATGTAATATTCGTGTCATGTATAAAACATCTGACAATCATGAGGACTTTGAGTTAAATGATTGTAGCCTGATTCAGTGTTTCAGTTGTGGGCTCTTACCTTCCTACCTGCATCTCTGGCTCTCGTTACACCTGTCTTTTCAGTAACTTCACTCACCTGATCATACTGGAACAGATCAGAGTAACTGACTGGTTTAAGAGTTACGACTGAAGTTTTTTGAATCTGATGAGTGTAGCCATGTGGTAGGGGTTGTACACTGCATTGTGATCAGATGCTGGGGATGCTAAGCTCATTCTGGACACAATTTGGTTCCATCTGCAAAACTTCTCCCAGCAGTCAGTCCAAACTTTTCTGCTGCAACAGTTTCCACACCCATGACCTTCACTTCAAGGGACCCAAAAAGCATTATATGAGAAACATTAGAAGTATTCAGAAGGTAATAATCTATGCAGTCTGCACGTCTGAGTACTGCCAATGTAAACAAATAGATATGAGAGATTTAGCTCTCCCAGGGAGTATTTAGGAATGTTTTGAACAAATGATCTAATTACAGCTCTGAAGAGAGAGTCCAGATGAAAGTGTCAATAGCAGACAGACCTGTGTAAGATTTGTAACTATTTACAGTGTGTAATCGCAGCCACTGATGACTTTAAAACGATGACCAAGCCCCCATATGCTGATTTGACCTTTGTCCTTTCATGGTCTCCCCCCTTTCTCAGACCTGCCCATTGTCAACCTCACCGTGGAGCCGCAGCCTGTTCTGGAGGGAAACCTGGTCAAATTCCACTGCGCTGCCAAAGCCAACCCACCTGTCATCAACTACAGGTGAGCCTCACCATATCCACTTCAATGTGATGGTTTGTGTGCAGTGCAGAGACAAACATTTTTTTCCACTGCTGTCTCCCTTCTCACACATGCTCTCTATTTTTGTTTGTCTTGTTGGTTTACATGTTCTTACATTTCTTACAAAATCGAAGTGAGCAAATATTGTCCTAAAGCAGGGAGCTCACAAAATAATCATTTAAACAAGAAATTGTAACTCAAGTGGTCAAGACAGAACAAAAAGTCAACACTTTACTAACCCCGTATTTCAAAGGGACTTAAAATGTTGCATTATATACACAATACATTAGGTGGCCACTAATGAGTCCAGTAATATGGTTAAAACTAAAATGGAAATAAAATGTAGACTCAACAAACCGTTTTACTGAATATTTCAGATACTTGAAGGGTTTTGTTTTTCTGTAGGTGTGAATGTAAGCGTGAATGGTTGTCCATCTCTATGTGTCAGCTCTGTGACTGACTGACGAGCTGTCCTGGGTGTACCCTGCCTCTTACCCAATGTCAGTTGGGAATCCCAGCACCCTCCCTCTAACAGGATAAGCAGGCATAGCTAATGGATGGAATGGAGTTTTGTTCTCTGACCTCAAGTCAACGCAGCAGCTTACAATGTTGATCTTTTAATGCTTCAATAATACAATTTAAATGACTATGTGAACTCAAGTCATGAAACAATAAATACATGGATATGTTATATCATAAGGTAATACATCTAAGGAGAACATGCAACACAAAGTTTACACCTATTGTTTTGAACAAAGGAAGCCTAATGGTATCATTTTGGCCACAGCGGATGAATACTTTAGAGTAATCTAAAACATTAAAGTGAAAAAAAGATATGTGCATTCAGACTTTGAGGAGTAACTTACTTCAAGACTGCTAGAGTAGAGAGGCTGAGTATATTCACTTTTCCAAAAGGCATTTCTCTGCTTGACTGTTCTCTGTCTACTGTGTTGGTTGACGAATCATTTAGTCTAATTGTGTGCTGTTCTTGTGGTGTTTGTAGGCTTTAATCTGATTGTGGACTGTTCTAGTGGTGTGAGTTAATCTAGTGTAGTCTCCTACTCAGGCCTTTTCTGTTTTATTGAATTTTAACCATTGGTATTAATAAATTGTGCAGTGTCAGGTAACTTCAGTTAGTCTATTCATATATTATTAGTACATACGTTATAGCTGTCAGTGGAATCAGGTTTCATCAATCACCATTAGGGTAATTGTATTGCTAATTAACAGTGGGTATGGTTAGTACCAATTGAGCAATCAGCACTTGTGTTTAAAAAAGTACTCATCATACAGTCAGGCATACCAAGACAAAGGAGTCCTTCATGGGAGGACAAGTGAAATTACCGGTTACCATTTTCAGGGCCAAGCATTTTTTCGCTTTGTCGATATACCTGCTTGTTCCTTATCTGATACAGTCATGGCCAAAAATATTTGCACCCTTGCACATTTAAAAAAAAACCTCACAATTCTCCTACTCTGCTCTGTGCCGGACTGTTACACTGTGTAACCATCTTCTCCGCTTCTCACAGCAGCAGGTTTTACCTTGTTTGATAGTTTCATTCCCTCATGGTGAATATCAGGTATCGTCTCTGTGCCATCTGTACTGCACATATGATGTACTGTGATGCGCTATTGCGCTGTGACACATTGACGGAGTGTGGACTGGTTACTGTTTCACGTGAAATGGGTGTGCATTCGTTTGTGCGATTCTCAAGTCAAGAGTGTCATGATTTGAAATATATATTCATTCTTTTGATCAGCTACTTCAATGGAGTGTGTGACTATAAGCTGTAAAACAGGAATAACAGTGGTAGTACTCTCTCGTCTCCGTAACAATCAATCCTATTCAAAACTCCACACGGTATGGCGCCGGCGGAAGGGTAGACTACTCCTTCTCCTGTAATCCTTAAATTAGCACTATCCACCTGTAATACTAGCGGTAGCTTTAGTGGGCTGCGCCTGTACTCATAGTGTAGCCTACGTACGTAGCTAACGTTTCCGCCTATTCATTTTGAAAGAGCAACAGCCAGTGAGGAAACGCCAACACTCAGCTGACCAATCGTGTAACTTCATTACTCACTCACTCACTCACCTACTCACTCACTCAGTGACAGACTTTTGCGTTTGTAGTGCTGGCCCTCTGCGGTCCAGCCAAACAATCATGCTGCTCTGGCTCCACCTGCTGCCCCTAAGGCCATTTGCAAGAATCCACTGCGCCCGAAACAAAACAACCAATCAGAGTGTCAATCACTGCTCTTGCACAAGGTGCGAGCAGCTCCCCTCCCCCACGGATGCGCTCACTCAATCAAGCTCCGTATCTTCAGTGAGCGGACGTAACGGTAGACAAACACCCACCGAACAACCAAGCAATGAGAGAACTGCCCATCCCTCCTTTGGCAACAACAGCTTACACGACAAAGACAAGTAAACAGAAGAAGACAAATGAAAAAAAGCAAGCTAAACAGAAAGAATTAGGTAACCCAGGTCACTAATGAGCAAAATGTAAATAGTGTAGGAGTATAAGAGCTTGTATTCCCGTGGCTGAAAATGTCGAGGTGCTACTGGTAGCCAATCGTAGCAGCCTCTGTGATACATGCCGGTAACAGGTGCTATGCATTAGCTAGATGAAAGGTGCTACCGCAGGGAGACGAGCTGCTGCAGGTCAGTACAGCATGAGGTGTAATGGGTTGTGCTTTTATGCTTTGTTACTGACTTGTAGATGTTCACCAAGCCAACGTTAACAAAATGAAAACCTGTTGAATGAAAGTGCTGCATGCCGAATTGGTGAGTCGCAGTGAAAGCTATTAATGTTATTGTTAGCATAATGCTACACCACAGATTGGTATCAGGTTGTAATTTAGCCAATGTTAGCTTTTGTTATAAGCGTTTTGTTTTTTTATGTTGCTCTTACATGTTAACTAAATGAAATGAACTTTTGTTAACCACACAGCAGTGAGTGTAGTAAGCTGTAGCGGTAAGAGTGTTTTGAATGTTCAATGAATGCCTTCATTGCTCAATGTTTCCGGTAGCTGGTTAAGCAACTAACTGGTAAATACGCAGTATGGGGCTGGACACAGTACACAGGAATATTGTCTATTTCATTACATTGAAATGAGCTTAATGTAACTTAAAACATTTCCATTGTTAACCTTAGTCTTATGTTCTGCAAATCTTGTTTATATTAAAAGGGACAGTATGAAGGCAATTTCAAATGAAATAGTAACAGTGTTAATATTTATAGGTTATTATTGAAGTCTATTATTGAACTGTATTATTATCCTTTTGTGTATAAAATTAAAACAACAAAGTAAATTGTCGTTAAAAGAGAGTTCTCTATCATGTTGAGACCACCTCTCCACCTATTTACATATTTGATATGTATGGGGACTGACCGCACTGGGGCGGTTGACGTGGATACTTCTTCAAGATACACCACTACGTGACCTATACGCGGGTTTATAAGGCCCAGGTGTGCATGGACTCACTGATTCATTGATTTCCACTGCAGTGGGAGACATGAGAGCAGATTAGGTTGAGAAGAAAGATCAGCGAAATATCCACCGCTGTATCAGAGAGTTGGTCTTCAGGCCCCTCTTGGGATAGCTGGTTCGCCTTTCTTCATCTATACTAAACAAACTGAGAGGGGTACTGTACGGCGTATTGCACGATCAGCTCTGCTAACGCGCCTAGGTATAGCCTACTACCGAAGCTGACCTGGTCGGTGGGTATGGTGTGGCACCCTCTCTGCCCGGCAGTACGGGAGCGCCGCGAGGTGTGTTGCTGGGATTGTCCGGCTTATGTATCCATGCAATGTATCGGTGGTCATAGCGAGGAGTTCTCGCTGCCATGTCCAAGCAAACGTAAAAACAGCTAGCCGCTAATGCTAAAAACATAAGGCACGGCGTGTGAGTGCACTTCCTGGTTTCTCTGCGACGTTGGTATGGTGAGCCGGGAGGGACCTCCCTGCATGGGCTGCAGTGTTAAAATGCCTGTGGAGGACAGACATGATTATTGTGTGGTCTGTTTAGGGGCTGAGCACGCACTGACCACTAGAGATAACCCATCCTTAATTTGGGTAGTTGATCGGGGCTGCCCCTCTTCCTCTGAGTCAGAGAGTGAGATTGATGTTCTTAACCTGGAGGCCTTGGAGGAGGATGATGTGTTCCCTCTGGGGCAACAGGAGACAGTCATGGAAGAGTATGAGCAGCAGTCGCCTCTCCTTCAAGAGATTGTAAGTAGGGCGGCTGCAGCTTTGAATATTGAACTGCCATCTGATCAGGGGCCTGCCCCCTCCCGCTTCGATGACGAGGCCGGGGGTCAGCCCGCGTGCTTCCCAATGCCTCTTCATTCCGACTTTAAGGAGGTGGTTCGGAAGCAGTTTCAGGCTGCTTTCAGCAGGCTGGTCGCTGGTCTGGGCTCTGTAAGCGCTTGGCATCAGTTCACAATCGGAAGTCAGTCCTTGGGAAGAGCAGCTGCCCCAGCAAGAACTGCAAAATGATGGACGTCTTTTGACCAAGATGCATGGCGCTATGGCAGTCCAGACCCAGCTGGCTAACACAGGAGCCATATTGGCCCTTTACCAATGCCATCTGACTCAGCAGCTGAAAGAGGAGTATGGTGCAGACCTGCTAGCAGAGTTGCAACAGGTCTCCTCACTTCTCCCTAAACTAATGAGAGAACAGGCAGAGGCAGCTGGCAAGGCCATGTCAGGATTCTGGGGAGTTAGGCACCACCTGTGACCATGCTGCAGCCAGAGGACAGGCCGCGTCTTCTGAGGCTGCCAATAGAGCCATCTGCCATGTTCGGGCCGGATGCTACTAAGATGCTTCAGCAGGCACAGAAAGCTTGCCGCTGTGCTCATGAGGTGTCAGGCACTTTAAGGTGGAGCCAGGAATGGCGCCGGCCTTAGGCTGTGGTTGCTTCGGCTGATGTGGCTAAGTGGAATCAGGGGCTGGTGAGTTGCATCACGGCGAGGCAGGTCTAAATGGGGTAGACGAGGCAGTGGTGGCCAGGAGCCGCCCAAGCCCCCGTCTCAGTCCTGACACGATGTCACCCCGAGCCTTTCCCTGCCCCCAGGGGGTTCAGGCATAAAGGGAAGCCCTGGGGGCAGACCCCTGGGTTGTTTCAACAATGACTCAGGGGTATCGGTTACAGTTTATGAGTGCCCCTCCTGTGACAAGGTTGGCTGCATTCTCGAGCATTGCAGACCCTCAGCACAGAGAGGCTTTTGCACTCAGAGATCGCCACCATCCTGGCAAAGATGGCCATCAGGGAGGTGGAGCGGGAAAATCGGCAGGCAGGGCTCTATTCCCGATATTTCCTTGTTCCGAAGTGGAGGTTTTTCAGGTTGGCCTTCGAGGGCAGAACCTTAAAGTTCTGTGTTCTCCCTCACTAGCCCCCCACACCTTCACCAGGCGCATGGACGCGGTCTTGGGGCCTCTGTGGCAGCAGGGTCTCAGGATCCTGAACTACCTAGACGACTGGCTGATATGCGCTCAGACAGAGGAGAAGTGTCAGTGCCATGTATTGGTGTTGTGATGTGATTTAAGTTTTCTTTTTTCTTTTTGTTTTTTGCTATTTCCAATATACATGGTACCTTTATTACGCAATCAGTCTCCCGAGTTGTCATTAAATATTGTCGTCAGTGTAATTGTTCTTCGTATCCAGAATCTTCTGATCATGCTAGTCCACATGATAATGTTTAGCCATCCCACTTGCTAGTAATACATCTGGCAACAGTATGCTACAATTATACCGAGCAACTCTGCAGGAGGGGCTTTGAGGACGAGCTGGAGTGAAGCGGTGGCGAAGGGGGAGCGACCTGGAAGTTGTACTTGTCAAATTTTCAAGCTAAGTCCACTCTCTTCTCAATCCTACCGGCTTCTGCTTTAAAATAAGTTGAAATTGACAGAAGTATGTGGTCTTTACAGTTCTTTATTTCACTGTTAATAGTACAGTAACTTTGTTTTTGATTCCAAACTCAACATGTCCTTTTAAATCATAAAATAAACAGAAATGGTACTGACAAAATTATTGACACCCTAGATTTAATGTTTGGTAGCCCAGCCTTTGGAGAAAATAACTGCTGTCAAGCGCTTCCTAAAGACTTCAATGAGATTCCTACGCCTCTCTACTGGCATTTTGTCCCACTCTTCTTTTGCAAACTGCTCCGGTTCTCTCAGATTTGAAGGGTGTATTCTTTGAACTGCTGTTTTCAGATCCACAGGTGTTCAATGGGATTTAGATCTGGACTCATTGCTGGCCACTTAACAGTCCAGTGTTTTCTCTTGAATCATTCCTGGGTGCTTTTTGATGTGTGTTCTGGGTCATTGCCCTGCTGGAGGACGCATGACCTCCAACGGAGAGGCAGCTTTGTGACACTGGGTGGAACACTGTGCTCTAAAATACCTTAGTAATCTCCCGATTTCATGATGCCACACGCAGATTCAAGGCACCCTGTACCAGAGGCAGCAAAACAGCTCCAAAACATCAGTGAACCTCCTCCATGTTTGCCTGTTGTTACAGTGTTATTTTCTTTGAAGGCTACATTTTTTTTCTGTAAACATAGAGTTTATGCGATTAACCAAAAAGTTTGGTCTCATCTGTCCACGGGTGGTTGCTCTTTTCAGCTTTTTTTGTTTTGTTCCTCTACAAACCAAAGAAATATGTGGATACCAAAAGATGTTTTAATTTCACAATTTTCTGGACAAAGTGGTGTGTTATTTGAAAAGGATGCAAGGGTGCTAATATTTTCAGCCTCGACTGTATGTGTACACTTTCCATTCCTGTACATCACTCTTTTCGTAGATACTATAGACCACGCACCTGCTCATGTCATCAGTGTAATCTCTCCAATCTTATCTACCCCATCCCCTCCACACACACACCCAACACCTAAACACTGCCTAAGAATATGCCCTAAGACTATTTTTAATTTACTTTATAATTCGAAGTTACTACTATAGTTAACATTATTATTTATTATTTATTTCTATCCTTTATTCTTAATCTGTTTTATACTTATTTTTTATTGCACAATTGAAGGAGCTAACGGTCATACATTTCACTATGATTATACCCTGTATGATTATATGTGACAAATAAACTTGAACTTCACCTTGAACTTCTTTGATCTCTGGATACACCTCCTTGCAACCTTTGGACTTCCATGCTCTTTCTAAGACATGGATCACACCAGAGAACACTTTCACCTCTGCAGCCCTCTCCTCAGCATACTCCTTCACCCACACACCCAGACCGACAGAGGAGGTGGCACTGCATTCCTAATCTCCCCCAAATTAAAATTTTCTCTCTACCGCCTTCCAACAATGTGTTGTGCTTTACCGCCCACCAGGTCCTCTCTGGGAATTTGTGGAGGAATTAGACATCCTCTGATAGCTTCATCCTTACGTTACTGGTGCCGACATGGATGCTAAAGCTAGCGGTGGTGTGTGTCTGGGTCCCCTGCTTCTCCCTGCCTGATGCCAGCCCCCTCATATTAGTCTCTATGTCAGTAATGACAGTAAATAGTGGATGGTAATGCTAGTCTAACATTGTGGGTAATGGAATCTCCTATTACTAACGTGCAAAGGCATGTAGGCCAACAGGACTACAAATGGGGCAAGCGAGGGTTGAAAACTGGTTTGCAGTTGGGAGAGGTGACTGCAGAGTGGGCCACACAACCAGTTGCTTGCTCTTCTGAGCCTTCCCACACCGCTGAACAAGGAATAAACTCTGCATCAACTGCCAACGAGACTATGCTAATGCTATCACTAACAGGCTAGCTATCAAGCATGTGGCTAAAACTATCTGGAGTGCCCATGACATCGGAGGTATCATTAGAGATGAGCTGCTCTGACGGACACATCTCTCTAAAAGAGACACCCTATCTGCAACAGCGGAACAGTCAACCCAAACCATCGTAACACAGTTAGGTTAAAGATTGTGTTAGCTATGGGTGAAAAGAAAAAAACGAAAAAAAACAATCTAGATAGAAACCTAGGGGCCGGTTTCACAGACAACGCTTAAGCCTTGTCATGATCCGCTCCTGGCCTTCCATCCCTTCTGCCAGTTCCGCCAGTACTTTTCCACTCACCTGCTGGCCACTCCCACCTGATCAGTGCAACCACCTTCACCTGTGTTCCCTCACCTNTGTCTTCAGCAGCATGCTAAGCTCTCGCGCATTTATCTTCGGATTGCTTCCCCGGTTTCGACCCTGCCTGTCCCTGACCCTTCCTCGTCGTCCCTGCCCAGGTAACCAGATCAGCCTTCTGTCTCTGACTCCTCTGCCTGCTCGCCCCTTGTCTGTCTTCTGCTTTCTTGGATTCCCTCCCCAGGGTTTCTGCTGGAGAGTGGACTGTTTTGGCTGGCTCTGGTGTGGACTATTTCCAGTGTACCTGCTGTGGATTTTTGCAACCCTGCTTTGTCGAATAAACTGTTGAACTGTTCCAACGCTGGTCTCAGTCTGTGCTGTTCTTGGGTCCAACCTCACACCCATTACAAGCCTAGTCCTAGACTAAAATGTCCGTTTGAGCTGTCTTAACTCAAAGCGACTTGCACAGACTTATCTTAAAATAGTCATAGATTTAGCCTATTCTGGATTAAACTAAACTGATTGCAAGAGGGAAGATTAGAACTACTCTAGGACTAAATTGAAGCTTAAATTAATCCCTCAAGAACACAGGTTTAACTTCTGCTTAATGCTGTTTTTTGAGGAAGCATGGACTATTTGGAATATCAACTCAACTCAACTTTATTTATATAGCACTTTAAAAGAACAGCCACAGCCGAAGAACAAAGTGCTGTACAGGTATAAAACAAGAGCATAAGACAAACTATAAAATAGAATAAACATTAAAAAACGAACAATTAAAACAATAAAAGCAACAAAAGGTAAAGTAAGTTAAAACAAATTAAACCATCCTAAGTAAAAACATAAAAGGCACNTAACAAGGGCAAGCTCATTTAGCTGAGTTGAACGCCAAGGAATAAAAGTGGGTTTTAAGACGAGTTTTAAAAACGGACAATGAAGGGGCTAGTCTAATGTGCAGTGGTAGGGCGTTCCAGAGTTGGGGGGGCGGCAACAGAAAAAGCTCTGTCCCCTCTGAGCTTCCGCTTTGACCTCGGCACCTTCAGGAACAGCTGATCATCTGACCTGAGGCACCGGGCGGACTTGTAAGGACAGAGAAGTTCAGAGAGGTAAGGGGGGGAGAGAGCATTAAGAGATTTAAAAACAAATAAAAGAATCTTAAAATGAACCCTAAAGTGCACAGGCAGCCAGTGGAGGGAGGCCAGAATGGGAGTTATGTGCTCTCTCTTACGTGCTCCCGTTAACGTTAATATCTATATGAAGACCAACATGCACTACAGAGGCCAGCCAGATGAGTACTTATTGATAGGAGTAATCTTTAACTTTTCGAGACCGCTTTCGTATGTACAAAGAAAATGCATTGGAGATAATATTTTTGCTTGAGCCTAGATTTTCCTCTCTGTCTCAAAGAGGAAGGCCTTTACCCACTTCTCTCCAAGTTCTGATCACTTTGAGGTTTTTGGCATTGGGAATCTTTCTTTGCGAAACTGGTGATTTGCGTTGTGCCAGTGAAGCAACTGTGTGTACAAAAGTCTGCAGGGCTATTTGTGAACTGAGGAGTCTTTACATGAAGTTTCCTGATGCTGCTGGCCAAGCCATCTATAAAGTGCAATTCTATGAATATGAGCACTTCCCAGGAGTGATTGGCTGTATAGATGGATGTCATGTTCCCATCAAGTGTCCATCAACTCCTGATGCTGAGGAGTACAGGAAACGTAAGAACTGGTTTTCCATCAATGTTCATGGAGTATGCACTCCTAATTTAGAATTTTCAAACATTGTTGCACGTTGGAAAGGTGCAACTCATGATTCATTGTGTGCTCAGTTTCAGAGAGGACAACATAGTGGACTACTTCTTGGTGACAGTGGGTATGGTCAGAGTAACTTTTTATTCACTCCATACCTAAATCCTACAACAGCTGAGCAGCAAAGGTACAACAGAGCTCATATCTGCACTAGAGGGATGGTCGAGCGTATGTTTGGAGTAAGGAAAAATCGATTGCAGTGTTTACGCAGTACACTTCGTTTCAAGCCAAGAAGATGCTGCATAGTGATCATTGCTACAGCTGTGCTGCACAACTACCTGAAGCAGCATTACTGTCCTGGTCCTCCAATGGAAGAAGATCAGCATCAAGCAGATGTGCCCATGGCTGAGGCAGGCAATGACCAACGAGGACTTGCACACAGTTGCTTTCACATTGCAGCACTTCAACTAGATGAGATGCATTTAAATATGAAATACATTCATTCTGGCTTATTTTTGCTTTGATAATGTTTGTTCTGTACAAAATTAAAATAGTGTGCAGCAAAATAAAATGAGTGACTAAACCACGACTGGTGTAAAATTTTATTTGTGGTGATTAAAATACTAACACTCATGAATATCCAAATGACCAAACAATTATTTTTTACATATCATATTGTTCACCATGGCTGGTAATCACAATTGTCTCATTACTGTATCTTTTTTGGATCATAGCTCTCTCTTCCAACTTCATATCCAATTCAACCTGCATAATTCTCATTTCATTTCATGTTCCTCCTTCAGATATTTCATTTTATGTTCATGAAATTTTCTGGCTAACTTTTCATGCATGGTCATCTTTTTTGTCTCTGCTGAAAGGTGGTGGCAGCATCTTCTCTTAGGATGCTATAGCAGATGTGGAGGGTACACATTCACTTTGCACTGACTCTTCCAACCTGTTCAGATTCCTTTCCTCTGGAAAAAGAACACTATTAGGAGCACAAATACACTCATGTAGTCCTTAGAATGAAAGAAGGATAAATATTGACACAGTGCATTTACAAAAGGAAGTAATCTACTTTCTTAGGTATATTTACCATTTGTGTTTAGTTCTTTATCTGAACTGTTCAAATGGTCATTGTCTGGATTAATAGAACACCAGCAACCTCTGGATGGTATACCAGACAGCAAGTCACTCAATTCATCAGTCTTGGGTTTTTTTTCCGTGGTCCACTACCAATCTTAAATCGCTCTTTTCTGATCTCTGCATTCTCTCTTTTTAAAGCCAATTTTAAGTTCTTCCACAGAGTCTATAAAGGCAGACATCATTAAAGTGATGTCAAAAAAATATGAATGAGAAATATGAAATACTAATAATAATGATGATATCACATGTGAAGTTGTTGTACTGTTCTTGTGGTTACATTTTCATTTGTATTGAATTCACTGCAAATTGAAGCCCAACCACTCTTTTTCTTTTGCTCAGTAGCAGTATGGTTTTTACTTTCAAAAACTGGATGGTTTCACACAATTTGTTTTAGTAGTGTTTTTTCATACTCACTTAAGTTTTTTGAACAAATTCTTTTTGCCTCTGCCATTGTTTTGTCTCCAGATTCACACCAGTAATGGTGTTTTCTATTCCATTCCGGGTCTTTATGAGCACCATTAGACCAACAGCATGTGCTCATACTTAACCTAATGAGGCTTAACCCAGGTGTTCTCATTTAGGCTCACTTACCTTACTCCTGGGGCCGTATTCATAAAGCTTTCTAGTACTAAGAGTTGCTCTTCGTGACGAAATTCGAAGAAAATTCTTAGAATTATGACGTTGTCTCAGAATTTCCCTGTAAAGTTAAGACTAGATCCTGGTAAAGATAAAAGTTATTCACAAAGCATCTTAGCCCTTAGGGCTGTTAGGAGCAGGGAGAAGGACTTTTAAGACGCTTAAGAGTTTCTTAAGCAGAGGAGAAAATGGCAGAAAAACAAAAATGTAGGAGAAATATTCTCCAAACGCTGAATGACAGTGAGTTAATGAAACGCTACAGATTAGATCGTGCAGGGATAATATTTGTGGTTGATCTCATTAGAGATGCTCTCACATCTCCCACCCAACGCAATAACGCTATAACGCCAGAAATTAAAGTGATCACAACTAATTTATTTACGTATTTACACTAATTTATTTTGATATTTGGCAACCATCCCGTTTGACATCCCTCTCGCTTTAGACTGCAACACATACCACCGCTTTACGCACTCCTCACTGGTGCCCACAACCAGAGGGAATGAGGCGCTAATCTGATGCGCTATATTCTCCCACCTGCCTCTTGTGCTGTAACACCGGGGCCGAATTTCCCTCTTAAAATGGTTTTACGCTCGTCAACTAATTGAACTAATAAAGTTCCTCTGTCCAGTTTCTGACTTTCGCTGGTTTATGGTAGATTTACGTGCCAACCAACGCCAATACTTATAAGACTGGCTAGCGATCACAACTGATGAAAGCTGAGCCATTTTCCCCAGTTAATATTATATAGATTAAGTACTAAAATTACCAGCATGGTAAATAAACGTAAGCAAATAAATATAACAACTATCAACTATCAATTTCACTGTCCACTCTGTATTACTAAGAGTGCATCTGTGTTTCTTTTTTTTGATCAACCAATCACACCTTTTTAAAGGAATGCCATACCTAGCGATGGGGTCAACCACACCTCCTCACTAAGGTAAAAGTTTCTGTGCCTTCCTTGCTCAGAGTTGCTCTGAGAATTTTCCTAAATCACTTCTAAGCTCGGACTCCTTGCTAGAAATTTTTAGGCTAAGTGAGGCGCTCTCTGAGAGTATTCTCAGAATGTTTGTGAATACGGCCCCTGGACTCCATAGCCTCCGACTAACTAAGCCAAATTTAAGCCATGAAAATTAGTCATGAAAGCTACTTAAATGTTCTAGTTTAACTAGTACACATTAAGGCCTACTCCTGGCTTGTCTGTGAAACCGGCCCTAGATGATAGAAACTTTTTGTCTACATTAAATGATCCATCAGTTTAAACTAAAACAAAAAGAAGGTAAAACTAAGCATATACCTTTTTTTTTTTCCTCAAATAAAAGCCAGGTTACACTATACGGTACTTGTTCTATGTTCATGTGGAGCAAACCACAGTAAACAGCTTAACTGAAGCAAATGTTTAAATGCTATGCAGAAGGTTATCTTAACAGTAATTGCTGGGAGAGACGATGTTAAATTGAGTTCCCCTGCCAGTGAGTCATGGCATTTTAGCCATATCACACTTTACACTTGACTTTGGTCTGCTTCCTTTAGACATGCTCTGTAGAGCTCCCAGAGCCACGGAATG
Organism: Oplegnathus fasciatus; assembly: GCA_003416845.1. Taxonomy (NCBI): domain Eukaryota; kingdom Metazoa; phylum Chordata; class Actinopteri; order Centrarchiformes; family Oplegnathidae; genus Oplegnathus; species Oplegnathus fasciatus. Next base: position 200,054 of record NTHP01000663.1, read on the forward strand.
TTTCACAACAGGTCATTTATATACAGTAATATGCATTTACTATATTCAATTTTTGATACTGATCTGAATTACTGAACTGATCTGACTTATCTGCAAATGCTGTTGAGTGACCATGCTGCTGCTTTTCTGCCCACAATTTTTTTTCCTTTTATGTGTATGTTTATTTATTGTATTATTTGGACATTTTATTGTTGAGCATTAGGAGATTTTACCACCAGTAAATTTTATCATCTATGGACAAATTCAAATGCAAGATGCATTTAAACAAGTGCTACATCAAAAATGTATATCACAGTGAACAAAGGAAAATGTGACATCCATGTCAAAGGTCTATGGGGTCATGTTCATATGAAATCCAACTTAAGCCACAAAAAACACAGTTTGTATTTGTGAAGAGAGGTGGTCTGAGAAGGCAAGTGACAGTTTATATTGTAATGGGTACCAAAATTACATTACACCAATTGATGTACCTGATGTAAACACAACCTCAGCTGTTATCACTCTGCTCTGAACAAGGTGGTTCATTGAGAGCCTTGACTGCCATTGCCATGGAACCGAGCTCCATATGTGCCAAACTGTGAAAACAAGCCTGGCTGCACCTATGCAACACTGCCTATGCACATGGAATGGATAGACAGCATGGGTAAGGAGACAGTAGGACCAAGGCCCAGTTCCAACTGGCTTGAACTCTGATGTTAAAATAGATTAGCTTGCTCACATTTCTGCTGCAGAAATTTACACAATGCTTGTTGTCTAAAAAGAATACATTACATGAATACTATAATAAGATATCACAGCTAAAAGCTGAAAGTGCTTGATTCAAGGGGGGAAGAAATGATTGGAGACTGTGTGTGAATCAATGGCCAATGGATCAGTCTGCTTCTGTAAGGCCATCTATTAATTGTTGTTCAAGTGATGTACACTCAGACAGGATTCAGACAAAACTCTTGGAAAATGTGCATTGCATCCAAGCAACTCCAAAATGATTCTGAATAGGGGTGGTGTATTTTAACAGACACAGTGATAGAGATTCAGAGCATTCACCTTGATGATATTAATTCTCTGTCTGTGTGTATGCATCTGTGGTCTGCTGCCTCTATGCTATCTGTGCATGTTTGTTTGCCCTGACTCATGGGTCTTTAGGATGAAAGTACAATGGCGGCTCGAGAGCAGCACCTTGTCAGCAGACAGATAAGCCGTGTTTCCACCAAGCAGTCCAGTCCAGTTCAGTTCGTTACACATTAGAATGGTTATTTTCGTGTTTCTATTGTCAAAAGTTGTGGATGGTACCAATAAAACAGCTCCATACTGTCCCCTTTTTTCGTTACCCCTCTGTTGACTACCTAGCACACTGACCCGGTACTTAAAAGAGGAGCTAGAAACACTGCAGACCCTTGATCGGTCAACAGAATCGTCACTCTACTTACGTGCATAGGTGTAGTGCTGCTGGAGCTCACCAGAACAACTCAGCCACTTTCTCCAAGTGAGGAAACAGAATATTCCCAGTTCACATAATCCGGTTGAAATTCATAAAAAAAATTTTAAGCTAAGATCAAATCATCACTAAAGCGTATTTCATGCAAGAGAGCCAATAAAAACAAATGGAATGGTCAAAGATGTCAAATTGACATTTAAGGTGTGTTGATTGAATCACAACGTCAACTCATGCATTGAGTAACATGCAAGAAAATGTTGCTGAACGGCACAGTGAATTAAATGACTTTTTCTCCAGTCTACAGCGAGCTAACGTTAACTAGTAAAGATGAAAAGGCAGCAAAACATCCTTTCATTGTAGTTGCAAACTTTTGCAACTTTTCCTCAGAATGGACGGCTTCATTTCCTCGGCACAAGTTAGTAAATGAAATCATCTGCTTAACGTTACGTGGTTGACACGGCTATTACCGTCCAGTAACAACTCTGCCTACATTTAAGAGTACTGTCTGTGGTGGAAACACCAAACAGATCTAGGGTTTAGGTACTTTTGGGCAAGAGTACTATATACAATACCAAAGGTACTATACCAAAGTGTTTAGTGGAAACGCAGCTATAGATAGAGGACAGGAGGGGGAAGGGAGGGGGTGACAGTTTATCTCAACCACACACAGACGTCACACCTCTGGCTGTCTGGCAGGCTTGCGGGATGAATCTGGGAGTCGACTCATTATTGCCTCTTTGTGTATCAAAACATTGCAAAGGTATTGACGAGAAATTAAGTGATGGATGGAGGAAGAGAAAGTGAAACAGAAGATGAATGTAAAGGAGGGTGAGGAAAGGTAGGACATAACAGAAGAAGAGGGGAAATTTGTTGTTGTCGCTCCCAAATCAAGTGCCTCTATAGGGAGCTATGACGCCAGTCTCGACTGCTTCTGCTGCTGTTACAGCCGTGGCAGTCCCCCAGTAGTTTACCCAAGTGTTTCCTTGTGTTTCCTGTTCTTTGTGTTCCCAGTGCTCCCCTGTCTGTCTATGTTTCTGTGTGTGTGCGTGTGTCTGTGGGCGTGGCCCTCCCTTTCTCACTCTCCAGGTTCCCAGCTCAGCCTCTCCCACACACCTGCCCGCAATCGGCCCATCACCCTTCCCAGTCTGCTTACCTGCCTCTCATTCAGTCATTAGCCACTCACTATATGTATCAGTCCCCTTCCCTTTGTTCTTTGTCAGTTCGTCTGTGTTGCCATGTGCGGCGTTCGTTGATGTGTTTCCTGTGTCTACCTGCCTCTACCTGCCTCTGCCTGCAAGCATTTAAATAAACACCTTTTGTTCTGCTACTCTGCCTCCGTGCTGTGTCCTGCACTTGGGTCCACCCTGCACTACCCTAACAGCTGCCATCACTGTGTGGGAGAAAAAATCTTCGCTTGGGCCAGATGAGCTTTGATCTTCCACCACACTATTCGTGAAAAACAACACTAAGTCTTCAAAGCATGGTATATTGTAGATTTATTGAACAAAAGAACAAGGTTCCGCAAAAAGAGGTCAACAAAACCAGCTGGTCCCGGGAGCAACTGAAATTCACCAATGTGCATCAATTTTTATATGAGAACATATACTCCACCTGTTATGTTGTGGGACACTTCTGATTAGCCACTTAATCAAAACACGGAAATCACTGGTGTTTTCTAATTGGTAAACTGTTGTGACTATATTATCTAATTGAAACATTTGCCACATTTATCTCAACTTCTCAAGGCTACCGTATCAAGTTCCTCATTAAAATGAAATCGGAAAGGAAACTCCCTCAAATTGTTTTAATAACAAACACACACACTCTGGTGTGCAGGTCAAAATGACCTCTGACTGTCTTTTATGTTCGTGTGCTTGGACATGTGTTTTCTGCGTCGTCAGTGAATTTTTCTGATCATCAGCACTCCAGGACCAATGTGAACACCATTTTATTCAAGTAATATAAGGCATGCACAGTGATAATAAACACATCCAGGTTATGTATTGATTATGTAAACAAAATGAGTACATAAACCTGATCACTCACGTAGTGATATGAACACACAAGAAAATATTTCCCGCTACTGCTATTTTAAAGCAAAGTTGTCATCTCTGGTTACTTCATTTGTCACTTTAATAACTAATGAGTGACTGAATTGTGCTGGTTAAGCTTGGCCTGTTATCCATTTAATGTGAACACAAGGGTGCAAAATCACTCTGTCTTTTTATGGACAGAAAACATGTTTGACTGTTTTGGCACGGAAATCTCCTAGGAGGTGTTTGTGTGTAGTGAGGTAGAACGTTGTCATTTCCACATAAAACAACACCGTCTGTGTGTGGAAATGTAAGGCCTATCGGCTGTAGGGGACCTCCCTGTTATCCAGCTGTATATCAGCACACACTGCAATAAAACTAGAAGGTTAGAATTTCAAAATTGAGTTTAAAGTTTAAAATTAAATTTCACGGCTTGTGATTAAAGTTTAAAGTTATTATCTAATAATTGTCTTTTGCAGCACCTATGGCAATAATTGGTAATCGCAGATGTGTTTTTGGACCTCACTTAAGTTTCAGTTTCACTTTCCTTGTCTGTAGTTATTGACTTTTTCGTTGTTTGTTCGGCCATAATAACCGTTAACTCATAACTCTAGCAGAGACCGGAAAAAACAGTACGCCGCTTCACACACAAGTGAGTTGAGGAGTCAGTCTGTTGCCTTGTTAAAAGCCTAACTGTGCACCGCTTTTGATTTTTCCGGGAAAGTTGCTGCTGACACTTTGGTCGTAATACTGCAAATGCAAGGGCTTTCATCAGTGGACCATAGGCTCAATCACCATTGTGTTGCATCATTCGGTGATAGTGACATTTTATTTAAATGAAAATCTTCAAGATTATATCTTTAAAATTGGTATAATTATGTTTGGTTTATAATGACTGAACTTTAGTAGCAATACGTTTTTTGTAGTGCTTTAAACATTAACATATATGCACTGGTAGTATCAAATCTCCAGTTCTGTAGCCACAATTTTAGTTTGACAAAGACCGATCATTAAAATGCACTTAAATATCAACATCAATATCCAACAATAACCCAGAAAAAAATCTGTTATTGAATTCACATGACACCTTTGTCAAGTATACAATATCAGACCAGGAGAAGTATCTGAACGCGTCTCCTGCACACGCTGTGGGCAGCTCCCCTCTTGGACTTGTAAACAGCATAGACTGTATATAAAGAGGTAAACAGCCACTGAACAACCAAGCAATGAGAAAACTGCCCATCCCTCCTTTGTCAATAACAGCGTACACGACAAATACAAGTAAACAGAAGAAGACCAATGAAGAAAAGCAAGCTAAAAAAGAATTAGGCTGAGCGACGCTGCGGGGAGGGGCTTTGGAGACAAGCTGGAGCGCAGTGGAGAGAGGGGGAGGGACCTGGAAGTTGTACTAGTTCGTTTTCAAGCTAAGTCCACTCTTTTCTCAATCTTACCGACTTCAGTTTTAACGAGTTTCCACTGATTTTCCTCTGACTTTTTTGTAGCAGAATCAGCAGATTCATTATTTTGGCCAGGAAGGAACCTGCAGATTTTTCAACATAAACAGCCAGATAATACCAGAGATCAGTCTCTGCCTTTCAGAAATAAATCATCACAAAAAAGTATTTGGCTGTGATCTAGTATTTAGACTAATGATGATCCATAAAGGTTAATGTTGTTTTAGTTAATAGTACAGTATCCTAATTCCCATATAATATAACACAGAGCTGCCAAGTCTCACGCTTTGACCGTGAGACTCATGCATAGAAACCAGTTCACACACTCACACCACACATTGTATTTGTCACGCTGAGAATCCTAAAATAAGTAAATATATATTTCCTCCTGTGACGTAGTCTAGCGGGTTTGTGAGGGAGGCGAGTCTCTCCAGGTGTGAGAGAGAAGTACCTGCACAGTGCTGCAGCCACAGAAAAGTACATGCTATTAATGGTAGTTAAGTAACTTTAGTCAGCCATAAAGTGTCTGGATAAGCTCAGGCTGCAGCATCATAGTTACTGAAAGGCCGTGTGTTGTGTTCGCTGCCACAGAAGAGAAATAAAAAGTTCACCAGCGACGAGCCAGGCTGAAGTCAGTTAAAATAAAACCAGAGGTTTCCTAACTCCGGTTCAGAGACGTGGATTGATGTTTTGTTCTCTTTTGTGATTTTATTTTCGCTGTGGTGACAAAACTTTACCAGAGAGGCGGAGATGATGGTTACAGACGGTAACAGTCTAGCACAAAGCAGAGTAAGAGAGAAACAAGAAATCAGCTGTGCAGAGAGTGAGGGACAGCGCAAAGTTTATCACCCCAAATAACAGAAACTGAAAAATGACACATCCTGCAGATGGAAACAAATGAAAGAGCAGGGGAGTTAATAGATAATTACAATATAGTTATATTTATAATTAGAATAAGTTGTCTTTCAAATCAAACATCTTAAGATATGGGTGGAAAGTTTTGTTGCAAACGTAGCTTAACCATGTCATGTGATATTCTACCTCAGTACGCTTTAAGAACAAATATTACTGGGACCACTACAGAAAATTGCAGATGAACATGCAATATCCAGGACACGACCGCTGACTATGCCTGTAACAATTTGGCCACAATATAGCACATTGACCATACAGGATCCAGCCATATACTAGGTTTTGACGTGATTATTTTTCGCCTTTTATTATGAAGCATGTATTACCACGACAGAAAAACACTCATCAGAAGGAAGCGCAGGATTTGATTAAGTGCAGTGGACCTTGAGACGATCACTGCCCACAACATCTTCCAACCACCCAGCCAGCCAAAAGCAGTGCGACTCTGCCAGGAAGAGGGGGAAGAGAGCTGAGAGAAGAGCTAAGCTAACCCAGCTTGGACCTACGGGTACTCCAGTAAGATGAGGGGAGGCGGACTCTGTGGCTGTATCAGACCACATTTGCCTGCTTCTCCTGCAAACTTACTCCCAGCTGATTAACTGTTTTTTCTGATGTTTTAACCCTTTTAAAGTGTGGACAGATGAATACAGATACAGCAGCTCTACAGGACAATTTTGAGCGCACAGACTGGCACATGTTCAGAGATGCTGCCACCCAGGAGAACCACATCAATCTTGAGGAATATATAGTACATCATCAGTGACATCATACATCAGCAAATGTGTTGATGTGGTGATCACAAAGACAATAAAATCATTCCCCAACCAGAAAGCCTGGATGAATGGGGAAGTGAGAGCCCCATCCAGAGCCCGCTGCAGCCACAGCCTGCTCACCCTGCTGCCGTCTGGCAAGCAATACAGAGGAATCCGCTGCCATACCACCAGACTACAGAGCAGCTTCTTTCCTCAGGCTGTGAGACTCCTCAACTCATCCTCTGCCCTCCACCATAGATAAATGACTTAGAACTGACTGACATTGCACATACTGTCTGTGTGTATACAGTACGTGTATAGGTATGTTTATATAAGTATACGTATATAAGTAACTGTATATACTTATTTTATTCTTTTGTAATTGAAATGGCATGACGGGAACAATTTTCATTTCATTGTGCAACCCTGTCCCCTTTAAAATGACAATAAATGAACTTTGATAAACATTATCAAAGTTGCAAAAGTTGAAGTGAAGGCCTGGCGAAATGAGTCCAGCGAGTCAAACACTCACTTCCCACACTGCTCTGAACGGTTCACTTGTATTTCTCTCTTTACTATGAGATGACATCAGCTCATTACGGATGTCCATGCATTGGCCTCCCTCCACCCCAGGCCCCGGCTCCAGGTTCAGCATGCCCTCAAGCACTGGAGCACACCCACGAAGCAGAATGCCAGGAAGAAAGTGTTTCTGTTGTTGCTGTGGTGGAAGGAGTGCACAATTAGACAGTGGCTATACCGTAGTTTGTTATTCTGGATCTTATACAGCAGTACAAACCGTAGCATTAATCTCTAGTCTGCATTTTTACCAACCGGGCTCAGCAACCACCCGCCAGCTGGCTGGCCAAGGTTGTCGGTTAGGCTGCTACTGAAGGCCGGACAGCTCCAACTTTGTTTGGCCAATGTGTCAAGACCCCAAACTGTAGGTATATCACTAATGTTCATCCTTTGTGAATTATTATCTTTAGGCCACACTTATTTTTCAGTGATCAGCTGTGGTGGGTTTGTGTTTACACTGTGCTGTGCCAGCGGAGGTAAGAGCTTGCTAACGCTAACTCACTAGCTTGACGATAAATTAGTGCATTTTAATCTCCACACACGACTGAAAAAGTGTATCAGCTTTTGTCTCTTTACAGTGAAAAACAGTGGCTAGTCTTCCCCTTTTCCCTCGCTCATAGTTCCATCAGGCTCTAAAGACAGTGGAGATGACTATGGCTTAAAGTAAGAACGCACCCTCCCCCATCACCCCGTGTGACTCCCCAGTTGACACTGGAGTCCTTCCACTTCCTGGGGACCGTCATATCCCAGGACCTCAAGTGGGAGCTAAACATCAGCTCCCTCACCAAAAAAGCCCAGTAGAGGATGTACTTCCAGCTGCAGCTAAAGAAATTCAACCTGCCAAAGACAATGATGGTGCACTTCTACACCACCATCATTGAGTCTATGCTCACCTCCTCCATCACCACGCTGCTGCCACTGCCAAAGACAAGGGCAGGCTGCAGCGTATCATTCGTTCTGCTGAGAGTGTGATTGGCTGCCATCTTCCTTCACTCCAGGACCTGCGCGCCTCCAGGACCCTGAAGCGTGCAGGAAAGATTGTGGCCCACCCCGGACACAAACTGTTTCAGACACTCCCCTCTGGCAGGAGGCTGGGGTCCATCAGGACCAAAACCTCACATCATAAAAATAGTTACTTCCCGACTGCAGCTGGCCTCAGCAAGGCCCGGGAACCCCACTGACACTGACTCTATACCTACCACCCCCAATACATGTTACATTAATGTACATCTTTTGGACTTTATCTTTGCACATTGCAAATATTCTTTATTCTTCAACTGACTTCAAATACTGTGAACTTTTGCAAATTCTTGGCAAATATTTTGCACATTCCTGCATAAATCTGTACAGTTTTTTCACATACACTCCCCTCCAAAAGTATTGGAACAGTGAGGCCAATTCCTGTATTTTTGCTGTAGACTGAAAACATTTGGGTTTGACATCAAAAGATGAATATGAGACAAGAGNTCAACATTTCAGCTTTTATTTCCAGGTATTTACATCTGGATCTGATACACAACTTAGAAGATAGCACCTTTTGTTTGAACCCACCCACTTTTCATGTGAGCAAAAGTATTGGAACGTGACTGACAGGTGTGTTTTGTTGCCCTGATGTATCCTATTACATTGATTATTCAAACAATAAATAGCGCTGAATGTCTACGTTCAGTTTCAGATTTGGGTTTTTGCCTGTGCAGACTGCATTTATAGTTAGAGGTGTAACCAACATGAAAACCAGAGAGCTGTCTATGGGTGAAAAACAAGCAATTGTGAAGCTGTGAGAAGATGGAAAATCAATCACAGCCACTGCACAAACATTGGCCATAGCCAGTACAACCATTTGGAATGTCCTGAAGAAGAAAGAAACCACTGGTGTACTAAGTAACAGACGTCGAACAGGTAGACCAAGGAAAACAGCAGCAGNTGATGATGTAACACATGATGGCAGCAGCAAAATGAACTCAGAAGTCTACAGAAACATTTTGTCTGCCAATTTAAAGAAAGATGCAACCAAACTGATTGGGAGATCCTTCATCGTGCAGCAAGATAATGACCCAAAACACACTGCCAAAACAACAAAGGAGTTCATCAGGGGCAAGAAGTGGAAGGTTTTAGACTGGCCAAGTCAATCTCCAGACTTAAACCCTATAGAGCATGCATTTTACCAGCTAAAGAGGAGACTGAAGGGAGTAACCCCCCAAAACAAACAACAACTGAAAGAGGCTGCGGTGAAAGCCTGGAAAAGCATCACAAAAGAAGAATGCAAAAGTTTGGTGATGTCAATGGGTCACAGGCTTGATGCAGTTATTGCAAGCAAAGGATCTGCAACTAAATATTAAGTCTTATTCACTTTAATCTATTAAGTCTATCTGTTCCAATACTTTTACTCACCTAAAAATTTGGTGTTCTGTTACAAATAATGCTATCTTCTAAGTTGTGTATCAGATCCAGATGTAAATACCTGGAAATAAAAGCTGAAATGTTGATCTCTGGTCTCATATTCATCTTTTGATGTCAAACCCAAATGTTTTCAGTCTACAGCAAAAATACAGGAATTGGCCTCACTGTTCCAATACTTTTGGAGGGGAGTGTAAATAACAGCCATAATGTAGATATTGTCTATATCTTAAATATAAAAGACAACAAAATATGATAAAATTAAGATGTGCTTCTGACTCACAGTACTTGCTTCCACCTTTTCCTTTTCTTATTTTTTTCTACCGAGTATGTTTTTTGCACCAACATACCAAGACAAATTCCTTGTATGTGCAAACCTACTTGGCAATAAATTTGATTGTGATTCTGAAACTCAGTAGTGGATCTTGGAGTAATCTTCAGTCAGGATATGTCTTTTAACTCCCGTATAAAACAAACATCAAGACTGATTTTTGCAATGTTATGTAGGTGAAAAAAGGCAGACACATCCTGTCTCAAAAAGATGCAGAAAAACTAGTCCATGCATTTGTTACTTCTAGGCTGGATTATTGCAATTCTGTATTATCAGGCTGCCCCAATAAGTCTCTAAAGACTCTCCAGCTGATCCAGAATGCTGTGGCACGTGTACTGACAAGAACTAGATCATATTTCTCCCATATTAGCTTCTCTGCTGGAAAATCCAGGCAGCAACTTCAATAGAATTTAAAATCCTTCTCCTCACCCACAAAGCCCTTAATGGTCAGGCACCATCATATCTTAAAGAGCTCATAGTTCCCTATTACCCCACTAGAGCGCTGCGCTCCAAGAATGCAGGGTTACTTGAGGTTCCAAGAGTCTCCAAAAGTAGGATGGGAGCCAGAGCCTTCAGCTATCAAGCTCCTCTTCTGTGGAATCAGATCCCAGTTGAGGTTCGGGGGGCAGACACCCTCTCCACATTTCAGAATAGGCTTAAAACTTTCCTCTTTGATAAAGCTTACAGTTAGGGCAGGCTCAGGTGAGCCCTGAACCATCCCTTAGTTATGCTGCTATAGGCCTAGACTGCCGGGAGATTTCCCATGATGCACTGAGCTCCTCTCCCTCTCCTCCTGTACTCATTCATGTCCCATTAATGCATGTCACTAACTCTGTATCTTCCCTCGGAGTTTTTGTGCTTTCTCTTCTCGCTGGTTCCTGTGGATCGTTGTTGCAGACCGCCTGCCGCCGTGCACCAGCTTGACTCCCACTGCTACTATTATTATTATTATTATTATTATTTCACACTTAAATCATATTTTTGAGGGACTAGACATGCTCGAAAACTCATGAAACTTGGTACACACATCAGAAGTGGTGAAAATGGTACTCTGATATGGGTCTGGGATTAGCGCGTGGCATTCAGCCCCTGTGGCATGTTTCACCTAGAGGTATGAAATTTGATTTGGCTGATTTAACATGTCCAGACTTACAATTCAGTTCAATTCATAATTACAATTACAATTCATTAGATCAACTTCAAATTTGGGCAGTGCAATCTAAAGACCTTCGTGATGAAAAGTTGTCAAAATCTTGAGTTTTCCTTGACATCTCCAGGCCAATTTTGAATCATAGTCATAGCGCAATCTACTGGCAACAGGAAATGACAGCATTTTTGGCCATTTACAGGCGCTTTGCTTTCACAAACTTCTGCTATTTCACAATTTGAGAGCCGTGTCGACCAATCTCCAGTGAAAGCACTGCGGCTGCTGCTCCCCCCTGATGTGGATGAAGGTGCAAGGGCCAGTTCATCACTGCTTGCAGCTTTAATTATAGTTGTTATTGCTATTATTAGTCATATTTCTATTATTATTGTTGTTGCTGCATCTCTGACTGTCTGTCTGTATCTCTCTACCCAACCGGTCAAGGCAGATGGCCGCCTACCTAGAGCCCGGTTTCTGCCTCTTAAAAGGAAGTTTTTCCTTGCCACTGTCGCCAAGTGTTTGCTCATGGTGGGAACTGTAGTATGGTCTAGACCTGCTCTATATGTTTCGTGTCATGATAAATTATGAGATCCTGATCTCATAATTTATCGCTTCCGTAGGTTTGCGACTTTGATTAGAAATCAATCCACTTATATTGTACACTACACATTGGCTGAAACCTTGACTGAAGTAACGCTACTACAAGTGAGCAGTGTTACCATATCACTGACAGATTCCACCCCAGTAATTTAGAAGCAATATTTAGAAATTTAGTCCAAATATACCTGAAAAGGTTGCTTACTTATAGTGCAGTGTGTGGTATATATGTATTTTTTACTATCCTACACAATCCTACTATTCATTTAGCCATTCACAGCACTTGAGCCGTTATGGTGCTCCAGAGGGCCTCCAAAACTAGCAACACTGCACTGACCGTAGTGAGTTAAAATAAGTCTGAGAAGGTTCTGACAGTCCCATGTTTGTAGCCCATACTGCCATCTTGTGTATAAATAGCTAGGCTGTTTTAAGTATTTTAGAAAGAGTGTATATTGGCTATGTTTTTATGTAATTATTTGCCATTCGAGCCAGCAATTAAAGCTTGGGGAACTGCATGAGGTATGAGCCACGCAATGAGTAACACTGGTCCAGAGCAACATCACTCTGCTGTGACTTTAGTCTGTTCTTGTTGATAAAATCACCAAATACTTGCAGTAAATTTCCTGCAATAATGGAATAATGCTGCAATAACGAAATAATGTTTAAAATGTAAATAAACAATTTTAATTAAACATTTTCCAACCAATAGATGCATTTAAATCGGTATCAAAATTTACTTTTAGTGTGGTGGCACACTTTTCATAGAACCACTCACCTTAGCCATAGGACAGAATGACAGCGTTTCAGGCATTAAAACCAATTCCCACCATCATAAAATCAGTCTGTATGCTGATGACATCTTGTTTTATCTAACTAACCCCTCAACCTCCCTCCCGTCAGTCCACAATCTGATTAACAGCTTTGGCAATGTTTCTGGCTACTCCATTAACTGGTCTATGTCCGAGATTCTGCCTCTAAGCCATTTCGACTGGGATGCTGAGGTTGGGGACCTACCATATAACCACACAACTCAATCCATTAAATACCCTGGACTTCATGTTTCAACAAACCCAAATGACCTATTCAAGCTCAATTTTACCCCATTACTACATAGCATCAAAGAAGACTTGGATAGATGGTCTTTAATTGGCTGCATTTCCACTGTCAAAATGAAAATACTCCTGAAAATCTGTTTGCCATGACCCCTGTGAATCCAGCCCTGGGCTGGTTCTACTCCCTAAATTCAACAGTCAAGTCACTCTACTGGAAAGGTAAAAGGGCCCACTCCAAAAACCCAAACAATACGGTGGGCTCGATGCACCAAATTTCTACCACTACTTCCTCTCCCACCAGCTTCAGTATATCTGACACTGGAGAAACAACTCAGAGTCTGCCTGGCTTGATATTGAACAGATCGTCTGTAAGGATCTTCCCATTCAGCATATTGCATGCATTGATAAATCAGTCAAAACCCACAGCTGCTTCAAATTTAAACACCATAAACACTACTCTCACTGCCTGGTGTAAAGCAAATGACATACTCAACCTATCTCCTTCTACTATCACCCCTATCTGGCATAACCTTGTGTTTAAAATCAGCAAATCAACATCCATAACTTTTAATGTCCATAACTTTTAATGTTACTCCTCCGGCATCAGATCCCAGGTCCACCTGCAGAGACTGTGGCTCTGCTGCCATCCTTGGCCCAACTGTAAGACAGAACATGACAGAAATTATTTGTACTTTCCTTTATCTTAATTACGTTTAGGAAGACAATACATTTTAAGAGCTTGCAGTAGCTCTGTGTTGCTTTCAATCCCCTTGAAGAAACCACAGATGGTAATCTGACAAGGTGGTCACCTCTATTTTTGTTACTGGATGTGTGAGGGGACCATGCTATACAATGGCAGGCTGACAGCGAACAGGAAGCATGTTCAAACATTGAGAACCTCCACTGAGAAATGTTTGGTCAAGTTTTAAAGAGGAGAAGGGAGGGGGTATTTTGACAGCAAAATGACATGGGTGTTCCAGTCGTCAGCAAGAAAAACAAGTACCATTGAGCAAGCAGAGAGAGAGAAAAAGCCACTGATCTGATGACTGAAAGCAGGTTGGCTAAAGTCAGTTGTCTATACATATCACAAACTTACCATATTTTTTTCATTAAATATTCTTTTTTTTCCCCAGGGTCAAACCTTCACTTTTGCTTAGTGAATATGGAATCATTCAAAAGTGTGAAATCCATGAACAACCATTACATTTTCCATTTCTAAAGACACCCTTCACCTTCAATATGTCTACCTGTAGATGCAACACTTGATCGTTATTTAGTGTTGGCATAGTTAATGAAAAGAGCACATTCAAAGAGCTGCAGTTGAATTAAATCATCATTTAATGCAGATGACCTTGCCACACTATGGAAAGTGGAATCTAAACCTTTCTTATTAATGAGTGGCTCATGGATGAAGCTATAGACAGGCTTCACCATGCTTTAGGTTTCCTTCTGCACCACAGAATACTTGAGTTCCTCTCAACAATTTAATACATAGCAATACTCTATTTCTCCCTGTAGGGAAATTCACCTGTGTTGTTTCTTCAAGGGAAGTCAAAGGTCAAGATCAGCTACGCAACAGCAGCTGGGGATTCAGTATCAAAGACACTTATTCAGCAAGGTGGATTCTTCCCAACAACACACTTATGCATTTGGAGGAAGATCTCTGGATCGGGATACACCACTCTGTTGATTGTTATTATAAAAGCTCAGACGTACGACTATGTACCACAGTGTATGTAGTTGTTAATTTGGCTGCTTCCTGTTGCCTAAAATCTGTAACAGATGCTGTACTCGTGATACAAATGTATGTATGCATGATAGTCGTACTAACATTTAGTGTGTTTTTTTTAATTATCAGCTCATGTTTGTAGTGTTATTTTAAAGTAGTCTTGTTTTTGGTCGAAAGCAGCTCTGTGAGGCTTTTGTATTTGTTTTTACTGGTTTCAGTCAAATTCAATTCTTTCCTGAGGCCTCCTCATTCTCAACTGACTCACAGAATCACAATGTCCACCTCCAATCCATTGCATGTTTAAAGAATCCTTGCTGAAATGAATGGGCCTTTGTGTACTTTGATAAACCCACATACAGTATATTTTCTTTTATGCTCTGTCTCTGATGATTTCAGATGGGCCAAAGGAGGGAATGGCATTCCCGACGTGTCAGGTGACACCTATGACGTTCTTGTGGATCACTCTTTCTTCACTGAGCCTGTTTCCTGTGAGGTCACTAACGCACTGGGCAACACCAACATCAGCAGGAACGTGGATGTTTACTGTGAGTGTTTGTCAGCTTCATCAAACACCTAAGCACAGAGTGTGTGTAAGCATGTCTTATCAGACATTTATTTTTCTTCTTCTACGAAATGTCACATGCGGGTGCTAGAACTTCTAAACAGAACCATAAAAAAGTTGAATCATGCTTGCTACGAGCGGACATTATATTGTAAGAGTGGATTGTAGGGAAAAAAAGAAATATGTTCAATATCAACATTTTGCGACTTGGCAGATACTTTAATTAACAATGTACAACTTCCCACAAGAAATTTGATTCCTCCAATCAGTTGGTGCTAGAAGGCTCAAGACTTTTTTTTTCTCAGTTTGGAGCTCAAATTAATTAATAATTTAAAAAAAGACATGAATGCATCAGCCAGATTCTACACTAACTATGTACATTGAATAAAAACTGTAATGTAAATATAATTATCTTACAGTTTTCTGCTGTCAGATGAGCTCTTAAAACGTATTGTCTTCCTAAACGTAATTAAGATAAAGGAAAGTACAAATAATTTCTGTCATGTTCTGTCTTACAGTTGGGCCAAGGATGGCGGCAGAGCCACAGTCTCTGCAGGTGGACCTGGGATCTGATGCCGTTTTCAACTGTGCTTGGACAGGAAACCCCTCTCTAACTATTGTGTGGATGAAACGTGGCTCAGGAGTGGTATGTATTACTCACTAACATTTCATTGTAACCATTTTTGTAGGGCATCAGAACAGTGATTTGGAGCTGCAAGAGGGTGGATCATAAACTAGACTGTAAAGCCATCAAATTCAAATTTAAAGGGGGCTTTATTGGCATGAAAGTTTTCAAAGCAATATTGCCAAATGATCAAAATTAATTATAATCATACAATTCATTAATTACATATACAGTATATCTTATGTATGTGTGTGTGTGCGCGCGTGCCATTCACTGTCCCTCAGGTTGTGGCATATTGACACATATTGGGCAGCAAGATATGCCCTGTCTCCTTCTCCTAGGAGTATTTTTAATTTTGAGAGCTCATTAAGCTCTTTGACATCTGAAATTAGTTGAACTTGTTAAAGTAAATCCATCATGTGTCCCCTAAATTCAGTTTAGATTCAGTTGAAGACCAGATACTGTATCCACATGTAGTGCCCATTCTGCATACAAAGCCCATTCCAGTCACATCACTAACCCACCATTAATATTCATTGGGTCACTTTGTACTTTTGGTCAAAGTCCTGAGACATTTAATTTAGGAAGGTGTAGTTCTCAATAATAATAATAATAATAATAATAATAATAATAATAATAATCACAGGAGTCATCAGAGGATCATGGAAATTTTACACCAACTTCTCCAATGTTCCGTTATAAACCTGTACCTGAGAGACATGCTATATGAAGAGGATGTTTTTGAAGGAGAAATCTGTCATTGTAGCTGAATGTGCAGCAGACAAATCCAACCGTCCTTGGACTGTGAGTACATGGTATTAAGAATGTTTCAGTTACTTGAATTTTCAAAAAACTCAGTTTCAAACAATGTTTCATTTCAAAATAAGGTATAACAAGAACGCATAGTGATCCCTGAAAGCTCAAAAGAATGAATGAAGCTTTCCTGCTGTAGCTGATAAGATACAAAAGATACAAAAAACTAGGTAGAACATGTACTTTTGCGTGCTTTGAATGATGTGAAACATTAAAAGACAAATGAAAATTCCTCAGCTAGTCACCTCTTTCACTCTGCAAACTGTGCAACATCACTTGTAAATTTTTGTCAGTGTTGAGCAGCTTGTTAATGCTGCTATCCTTTTCTATGTAATTGATGTTCAACTAGATTGAAAGGACTAGCGTCTCCTCCGACCTTTGAAACTGTCTGTCTCACAACACAGGTGCTTAGCAACAAGAACACTCTGACACTGAAAGCAGTAAAGCAGGAGGATGCTGGGAAGTATGTGTGTCGGGCCGTAGTCCCCAGAGTGGGTGCTGGGGAGAAGGAGGTGTCGCTTACTGTGAATGGTAAGTACAATGGCCTTTCATGCACTGAATGTGAATGGGATTAGATCGTTTTGTCTCTGATCTAAATTGAGGCTCCAGAACGGCACACAGGTTTTGAAGAGTCTGCCTCGGTAAAATTACTGAATAAATAATTGTAGAATGTTTTTCTTCTGTGTTTTCATCAAATAAATTGCTTTTCCATCATCATTATTAACATTTCACAGCACAAAATGCAGGTTGGCTTTTGTGCGTATTGGCTTACGTGTGGTCTAGAGCACTCTTAAATTTTGATCTTACCTAAGAACAAACAGGAAGTACGAAAGTATTGATGAATGCCACAAAAGTTCTGAAATTGTTCGCACAAACAATTTAAGATGAAATCTGTGCGATTGATGCATGAGGCCCAATGCCCATTTCCATTGCATTAATTTAATAAATTCAACAATGTAATCTAATGCTATTTTCAACACTTTGTTGTTCTGGATTACTCATCTGAAGTGTTATTGTCACATTTCAGTCACTGCGGGTTTGTATGTTAATGGAACTTATGTGGCAACATTCTCTTAAATTTCTCTTATATTTTCTCATAATTTTCTGTTAAGAGAAAAAAATAAGAGAAGTCAACTCCAGATGCAGATGTTCTTAACCACCTAAATCTGCTTTTACCCAGGTGTGCTGAATGATGAATCCCACTTGATCATAAAATGGAGGCGCGTGGCCAATTGTTATGCAACGCCCCCTAAACACTATAAAAGGACAGGTGTTGTGCCGTGTGCAAATACTGTCTGCATAAGGCCTGGATGGCCAAAGCATCTAAGAGTAGTATGTAAGCCATTCAGAAGGTGAACGCACGTAATATCTTCCAAGGGTTTTTAGAGTCTTAATTGGGATCAATGGACCAATAGTATTTCTTTACTCCACAAATTTAATAATCCAATCATTAGGCTATAATTACTCTAAAACATATAATAATCTAAAATTAATGATATTTTTTTATGTTCCTCTATTTTAAAACTTACGTTTCCTTGCGTTGGACAAACAATTTGCGGAATGTTTTTTCTTATCTTGGTAAGAGTGCTCTCGACCACGGGTAAAATTTTCTCTTACCTAAGAGAAGAGCAAAAATAAGAAAACACTGATGAATCCAAGAAATCAGTGGGTACTAACAAAAGAACAAATCATGGATATGAACAAAAATAAGACTAAATTTTTTCAAATATTGCTTCCTGCATGACGCCCATTGTCTCACCCAAACTGTATTTTATAGTAGCATACAAGTGCCACAGATGGCAGTAGCTACAATTGAAGTACTGTATGGGTACTGAATTTTCCACATGTTCCTGCAAATGTTTCACAATAAAAGCCTTGTTAAGAAATTAAGGGATTCTGTCCACTGAAATGCTAGAGTGATTTTAAGCTGAAATGGATACAGGAAGTGTTGAGTTTATATTAACAGCATAATACATTAGCTTTAACAGGGGGTCTAAAGACAAAAGGTGTCGTATGCTGTACAGATTCAGAAGTCCTTTGAGGCAAATCACGATTTGTCATATATGGCTATTTAATAAAATTGACTTGACTAATGGCAAACTGGAGTGGATCAAAAAACAAGGAGGCCTCATACTAAAATATGAACAAATACACTTAACAAAGAAATTAATTCAGCTTCAGATAAAGGCCTGGTACCTTCTGCAAAGGCCCCAGTCACTATTTGAGGAAATACGGTACAACAATCTAAATCTTAGTGTAGGCTATTCTTGTGCTCTGTGGAGAAACAACTGTTTTATTGGTTCGAAGCCAATATTATCATAGAAAAATGAAAATAATGTGACAGTACTTAGGAAAATTTAATTTAAATTAATATACTGCATAATTTTCACATGAATGCATGTTCAGTCTGCCTCTATTACATCGACTGACATGATTCAGTCTCATCTTGTAGTGCTGCCACCCCATTTAAAGGGCAGATGATGTTACTTGGCACCGGAAAACTTTAAAAGGGATATGGAAGAAGCAGGTCAACAGGCAGGAGTGAGTGCAAAAAAAAAAAGGGAAAAAACAAACAAAAACAAAAAGATTACTAAATAGAGGCAAAAAATTGAACTCAGGAAATTCAACAAAACTAAATTAAGCTGAAGCAAAAGAACTAATGAAAGCTGCAGCCTCACAGCAAGCTGCCAACGCCTTTCCTCCCCCCTACTCTAATGAATGACATTTTACCCTCTCAACCTCACCTAAGTGGAACCTACCACCTGCCCAGGCAAGTATAGGGTGAGCTAAACAGAGACCGAGCATCACAATCACACAAAATAATTAACAAAACCTGTATATAATGTAAGATTGCTCAGTTACTGCTGACATTGCAATTCACCTACGAGCACACATACATACTTGATGAGAGCATTGAATTTACTAGAACGCCTATCTTACCTATCTCTCTACATCTTAACAGTGCCCAGCCTCTCCCTGCTAAGAGGACATAGTGATGCAAACCTGTTTCCACTATCCCTGATTGAGCAGCTAATCTACCCCAACATCCCAGGCAGAGCAACAACAAGACACCAAACACAATAGGGTGAACCCCTTTCAACAATTCATAACCTAATTGATAAGTTATCGACTAACTGAAACATTGGACTGAAAATAATAATTGAGCAGACACAAAAACACAGCTGTTCTGGACAGCCAGTGCCTGGTAAGTATTTCCTTGGAGAATTTTGCACAAAACTCAAAATTTGACAAAACCACGCTGAGAGAGAAAAGCAAACATCTTGAAGCCCAAATTGTAAAAGTAAAAATCCCTCCGAGATGAGTGTGGGTAATGTGGAGCTTCACCTCTGCAGCACAGCTGTCACTGAGCGTTAATAAGGCAGCATCTCATTGATTTCCAATGGCCAAATCCCACACCTTTATTTCCACTCTGTTCTAAGCTACAAGTCTCAGCCCAGTTTCTGCAGGCAGACAGGCAATACCAGAGGATTGGCTGCACAACTTAGATGTAAATGTCTTGGAATATTTTTTTTTTTTACAAAAGGTAGATCCCAGTGAAATTTTACAAGAACTTAATTACGAATGTCACTTCAAGTTCCATCTGTGTTCTTCAGACTGAACACAGAACTGGAGGCTCCAAGGACACCTTGGCCAAGTCTTAATCAACAGTTAAGTTTGTGCGTTGACAGTTATATCATGCAGGTACAGAGTGAATGCAACTATTCTCAGAAACAAAAGAACAATGAGTAATTATCTTTGGGGACATGGTGGTGCGTAAAAGATGATCATAAAATGCAATTACGAGTATTTTCCACTCCACTTAACTCCATCTCTCTAGCTCTGTGACTCCACTGTTTCTTTATTCTACTGACGTGTTTTGTTTCTGTAAATGGTGGCAGGATGGGCCTGAGGGCTCTCCAAGGAAAAATGGTATGCATTAGAAAGAAGAAAAGGAAATATTTGATTTCTCGTGGTCAGCAGTTCCTCAATTTGCAACAGCCTCTAGAGTGTCCAAACGTTGCGTTGTGGTGACTTGTTGGGCTGACCAGCATGCAAACAATGACTTAACGCTCGTTTACAAGCATGTCAGCTCATTGGGAACCTCACAAGGTGTCACCCAAACAAAGACATGGAACCAATTTAGAAATTTCATCTGTTAACTAAATTCTAACCATTGATCAGATGGTCAGGTGTTTTTTTCCTTTATGCTAGTCATACACTATAATGTTTACAGTATGTCCCTCTGTATTGTTTCGGTAGTAGGTAATGCTGTATCTGTAAAGTCACTATGGTAACCTACCATGTGGCAGTGCCTCATCTGTCTCTTTGTATCCATTGTTACTGTCTGTCTTGGGAATTACTATAATTTTATTATATATAAAAAAGGTACTTATCAGAATCAGCTTTATTGGCCAAGTATGTGAATACATACAAGGAATTTGACTCTTTTCATTGCACTTGTGCCTTTATAACATCCAATGCATCAGTTTGACACTAGTTAGTATGAACTATACTGCTGATTTACTGTACATTCCAAAATCAGCCGCCTAAAGATGAGGAAACTCTCTGTGAATTTAAAATAAGAGGTAAATTGACCTTAGGCTGGTTTAACCTGCACTACACATTGCATCAACCTGAGCAGAACCAATTGAAACCAGCAAATAAATAATGTCTCAGAGTTTTTACTGTTAATGGCACCTGGGCATGGCTCTGCCCTTGGCTGCCCCTCTTGGAGTAGTTAATGCATCCAGGAAGATGTATGGCCAAGTTTTTATTGTGATAATTGAATGTTTCTGCCTTTGCTGTGCCTCTACAGGTCCTCCCACTATCTCTAGCACCCAGACCCAGCAGGCGCTCTATGGAGAGAAGGGTCAGATCAAGTGCTTCATCCGCAGTACCCCTCCTCCCGACCGCATCGTGAGTCACTTCACCCCTACTTCCATTTACTAATTCATTTCTACGCTCAAGAGATTTGTTCAATGTGCCGAATGCATCTCATTAGTCTGAAACGTCACTGCACTGAAATATTCTATAAAAAAAACCCCAATCCTGATTGATATAAGTGTATGTATTTAACTACATGGCCACCATTCTCTCCTGAATTTTCTTAGCCCACATGCTCTGAATTATGGGTATGTTATGTTATGTCTGACAGATGAGGCAGCCAATGCAATAATGTTGTAAAAGTTATGTTGATACAGTACTGCTGTAATTTGTAATTTTTTTCTTTTAGTTTTTCATTTTTTAGATGATGCCAAATGTTTCTGACTTCTGAAAAGCAAATGAGTATGATTTTTACAGTTTAAACAGCAGGGAATTCGGTGGACGACCTGTGAGAAGCATCAATAGCTACTTCTTATATTTCCCTGTAAAAATTACTAATTTTGATTTCTTCACATTAAGAGATAAATAGGAAAGAGATAACTATTGACACCCACAGTAGTGGGCAGCATGAATTATCTTAACATTGTAGGTGCAACAGCTTAAAAAGGCATTAAAATATTGCAGTAAATGCATTATGAGGAAGTAACGGATTCACACTCAGTATAAACTAAATCAGTATTTGTATTGAATAACAGAATTTAACTCGCATTAAATTCACCCCAGGGCACCACCCGTCAAAAAGGGAAAATTGATAGCCAATTCATTAATTCAGTCTCATCAAATACACTAAACCATTGATTTGGAACTTTAATAATTAAATTAATAACTACAACCAAAATGACCACATCAATAGCTAGTAAAGGTTGAAGGGTTTTGAGTTATGAATAGTAGAGGTTGGCAGCATTCACTCTTATTGTATATTTTTAAGCCATGGGGGCTTAATCTTTGTAAAACTTTTCCAAAGCCCAGAAAAGTCATTGTAGTTCTGAATGACAACACCGCTGTGTAAGAGCAGTGCGGCTGGGCCAGTGGCATGATGGGATTAACACTACTGCACATATTCAGTGGGCCGCATACCCGGAAGCTAGAAACTTTTTTGGCACATGTGCCAGGCGAGCAACTCTTATTGGACTGAATGGGCCAATATAATCTAACCAGGGGGCTCCATAAAAAGCTAGGATGATTCCAAGGGCCCTGGGCTGACAGGGGCCCTGAAAAATACTACATGAATTAATGTTTAATTATTTGAGGAAATTATTTAGTGCTACTAATATAGCATTTTAGCCTCTTTGAATTTCACAAATAAAATTATGGTGTGTTTGTCAATTCCTTTTTGCCAAAATTATCCAGGTAGCCTGCTATATCACACCCCTTAGTACAAACATTGAGTGGTTCAGTCCCACCTTGCTGTGCTCACGAGTCAGGAACAGTGAAACCTAGTTGACAAGTCTGTTTGTACAGAATGTCTCACTCAAAACCAAAATCGTGCTGGCAGAAATGGAAAGACAGGCAGAGAAGGGATGAAAGGGAGAACTAAGGGTGACAATGTTAAGTCTCTTCCTTTGAGTAGCAGACCCAAAATGCACACAATTACACAAGACTCGTGGAGAAAGTTGAAGGATTTATTGAAAATACTGGATGGAGATGGTGGAATGATGGTGTGGGGAACAGGCTGGTAGCTGGTGGAGGTGGCTTGATTGAGCCAGGGGCTCAAGAGGCAGAAAGGGCAGGAATGGCAGTGAGGAGATAAGCAGGCAAACAAACTGGAGAATGGCTAATGTGGAGAGCAGGCTGGTTGGCACAGGAACTCTGAAGCACAGGACAAAGGGTATTAGCACAACCGCAAACACAAGGGAAGTGTAAATGCTAAATTGGCCTAGGCGCATAGTTTCACACTAGATGACAGCACAATCTGGTGAAGACTGGAAGGAGAGCCGGGATTGATATACTGCAGAGCTTGATGAGGTGATTGGATCCAGGTGTGCCAGCCAGCGAAGCTCAGGAGCAGGGAGGATTGGTCACGCCCACACAGACAACACAGAGAGACAAACTCACAGGGAAATCACAGGAGACAAGAGGGCAGGGAAAACATTGAAACATGAGGGGAAAACACTGGGGTTATGGCAGAACCATAATTTGTTACCCATGTTGTCCATGTAGTACTACAGCCACATTAGCATTTTGTCAAATAGACAAAACTCTCAGCTGAAGGAGAAGAAGGTGAGCCATAGTTTATTGATAGTAGCTAGTTTTACCCAGAGCAATCCACAGAGCTGATGATACAATAATAATAACGTATTTAAGGCAGCACTTTGTTGAAACTGTAGACATACAGATGTCACTCGTTTCATATGACCTGGTTGCTGCGGCGGTAAAGCTGCCGTGGGGCGGCATTAGGGAGGGGGGACTTTTATTTTTTCCAGCTGATTTCAGCATGAGCTGCAGTGTGCACCAACAACCACCAGGTGGCACATGTGAGCAGTCCAGACTGCAACAGCGAACACAGCTGCTGGGAGCGCTGTGACAGCAGAGCCACATTTCTGCTCCTCATACAGGACCATAGATGTACAGTAACTGGTGTTTTAATGTAACAGAGCGGAACTTAACGTGGAGCGACAGGGGACGACAACTCTGTGTCCTAAAGATTACGGTCCCCACAGGTAACAGCATGTTGTAACATTACAGGCAGGTTGTGTTCTGACTGTAGATGATGTGGATTACAGTTAAATACTGTTGATATCGGATTATGTTGCACAAAGCGTTTGAAAGAGGAGCTGGACATGAAGCAGAGGAGCAGCAGCGGTGTCCATCCATTCTTCCATAACATGTAAGTTGAACATTAATATCCTACAAAATTAAAATGTGATTCAACTTGTTAGTTAACATAAAGTTGACCGTGCAGCAGCTGGTCTGCCCCTAAATAAAATTAGTGAGAGAATTTTCAGAGAACATGTGGAACAAGCGACAAGGTGAAGCAGTTCAATGGAGAACAATGTTGTTTTATTTGTGTGAGTGACTGTAATTTGTCATTATTTTAGCTAACTCGTGTGTTGAACCGAGACAGATTTGGGATTCAGCACAAGCTCAGTCTGCACCATTTTTGTTTAGCAAACATTAGCTAACTAAAGCTAGCATAAGTGAAGCTAAAGATAGCTACATACATTAACATTAGCCCTATCGCCTGCAGAACCGGGGACTGCCCACAGTCCGACAGCAGGTTATCCCGAAAACAAAGCCCACTGCTCCGAGGGCCCATTGCTCCGCCTGTCGGCCTTACAACTTTCCAGACTCCGTATTGCATATTGCATGACATATTTCTCAACTTAACAGATAACGTATAAATCATAACGTAAATTAAAATGTATGACTTTGCATTATTCTTTAAGAAAGACTTTTCATTTCGGCTGATATTTAACTTTAACAGCTCTTCTGTGAACTAAGTTAAATAGATTAAAGTAAGATGTGTAACATTACTGTTTGACATCCCGAAACACAGCAGCACGTCCATGTATTTTTTATAACCTGTGATTTAATTAAATCAGAGCTGTGCTTTGTGAAACATGGTGCCGAATTTATCAGAAGAACTGAGTGAATTGTGTAAAGTCTGTTTGAAAAGTAAATTTACATTTTAAAAGACTGACGATGGCAAATAAAGTCCTCAATTGTTTGCTGCTCTCAGAGGAAAGCCTCTGTTAACATATTTGCATCATATTTACAGGTGCAGAGGGAAACCACC
Source organism: Oplegnathus fasciatus (assembly GCA_003416845.1). Lineage (NCBI taxonomy): Eukaryota > Metazoa > Chordata > Actinopteri > Centrarchiformes > Oplegnathidae > Oplegnathus > Oplegnathus fasciatus. The sequence continues at coordinate 225,086 of NTHP01000663.1, forward strand.
TGCAGTGAGCACCACCGCTGAAGGAACAGTGTGTCCAGGGACAGCAGGACTGGACCCAAATACAGATGACAGACAGAGCTGAAGCAGTTCTGCTGGAGCGGAGGAACAGGAGGACAGACTCACAGTGATCACCGACACACCTCGTGAAGATGATTTTCAGTCACCTCCGGTCGTGAAAGCTGTAAAACTGTACTGAGTTTTAATAAAAGTTTTGTTTTGTTGCAGCTCTGACTCTGGTTTTATTTAACAGGTGAAGAGAATCTACTGCAGTGTTGATGAACAGAAAGCCTGGTCTCATTCAAAACACTTCACAATATGTATCATTTACAAAGCTGCTCATGAAAAAAACGAAAATTAACTGTAAAACATTCTACAACAACATACTGTATTGTGAAGTATTAATAGCTATTTACTGGCAACTCTACTTGCCAGGCGACTTCTGTAATTTGAATAGAATACAAGATAATGTTGTAAACTAGATTACAATTAATTGTTTTTCTGTAAAAAAAACCAACACATTTCTGTCATTTATATTCAACAAAAACCTGTAAAAGGTATCCTGTAATATACTGTAATTCATTTTATGTAGCTACTGAACAGCAATTTTACAATACTTCATTGGCAACTTTTGTTAGGTATTTACTTTAAATTCTACAGTCAACTGTTTACAGTTATATGTTATGGTGTGCTGAGTAGAGTGTGTACATCTTTATTCTTGAAAACTTAAAGAAGCTGTAGCCTACTTTTGATGATCATCCTTTTCTGTGTTGTTTAGCCAAATAAAATATTTGAAATCTTGAAATCTAACATTAAACTCAAGTGTATCACTCCCAAGTTTTACATTTTATTTATTTTCTGATTCACCATCTAGTTAAAAAAATCTGTGTTAATTGTAGGTCTGAACAACACAAGAACCATAAACAATTTTCTTCATTTATTAGAAAGATTTTCATGATCTGCTATTAACTAATTAACTTTTATTATGGATCAAATTAAAGTCAAGGAGAGTCTGTCATCACAAACACCACAAACAAGACACCACCACCACCACCACCCCCCCCCGCTCAGGCAAACAAAGACCTGGCTGACGACCTGAATCTTTTCTATTGCAGGTTTGAGAGGGACATTGACACCCCTCACCCACTCTCTCTGTGTTTGGTGAGCAGGGGCGGTGGAAGTCAATCAGAGTTGGGGGTGCTGAGAGAAAGTCTATATAATGACGTCATATTAAATGCTGTGCAACATTTATGGTTTTTGTATTAATTTGAACAACATTTTACATCAGTTTTAGAACAGACAGCAAACTTGAACACCAACATGCTGTTTGTCAAAGCAGCATATGGAAGTTCCACAGCCACACTATATGGGTAGCAATAGACCAAGGCCACACACACACAAAAAAAACATTAAGGAGTAACTGTGAACAGACCATAGTGCTTTACAAACAGGCGTTCATTGAACGCCGCACTACAAACCTCACTCTCTCTCTCTTTCTGTGTATAATATAGCATATAAGAAAATACAAACAAAATAACAAACGATATTTTGGGCATTATTTTGTTTATCATTAGCCTCTCATGGTCTTATAATATATTTGTCACGATTGCACTGTCCGTTTCAACTGATTTCACCATTTACACTACATTTAAGACAATAATTTCATTGATGGTAAACAAGTATAAAAACATTGTGTCAGTTTGTCCCGGCATGTAGACTACGTACTCTGTGACCAGATAAATTATACATATAACTGATCAGCTGCACAGATGAGTGCAACACAGTTACTTGTTACTGTATGCCTATATTATTCATTTCCCACTCGTATTGATTTCACTTTTCACGCAGTTCTTAACAGACTTTCCTCAGTTCTTCTGATAAATTGGGTGTCATGTTTCACAAAGCACAACTCTGATTTAATGAAGTCACATGTTATAAAAATTGCGTGTACATGCAGACTGCTGTGTTTCGGGATGTCAAACATCTTACTGTAGTTCGTTTAACTTAGTTCACAGGAGAGCCATTAACAACAACATATATACATCCGGTTCCACAGCTCCACTTCCCGTGGAGTCAACCAGCGGAAATACGGACAGCGCCACTCTTCTATTGCTGACCTCGTTGTGGTCAAAGGGGGTATATCTGTCATCAGGATTCAAGCACTCTGCTGCCACCTAGCGTCTACAGTTATCAACTGCAGCCCCCTCTTTTACCACCGCGGCAGCACCGTGGCAATGCAACAGCAACCTGGTCAAATGAAATGAGTGACATCTGTACAGTGGAGAGACTTTTCTCAATGACAAACTGGATAAAAACAAGACTGAGAGCCTCAATGTCAACACCTCGCATGGGGAGCATGGGGAGCGACATGGTTAGGGTAAAAATATCAGGATCAGGCCAATCAGAGGCAGAGAGGCAGAGCAGGGGCAGGACTTTCCATTGACATCCTAAGAAAAGAAATAGCGCGCTAGGTACTCACTTTCTATTCAGAATTATTTCCTCCTGGTAGTTCACATTAGAGCTCTGGAAAATGTTTATTTGTTGAATTTCACATATTTGAGCTTGAACACATCTGTAAAGGCTACCTTAGGCTTTGTGTGTATTAGAAAAATGAGCATGACCTTGTTCACATTTCAAAAACAACAAAAAAGATTTAAAAGAAACTTCCATGGGCTCAACATTTTCAAGTTTCAGATTATTTATTGACATATGCACGACGAATGTAATTCTTAATTCTTAGGTTCCCTCCAACAATGTATGTATAAAAGAACATCACACAAGTAAAAGGAGAACCTAAGACATAAGATATAAAATAGTGCAAATGTATATAAAATTAAATAAACACAATATAATAGAAAATAGAAATATAATACTGTGGAAAGCAGGGGCATCGCCCATACATCTGTTTGGCCTGTATGCAAATTGCAGTTGGTGCAGTCAGTCAGGGAGGGAGGAGGTGGTGAAGGTTTTGACTAATGCACTTCATGATGGTGGAGGTGAGTGCTACTGGGCAGTAGACGTTAAGGCAGAGGGTTTTGGACTTTTCGGGGACAGAGACAATGGTGGTCTCCTTGAAACAGATGGGGACTATAGACCGGAGCAGTGACATTTTGAAAATGCCTGTGAAGACATCTGCCAGTTGAACATATGTCACAACTCATGAACTCCTGTGAACTCCAGGCCTGTGTTATTGAGGCCTTACAACACGTAGCTGACCAGATAACAAAAATGGAGCAAAAACATCCAGACTCTGTTCATTGTTTTGGGGGATTTTAACAGAGCAAACCTCAGCCATGAACTACCAAAATACAGACAGCATATTAAGTGTCCTATACAAACATTCTGGACCACTGCTATACTGTATTAAAAGCCGCCTATTGCTCTGTCCCCCATGCAGCTTTGGGACTCTCTGATCACTGTCTGGTTCATCTCATCCCAGCCTACAGGCAGAAACTAAAATCTGCTAAGGCTGTGGTAAAGACTGTAAGGAGATGGACTAACGAGGCAAAGCAGGAGTTACAGGCATGCTTTGACTGTACTGATTGGAGTGTTTTTGAGGCTGCAGCTACAGACCTGGTTGAACTCTGACACTGTGACACCTTACATCAGTTTTTGTGAGGATGTGTGTGCCAACCAAAACCTTCTGCACATACAATACCAAATCCTCGTTTACAGTAAAACTGAGGCAGCTAGTCTGGCGGAGGAGGAGGTCTACAGAAGTGGGGACATAATCCTGTATAACCAGGCCAGAAACACACTGACAAAGAAGATCAGAGTAGCGAAGAGGAGCTACACTGAAAAGCTAAAAAAAAGCTTTTCAAGTAACGATCCAGCGTCGGTGTGGAGAAACCTGAAGGACATCACAAACTACAGGAAACCAATCCTCCCACACTGTGGTGAACCACCAACTGGCTGATGACCTGAATGTGTTTTATTGCAGGTTTCACAACCCCACATTCACATCCCTCACCCCTCCCCACTGATGCCCCACCTGCACTCACGATGTGTGAGGAGGATGTGTGTCAGCTATTTCAGAGACAGAAGATCATGAAGGCATCAGGACCAAAGTCAAAAAACTGCTGCTGGTCGCCACATGAGCAGTGTCCTTCCCAGATGGCGTGTTATTCTCCTGCCTGAAAGTCGGTGCTGACCAACCAGCTGGCGCCCATCTTTACACAGATCTCTGGAGCTGTGTGAAGTTCCCTCCTGCTTCCCAGTCCCCCTAACCCTCCATCACAGGATTAAATGACTACAGGCCCGTCGCCCTAACATCTGTAGTCATGAAATCCTTCGAGAGACTGGTGTTAACCCACCTGAAGGACATTTCAGGCCCCCTGCTGTACCCCCTGCAGTTTGCCTACCAGGCAAACAGGTCATTGAATGATGCAGTCAACATTGGACTGCACTACATCCTGCAACACCTCAACTCTCCAGGGACATATGCAAGGATCCTGTTTGTGGACTTCAACTCAACGTTCAACACCATCATNTCCCAGACATCCTCCGCTCCAAACTCACCCAGCCCCCCACCTGTCAGTGGATCACAAACTTCCTGACAGACAGGAGGCAGCAGGTGAGGCTGGGGAGCATCATATTCAGCACCCGGACAATCAGCACTGGCACCCCCGAGGGGTGTGTGCTCTCCCCCCTGCTCTTCTCCCTCTATATGAACGACTGCACTTCAGGACACCTGTCTGTTAAACTCCTGAAGTTTGCAGACGACACAACGGTCATCGGCCTTATGTAGGATGACGAGTCTCCATACAGAGGAGGCTCAGGAGGCTGAACAGCTGGCCCTCTGGTGTGGCCTGAACAACCTGGGGCTTAACACCCTCAAAACTGTGGAGACGACAGTGGATTTCAGGAGGAGCCCCCCAACGCTGCCCTTCTCTCCATTCTGAACAACACTGTGTCTGCTGTGGAAACCTTCCGGTTTCTAGGATCCACAATCTCCCAGGACCTAAAGTGGGCGTCCAAAATAGACACCATCAGAAAAAAGGCCCAGCAGAGGATGTACTTCCTGCATCAGCTCAGGAGGTTCAACCTGCCTAAGGAGCTGCTGATCCAATTTTACACTGCTATTATTCAATCTGTTCTCTGCACGTCAATCACTGCCACCAAACAGGACAGGAACAGACTACAACAGGCAGTCAGGACTGCAGAAAGAATCATCAGAGCGGACCTGCCTTCCACTCAGGACTTATACACATCCACAGTCAGTAAACGGGCAAGAAACATCACTGCAGATCCATCACAACTTGTTCCAACTTCTCCCCTATGGGAGGCGCTACAGAACACTGTACGCCAAAACAACCAGACACATTAACAGTTTCTTTCCACAGGCTGTTACTCTGATGAACAGTTAACATCAGTCACAGTGTCAGGAACGATCCCTCCTAAATGAATAAATAAATACACACTGTTTTTATCATGTAAATATCACTCCAACACAAATCTATGCACGCTGTGTATACTGTATATACTGTCATATCCACCTACCTCACGTATATAAAGCAACCTGTTACAGTAATCATATTTATTTCAGCACCCTTTGCACTCTCCACCATTGCACTATTGTCTTACTGTCTACATTCGTTATTGTTGTTTTTATTATATATTGTAGCGGAACACGTAGCAGATTTAATAGTTGATCATTAACTGTGCATCATAAACACCTAAGTGGGTACAACAGATGAGTGATGACACTCAACTTCAGCTGTCAGAAACAACTAGTTTTATATTAAATAACCGAATTTAGCCTTAACTTCATGTTTGGAGGCCACCCTACTTTGGAAAAACAGGGAAAACCTGGAATTAATTGAGCTTCCTAATCTCAAGGCTGCTACTGGGTTATTGTCCTAGTGAACATGGACCGTTTATACACACACACCAAGTGAGCAAGTTCTTTATAAATGAAATTTTTATTGAACTACAACTACATAACTAAACTACTAACAATCAGACAAATAAATATGATGAATAAAGCTGAGATCAAGAGGATACATGAATAAATGAGTGAGCATAATGATTTTAATGAAAATTAGACCATCATGTAGACCAAGTACATCAGGGATTGATCTCTTTTGTTTACCAAATTTAATTAAATTGAATAGGTTAAGGCACCATTCAGCAGTTGAGCATTTAAGAAGCACCAGGGCAGAGTGTGAAGCAATTCAATAATAAACCTAGTTTAGGGGAGATCCTAGTTTAGTCTAATGCTTATTAATTACTTAACTAATTTCTTAATTAACAATTTGGCATCAATAATCTGGCATCAATAATTTGGCATCAACTCATGAGCATCTGAAAATGTATTGTTTCACCTAACGGTCCTGATGGACTGATGAGAAATGGCTCTAGAGGGAGGGTCAGAAGGTTCCCTTCTGGTTTGGGCATTTGGACCTTGTCATCTCCCACGTGGCGAATTTGGCTTGGTTTCTCTCCATCTCCATCCCCATCCATTTTACTCAACAGGTAGCTGGATCATCTTCTCACCCTCAGCGGGCATCTTTGGACATCTCCTCCTTAGGGCAGCAGGGTTATGTTCTTGACCCCCTTTGGCTGCATTGGATTTGGATTGGATAATTGTGGCTGCTTCTGCCACATGTCGTTTAATTCAGCATCTTTTGTGAAAAGTCTCTTTCTTCCAACGTCTCTTTCTTCCAAGTTGCGTTTTCTTTTATAGTTACTTAGGCTACTGTTGGCCTTCCTCACGTTCAGTCCAGCACCGGAAACGGGACCGCTGCAGGTGGCCTACGCTTGCACGGCCTGGTCCCCAACCCCCCCCCCTCTGGCCCAGGAGGGCCAGATTGGCCTAAGAAGGTTGTGGAGACCAGTTCACTGTCCAAGTTTTCCAGAGAGGAGCGCAAGAGAAGAGGGCTCTCCTTCTTCCTTCTTAGTTAAGAACCTTTGTGGAGGGGTGCGGTGTCACCAGGAGGGGGAAGGCTACATGAAACGTCTCCCATGCAGAACAAATTCCAAATCTCATTTATACTTACAGAAAAGAGTTGTCAGAATTGTAAGCGGAGCTGATTATTATGAGCTAAACATATGTTATCTGTACATTCACATTTCCACATTTAGAGATTTGTATTACCCCAAAACGCACACTTAATGGCAAGGCAAAAATATATATTTAAGGAGTTAGTAAACCACAAGGAATTTATGTTATAAACAAAGATTAAACAAATGCAAAACAGAGGTGCACACCAGTTCAAGGCATAGATTAAAGCTATATACTTAAAGTAAGTGAAATAACAAATATAAAGCTGAGGCACATCTGGTATGCACACAAATTTCTTATCTTCTCAAATGTTAAGGTAGATGCAGGGTGGACCCAAATGCAGACAGCAGGGAGGCAGAGCTGATGCCAACAAAGGTATTTATTTAAGCAAATGGCTTACTGATAGGTATAGGCAGGATTAGGAACACGGGAAACACACAGGAACAGAGTCCATTGGAACACAAGGACGAACCACAGGGAAGTACGCAGCACATGGCACCGCAGGGCAACACAGGACGAACTGACAAAGAACAAAGGAAGAGGACTGGTATATATAGTGAAGGGCTGATGGGAGAGTGGAGACAGGTGAGGAGACAACGAGGGACAGGTGCAACTAATAGGGGTGGAGCAGGTAATCAAACAAGCGGGAAACACACTAGGGCAGGAAGTTAAGTGTCTGACATGAGAGGCAAGTATACAAAATAAAACAGGAAATGTGGATGACTAAACTGAAAACAGACAAAGACAAGACTAGTGCGGGGAACGAGACATAAGAGACAACACAGAACATGAGAGACAAACGGGATCACAAAGAACACGAGGAGGAGGAAACACTAAGAAACACTGAGAACAAGCAAGGGCCCAGCCACGGACCATGACATCAAAGGAATGTGGCTAAGTGAGACGACAGGATCAGCAGAGGAAAAAGGGAGGGGGTCATTCATCAACTCCCTCAAATGGCAGTCTCAAAATCAATAATGTCAAAGCTATCTCCAATATTTAAAATGTGTTAGCTCAGCATAACATATCAAGGAAAGTACATTTAATTTTGTATTTATATAAAAAAGTAATTTCTTTCATTCTTTATTTATAGTTTGGATGTTTCTTTGTGTGAGTGTCTCTCCTGAGTCTTTGATAGGAAACCGCAATCAGGGTCCTCTTGGTAATAAAAGAGTCATAATACCATAAACTAGCTTAGCTGTCACAGTGGGGCCTCCAACCCCTTGTGATTCATTTTTCGTAGTCTATCCAGGCCCAGTCATAAAATGGTCTACTTAGTGACCCAGAGGTCATGTAAACAGTCTCTGAAAGAAATTTCAGTTTCCTTTATTTACTCAAGATTTAAATTCTTCATCATCGCTTTGTAATGCTACAATATATATATATATACACACACACATATATGTATATATATATACATATATATATATATACTTTTTATATATATTTATATCTGTACATACAGTAGTAGTTTAATGTTTATGTTTACCTTGGCGAGCTTGTTGTCCTTATTTTAAGCTGTAGTTATGTCTGTTTCTGTGCATGTACATTCAGAGCAACGAAAAACCGGGGTCAAATTCCTTGTATGTGCACACATACTTGGCTGATTCTGATTCTGATTCTGAACTCTTGAAATTGACTCTTCTCTGGATCATAGTAAACACGACTGCACTTGAAGGCATCAGGAATTCAACACACACCAGGTCAAAGTTAAATGGAAGCAACATAGGTATGATTCCATCAACACAAAATACAGCACCATAGGACATGACAGAGCAGAAGCAGTACTGATGATACACAACAGTGGCAATACAGACACATGCCTATAATATACAGTACAATACACCCTTGTAAACAGAGACAGGCTTGAAAAGAGCAGAAAATGGACAAAAACATCATTCTGAAGACCTTGAAGAGAGAGAACAAAGCTCTCCTCCGAGAAATTGGAGTCAAAGAGAGAACTGAGCACTTAAGCGAAATAATGTTGAATTCAAAGCAATGCAAATGGAAAAGAGCCAAACTTAGTCAGATTTTGGCTTTGTACCAACATGGGCATAAAATAACTCCCTACTCTGAATTGCCAAGAGCTATTGAAATGTTTGTTAGATCATACCTGGTGGTTGACAATGCTAGTGCTGTCTAAACGAAACACCTCAGAGTGTGTGTAAAATGTTTCAGATTTGCACTTTAAAAACACATAAATCCCAAAACCAGCCATGTGGATAGTTTTGGCTGGGGATTGGTCTGAGTCAAAAATCCAGGGCCATTTTTCATTTTCAGTCTGTTCCTGTTTGACAGAGACATCTGAGCATGGATATTCATTCTTGTCCTTTGGGAACACAGTGTTTCTCACAGGTTGAGAATTTACTCGTGGTTTTGGGTGGCATGGCCTGTGACAGCGCTGTGTGTGATGGCGCGGCGTGAGGCGGTGTGAGGCAGCGTGGCTTGTGACAGGCATTGTTTGGCATCTATAATTAGCACAATAATGCATATTATCATATTATTTAAAATTATACAATTATGTTTACAGTGCTATATTGAGGGGGACATCTCGTGGTTTTTCCCAGGAAGTTGGGGTCCGGAGCCCCGTATCCCCCCATAATATCCGCCCATGAGCCAGTCCAACTATACTTGGAAGTTAAAATAAGATGTGTAACGTAAACACATTAAGTACAACATTTTAGGCATCCAATACACAAACTGCTGAGTGTGGTGTTTTTATTATCGAGTTAGGAGTTGTTTAAGTTGTTTAATTCACATGAAAAACAGAAAAATAAAATAATGCATTGTATATTTGTTTATCCTGTTATCAAACAAGTTGAACACAGCTTTGGATGGAGGGTACACGGACCATCGAATCCATGAAAAAGAGAAGATAAAGTGGTTTGTAATTAAGGATTTAAAATTTACTTGTCACTCGTACACTCGGAGCGCACACCTGACGTGCCTTGTCTTGAGAAGGGGTGGGGTGGGGGTGCCATTGCTCTGTGTACATTTTGAAATGAAAATTGAGCGTCTTGATTGAAAAAAATTGGAATTCGGATTTTATCTACCTGGGCGGATCTTAATCTACCTGGGCGGGCCGCCCAAGTAGAGCCTATGTGTGGGAAACACTGGAACAGGATACTGTGAGGAGAACACAAAGCACAAAGGTTAGTTTACTTTTACAGAGCTCTCAATCACATGAGTTTTAAACCTGCATTAACAGATTTCTGGGCACTTGGGGGTGGCAGAAACAAGTTATAAACACAACAATGACATTTAATAACGCTTTAGAGTTGATATGTCTAACTTGTTAACAAACAGTTGCTTATTTGCACACCCAGCAGATACAGAGCAACATTAACATTAATTTTGGGTTGTTTCTCTGGCCACTTGACAAATGTTAAGTTAAACATTCACTCTACTTTTTGCTCAGTTTTGATCTCAACCTACTCCTGAATATTTGGCTTTTTAGATGCTAAATGCTCCACTATGTTCACCAGCTAGTTTCTTATTTTGTATGTCTGTCATTTGGTGCTTGGCAGGTAGCCTACAGTTGCTTTTTTAGAGCTTTTTTACTAAAAACATCTACCTATGTAGCCGAAAACGACACTGATGAGAGTGGCGAGAGTGAACTAAAACAGTAAATCCTGGAAGAAGCTGAAATACTCTGTAGAGCTAAGGGGAAGTACTGAAACGGGTGATAATTCTCTGTGGGTTTGTCACCATCAACACCCTTCTCACATACAAGCACAGTACCGTAGTCAGTGATCAATTGTTAATGTAAACACATTGATTCTGGCAGCTTTATGTAAACGGTCGGTGCTACTAAGTGGATCTTTGTACTTCTCTTCATCATTACTTGGACATTGTTTCTATAAATAGATGTTGCTGTTGATTTTCAAATGTAATTTTTTTATGCTTTTAGTATAAATCTTGACATCTGATATCATAAAACCAGCAAATTCAGTGATACCTCTGGGGATGAGTGGGTTTTTGTGTGTGCATGTAGTTTGGAAGAACTTAAGAAAAAAAGATCACTCAAGTGGGCAGGAGTAATGAAAGGTCTTCTTCTGTCTGTAACACCTTATTTAATGTGTAGCCTTGCCCTGATTGGCCAAATACTCTAACCACCTGTAAAATAACTTTTGCCCACTGGCTTTAAACAAGGCAAATGTCTGTTGAGTCTGACCACAGTAAGCAAAGGAAACTTAGAAATTGGCCTTTGGAGACTTTAAAACAACCACCAACATTTGTCATTTCTTTCTCAGGTCTCTTGATGAATTGTGGAATTTAACATCCAGTTTCTCATCCAATGTACAGTTTCCTGCTCCAGCAACCAGTCCTGGCTGCTCAGGAAACCTGCAACACCGGAATCAATCACTTTGACAGACTCGTTGATGCAACTGTGGAGGCAAATACTTAAAAAGATTAAAATGAGCAACATGCCATCCCTCCACGTCACTCCAAGCAACAGATTGAGGCAAGGAAATCCTATTGGTCAGCTGTGAATGATTGATTGAACGATTGATAGGGGGGGTAGACCTCAGTCAGCACTTTCACTGCCCAAGTCCAGAGGTAGCAACGAAGGCTGTTCTTGTCATTTATCTCCTTCCAGGTTGTCTGCCCTTTCTTTGACTTCACCTCTTCTCCTGAAACAAGTCACAAAAGAGGCACTAATAGCATTTTCTGCGTTGACTACACTCTTAGAAATAAACGTGCTAACTAGAACCATATAGGGTTCTTCGGCTTGTCCCCATAGGAAAACTGTTTTTGGTTCCTGGTAGAATCTTTTACCTAGGACCCAACATAAAGGGTTATACTTAGAACCATCTGTGAAAGAAAGAACCCAGGTGGTTCTACAGAGAACCCTTATACATTCCAAGGGTTTCATCTAGAACCCACCCAGGGGGGTCTACTGAGAACCCTTTTATATTGTAAGGGTTTCATCTTTAAACCACCCAGGGGGTTCTACCGAGAACCCTGGTACATCTGCACATCCATCGCTGTGTGGTTTGGATCGGCTGCCGAACAGCACAGAAACAGACTACAATGGACAGTCCAATGCCCTCCATTCAGGACTTATACAGGTCCAGAGTCAGGAAACGGGCAGGAAAGATCACTGCAGATCCATAGCACCCTGGACATAACCTGTTCGAACTTCTCCCCTCTGGGAGGCGCTACAGACTCTGTATGCCAAAACAACAAGACACCAGAACAGTTTCTTTCCACAGGCTGCCACTCTGATGAACAGGTAACACCAGTCACGGAGTGTCAGGAACAACCCCTGTGCAATAACTCTGTAACACAAACATCCACTGACACCTGTAAATTATACTGTATATTTTCATTGTTTAAATACAAAAATTTAAATAAAAACAAGGACAGCAATGTATATATACATACAGTATACTGTATGTATATATACATTGCTGTCCTTGTTTTTAGCTTTATGTGTGTCTATTTCTGTGGATGTACATTGAGAGCAAAGAATCCTTGTATGTGTACACATACCTAGCCAATAAAGCTGATTGTGATTCTGATTCCCTTTTATATTCCAAGGGTTTCACCTATAACCCTCTTGTCTTCTAAGAAGAACCACATTGTATTCTACACAAGGCAAAAAAATATTGAATCCCATATATTGTATATCAGTCATTACATGATTCATCAATCATTTTAACAATCTAAACATAGCACAAAAAGTAAGGAAATTTGTGTTTGGTAGATTATTTCTTTGTTGTAACAATGCTTCTTGGCAATAAATCTTATACCGTTGAAAAGCCTATTTATTTCCCTTTTAAATGTTGCCAC
>NTHP01000664.1:18023-37939 GCA_003416845.1 Oplegnathus fasciatus
TTCTAGATATAAGAGCTGCTCCATCTAAAGTGGGATGAATGCCATCTCTCCTAATCAGACCAGGTCTTCCCCAGAAAGTCCGGCAATTTTCTATGAAGCCCACATCGTTTGCTGGACACCACCTTGACAGCCAGCGGTTGAATAATGACACTAAACTGTAAGGAAGCTAATTTCCCAGGAAAGGAAATGCACTCAGTTCAGTTCAATTCAATTCAAATTAGCTTTACTGGCCTGAATGTCACAACAACAATATTGCCAAAGCATCAGGAATCAATGAAACAAAATAAATACATTCTATAAATTAAAAAGAGCAGCACAGTATGTTCAAACTTGCTCTGTGTGTGTGTGTGTGTGTGTGTGTGTGCATTGTTTCCAAATGTCATCATAATGAAGGCGTATGTTCCGGTTGTCTGGGTATCTTAAAGTTTTCCTTAAGTTTTTGCATTAAATTCATTTCTGCCGACCCCTCCTGCCCCGGACACAAACTATTTGAGACACTCCCCTCTGGCAGGAGGCTGCGGTCCATCAGGACCAAAACCTCACGCCACAAGAACAGTTTCTTCCCTTCTGCAGCTGGCCTCATCAACAAGGCCCGGGACCCCCACTGACACTAACTCTATACCCACCTCCACCACTACACATTACATTAACGTACACACCTGACTCAATGCATTACATGAACACACATCTTTTGGACTTTATCTTTGCACATTGCAAATATTCTTTATTCTTCAACTGACTTTAAATACTGTGAACTTTTGCACATTCTTGGCAAATATTTTGCACATTGCTACATAAATCTGTACAGTTCTTTCATTTAAATAACAGTCACATTATACATATTGTCTATATCTATATCTTTATTTTATAATATAATATAAATAATATGTTCATATATATTCACATATCATTTATTGTCTGTTTATATATATTTAAGCTATCCTTCTGACTCGCAGTACTTGCTGTCACCTTTTCCTTATATTTTCTACTTACTATGTTTATATGTCATGCACCAACATATCCAGTCAAATTCCTTGTATGTGCAAACCTACTTGGCAATAAATTTGATTCTGATTCCGATTCTGATTCTGATTCAATGTCAAACAATTTGTTATTGTTTATTTGTTTCGATTTTTGTTTGGAGGGTTTCAAATTGGATAATTAAGCCAAATGATGAAAAATTCAATTGATTTGGTCCACAGCAAAATTTACACCAAAATTTTTGTGGGGAAACATTTCAGACAAAAATAAATCAATTAAATCATGTATTTGTTTATTTTCCAAAGCCTTTTGGTACTTCCCAATGCTGTCTGATGTCTATGTATATGAGTATGTGGTGTTACACAGTTGACAGGGCCTAGGGGCCCCATAGTTAGACTGTGCTCTTTTCAGATAGACCGTGATCTTGCTCTGAGCAGTGTGAGGGGGCTGGAACTTTCCCAACTGTGTTGGAGCCATTGACGGGAAGCATGTGGTCATCGAGGCTCCCCCCAACTCTGGATCCCTGTACCATAACTTTTAGGGAACATACTCAATTGTTCTCTTGGCAGTTGTGGATGCCAGGTGTGTTGATGTAGTTGATGATGATGTGCACTGTGTAGGATGGTGAAGGATAAACACCTCAGCATTACACTTGACCTCTGTCTAACTGCCACTTCACCTCTATGCCAGGTACTGCTTTAGGGTAGTTGATGTGGGCGCAGGAGAGCAGGAGAAGCAGTGATGGAGGAACCTTGGCCAACTCCATCTTCAATGTTGTCAATTGGTGGAGTACTTGAGTTTTCTCAGCACAATCCATGCTGTTCATACTGGAAACCCACAGCTCCATGTGGTAGCCACAAAACTGATGTAAAGTAACAGGGCTATGCTCCAGTTTGTACAAGCCCTGAAATAAATGCTGAAACCTACTAAACAGTGCATCCAAAAGCAAAGCAGTTTCCTGTCTTGTTGTTGTTGTTTCTAAGTGCTTTTGACAGTGGTCCAATTAACTTTAGCCTACATTAGCTTTGTAGCTAAGGAGGAGCTGGGTATCAGGTACAAAGCACTGCACAGATTGGGCTAGGGGTTCAAAATTTTAAATTACTCTTTAATGTGGTTTAAAGCCCGTTTAAGTTCAGTTTTTCAAATTTAGATTTAAATTATCACACCTCCGTTTAGTCTGCATCTCACCTAATCTCTTTTTATGTATCCTTTACCCATACATCAAGATGACAGTGGAGAACTCATTTGGCATCCTCACTTCCCAGTTATTGGTGTCAGCCCTGATAACACGGAGGCATGTGTGAAGGCCATGTGCATCCTGCATAATAGGCCTATTATGGCCTATTATTACTATGCCCTAAGCTAATACCTACATGCCTTCCTTTGGTCATATAGGCATCTTAATGGAGCCTAACAGAGCTGCAGCTGTAGCTGGTGCATGCGTTGTCCTTCACAACCTGGCAATGGTGTGGAAAGTACCACTGGTGGAGGAAGGAAATGCAGATGACAGGGGTGACATTGAAATTCCCTTCGGCAACGAGGACCACCTACCGACCGAAGCTGCCACTGTCCGAGCCTACCTTACTGCATCCTATTTTGGATGAGCTGCAAATGAAAAGCCTTGCATAATAAAATAGGCATGAACAAAAATCGCTACTGCAGTGAATTTATTAAGTAGGGCAACTGTATATATACACAACAATGTAATAATCATCCAAAATGTTTTAAATATGAAACTGTACAAATGAATAACAATTATTCATTTTAAAACATCTAATCAAAATAATAAATACATATTATTATAAATTAAAAAATATTTTTTTTCGGCTGAATGATAAGATTTGTTGGTAACAGAGACAGAGGAGTAGGCTATTTTCTACAGGTCATGTAAAAGTGTAATGGTGTATCCCTGTGCTTTTAAATCTTCTCGTAATTTGAATATTTCTATATTCAATTTTATCTTTTCAAGCTCAATTTTTTCTTTTTCTGCTTTAATCTTTTGTGTTTCCTGTGTGAGCTTCTCAATTTCAGCTTTAAAGTGTCAACATCTTAGGGTGTTCAAATCCTCTTCTATAGGAGCACTTGGTTGATGGTGGGTGGCTGCTGCTGGACCTATCCTGAGGGGACTGTGTAGGCTGACTGTTGTCATCCAGTGCAGTACAGGAGGGCTCTGGAGGTTGGAGGGATGCTGGTTCAAGTAGACAGGCTTCTGCAGGTGGGGAGAGAGGTTGTTCAGCTGTATGAGGGACGGCTGGTGCTGCTGGTGAGAGAGCTACTGAAACCGGTACTGGAGCTTCTTCTGCTGGTCCACTCTCAACCCCAAATGAAATGCCAATCACTGAGGGGGAGTCCTCTCCAATAATGTCCAATACCAGTGATGAGTATGGCCCCATGTCTGGCTTTGGCTATTGTGTAGCAAAGTGTTCACAGATAGATTGGCACAGGAGACAATCATGGATGTATCCATGGAGACAACACGGTATTGACCACAGGAAGTGAAAACGTAATTTTCTGCGACAATATTTTGGTTAATGTGGACTTTACGCCAGAGTAACTAAGATGAATCTTATGTCTGCGTGGTGCAGCCAAACATCGACACAGCTTTAGTATCAAACTAACTAGTTTCAACATATCGTTTAGTGTGGACTTTGCACCCTAACTTAAGAGAGAACTTACGTACAGCTGGTGCAATGGGCTGCAGGGCCTCAGAGTGCTCTGGCAGGGGAAGGTTAGTGCCAGCATCTGCAGGCTGTCTGTCTGGAGCAGGGAGAGAACAGTGGGGTTTGGCTCCCAGGGTTGTTGGGGTGTTTGTGAGAGTCTCTTACTCAGTCTCATGGCAGTGAAGTCAAGCTCAGACTGTCCCAGGTCGCCTTGTATCATGGCGGTTCCATTTTTGAAAAGGTTTATTGTTACTGTGGTGGTGTCATTTTCCTCAATTACTAGTAGTAATGAGTAATGAGAGCTAATGACATTCAGTCAGGCATAAGGTTTATCAGCCCAGAAGATTAAATTGCAAGCCCTGCCATCTTTGTAGTGGTCAAGGAATAGGGTCTCTGGTCTGTCTCAAAGTCATTTTTGTTTATATTTACCCTGTGAAGTTTTGGTTTTAACAGCTGGGAGATACTCAATTGTTTCAGAGCATGCAGGCATCATGATACAGCCGTTGGCATTCAAGGATCTGTGTCCTGCTGCTACTGATGCCGTTGCTATCCAACCACAGACCAACTTTTAGCTAGTGTTAGCTTCTTAGCTGTTAGCTTTAATGTTTCAGTTGGGACTTGTTTTAAAGTTTTAAATGCCAAAACTTACTGATTTCAGTGTCCAGCAGTTCGCTGTTACTTGCTTTGAGTCTCCCTATCTTCATCTTGTTTTTCTTGTTTTTCTTTGTTTGTCTTTTTCTCCTTGTTTGTTTCTTCTTTGTTTGATGTCCTGATCTCTGTCTGTCTCTGAAGTCCTCTTCCATCTGTATTTCCTCTCTTTCTCTCCTCTGGTGTATTGTGGTCACTCCTTTTACAATTTCCTCATAAAATTTCAAAGTTCATTTAGTTTTCGGACAGAAAACAACTGTTTCATTTAGGAGCTATCCTTAAGCATGACTGCTCTCTGTGAACTCACTCTGTAACTCTGAACAACTGGCTATGTACAGATTTCACAGCTCCCACTGGGCCAGCCCCCCTGTTAAAAATGAACAAATCACCCACTGATTATAATCACATTAAAGATATGATACAGAACATCAGAAACCTGGTTACTAATGTCTATGATCCATGTTATTGATCTGAATGATCAGACAGTTTCTGACATTTCTGTACTGTGGTTCAGATATAATCAATATCATTGATCAGTGTCATTTATAATTGATTTATGATCCAATATTTATTCCATTACACAGCTTTTAGTTCACACTTAGTCTATGGTTGGCCTGTATTCAAATAAATAAAGTTGGAAATGTTTGACAGCTCTGCATTGATAAAATTTAACCTGCATCACAGCTCTCTGCCGATGGTTTCCTTTAGTCTCTACTATCATACAGAGAAATTGTGGGAGAAAAATCTTCGCTTGGGCCAGATGAGCTCAGATCTTCTGCCACACAATTTGTGAAAAACAACAAGTCTTCAGAGTCTGGTATTTTGTAGATCTATTGAACAATGGAACAAGGTTCATCAAAAAAGAGTTCAACAAAACAAGCTGGTACCAGGAGCAACTGGAGTGCATCATTTTTTATATGAAGATCATATGCTCCACCTGTTGGGTCGTGGGACACTTCTGATTAGCTACTTAATCAAAACACAGAAATCACTGGTAGTCTTTGATTGGTCGAAAATTAAAAGTAGGGTTATGTGCTATTATACTTTTAACCATGTGGGGGCGCCATTATACAAGGAAACTATGTGTTGTGACTATATTACGTAACTGAAACATCTGCCAAATTTTATCTCACCGCTTCAAGGCTACTGTATCAAGTTCTTCGTTAAAATGAAACTCTGAAAAGGAAACTCCCTGAAATTATTTTACTAACAAGCACACACACTCTCTGGCGTGCGCAGGTCAAAATGACCTCTTACTGTCCTCATGTTCGTGTGCTTGGATAAGTGTTCGTCATTGAATTTTTTTGACCATCAGAGCTACAGGACTAACGTGAACACATTAATTTATGCAAGTAATAAAGGCATGCACAGTGATAATAAACACAAAATAAATACATCCTGGTTATGTATTGATTATGTAAACAAAATGAGTATATAAACCTGATCACTCATGTAGTAATATGAGCAGACAAGAAAATATTTCCCACAAAATCAGTCAGACGCTCATGAACTTCAGCATCAACAACATACTGAAGATTTGAACCAGCAGCAGCAGTTAACAGGTGTGATTCACCTGTATTCACCCATTCATTCATATGTACTGTAGATTGACCTAATTCAAGTATTTTAACTTAATGTCAGTTTAATACGTCATTACATCAGGACAGCAGAAACCCTACACATCTACAGACTGAAAACTCACCTGTTCACACTGAAACTCAATCAAATCATGTTTATTTGTCACATACACAATCATACACAGTACAACATGTAGTGAAATGTGTTTATGCCTACCTCCAGAGCAATTAACAAATAGTAAAGACAGTAAAAATAGAATAGAACACTATAGAATAAATAAAGCAAATAAGATACAAATTTAAAATAATATATTTTACAAATAGACACAAACAATAAAACAACATACCCATAGAAACAATGAAACAATATGGCCATGAATGAGTGTTGGAAAATTGAAACAATATAACCAGTACATATATCACATGCAGTTATGAAGTTAAAGTCACTGTTTCAGGACCCGAGTGGCCCGAAGGAAGAAACTCCTCATCCTCTCTGTTTTGGCCTTGAGGCAGCAGTAACGCTTCCCTGCCCACTACAGAGAGAACAGTCTGTTGTTGGGGTCATGGAAGTCTTTTATGATCTTCTCAGCCTTCATTCTACACCTCCTGGTGTAAAGGTCCTGTAGGGCTGAGAGTTGACATCTGAGTGGTCCCTCTTAGTGCTGCTCCCAAACCAGGTGGGGATGTTGCCTGTCAGGACACTCTCTATGGTGCAGGTGTAGAAAGTTTTAAGCAGCCTGAAATCCTTTAGGTGTCTAAGTGTGTCTGGTAGAGACGCTGGCGGGCTTTCTTTACCAAGGTGCTGACGTGAGAGGACCATGATAAATCCTCTGTGATGCAGACACAGAAGTATCTGAGGCTCTCCACCCACACCACCTGAGGTCTGCCCGTAAGGAAGTTGAAGATCCAGCTGCACAGGGTGGAGCTGAGTCCCAGGTCTTCAAGCTTCGTGATGAGTCTGGAGGATAATTGTGTTAAATGCTGAGCTGTAATCTGCAAACAGCATTTTAACATAATTCCCTCTCCCGATGTCCAGGTGGACCAGGGCAGTGTGGATGAGGTGGTTTACTGCATCGTCCGTGGATCTGTTGGAGTGGTGCGCAGACTGCAGCGGCTCCAGGGAGGGGGTAGTGAGGAGGTGATGTTTTTGACAAGCCTCTCAAAGCACATCATCACAACTGGTGTTCCAGCTGACACCGGTCAGCTCCTCATGTCGTGCTCCTCACACCGTGCTCCAAGACAGCAACTGCATGCTCCTCTCTGGTGGGGGCTCCTCCTCCATGTGTGATGGCTTGTCGGCTGCTGATAGTGTTAGCCTTGAAGCGTGCATAGAAGGTGTTGAGCTCGTCAGACAGAGAGGCGTTCGCAGTCACCGTTCTGGAGGGGGTTGTTTTGTAATCCGTCATGCTCCATAGTCTCTGCCACAAGCGTCTGAAATCAGTCTGTTGAGATAGTGATTCCAGCTTCTTCCCGTAGTGTCGCTTGGCCTCCTTCACAGCTCTACAGACGTTGTATGATGCAGTTTTGTAATCATTTATGTTCCTGGTCGCAAGCCCTGTAGTGTATGTGGCTGTGCAGGCCTTCAGAGCGTCACGGACGGTGTGATCCACCCATGGCTTCTGGTTGGGAAAGGTCCTGATGGTTGCTTTAGGAACAATATCGTCCACTAGTTGCCCAATAAATCCCACATCAGAGTCCGTAAACACATTGATGTCGTCATCAGAGCTGCGCCAAAACACGTCCCAGTCTGCATCACTCAGAGTGTCCTGAAGAGCGCGCTCTGATTGGTCAGTCCAGCACGTGACCGCCCTCTGAACCGGAGCGTCCTCTTTCAGGCGTTGTTTATATTTTGGCAAGAGGAAGATGACGGCATGGTCTGATTTGCCGAAAGCGAGGAGAGACTGCGCTTTATACCCATCCTTGTACTGTGTGTAGCAGTGGTCCAGTGTCCGTTCACCCCTGGTGGGGCATGCGATGTCTCAACGGAGATTAGCATTGTTAAAATCCCCGGCCATGATGAGGGCTGTGTCTCCATGGCTAGCCTGGTAGCTAGTGAGGGCATCATGCAGCTCAGACAGGGCAGTGTCCGTTGTGTCTGTGTGTGTTTATTTTGCCAGAGAAAGCAAATATGATAATATTTCTGCAAAAGAATTGCTGAAGTTTGAAGCTGGAGTTTGTAGAATACCAACTTAAAAAGTTTATTTGCTGTTACTGTAACTGTTATTTAGTGTTACATTTTGTTGTTTATTTATTTTGTACTATTGTTTATTTTCTACCATTGTTTATTTTCTACCATTGTTTTTTATTTTCTACCATTGTTTATTTATTTTGTACCATTGTTTGTTTATTTTCTACCATTGTTTATTTTCCACAATTGTTTGTTTATTTTCCACCATTGTTTGTTTATTTTCTACCATTGTTTGTTTATTTCCTCCACTGTTTATTTTCTACCATTGTTTGTTTATTTTCCACCATTGTTTGTTTATTTTCTACCATTGTTTGTTTATTTTCTACCATTGTTTGTTTATTTTCTGTGATTTCAGTTTTTTGGGTTAGGATGACCCAATAAGTGTGTGACGTCACGGGGTCACTTCCGCTGCGCCAGCCGCTGCTGTATGTAAACAAAGCGGAGTTAGCAGTAGCAGCAGGAGCAGCAGGAGCAGGAGGAGGTCTGATGGAGAACAAGTCCGTCTCATCAGAGATACAGTGAAGACCAGATCCGGAGCTGAGAGTCTATGTGATGGAGCTCCACTGCGACTGAACCGAAACCAGCAACATGTCCATGGAAGACCCGTTCTTCGTCGTCAAGGGGTCAGTTTACACCGTGCTAACCGAGCTAATGCTAACAGTGGGCTAACGGCTACTGTTAGCCTGCGGAGAGCTGATAGCTAATCGATAATTAATGTAGCAACAGAGGTGGAAGCCTGCTTAACAGCACGCAGATAAGCTTGCTAACCGCTATGCTAACGTTAGCTGTCAGTGTTTTGTGAGTGAGTTAGCATGTTAGCATGTTGTGGTGTTAGCAGGAGTCACAGTCAGAGTTAGCTTTACTGTGACCATGCGATGTCTGATGTCACGTTTCTATTGATTTCATTTTGTTCTGTTAATGGTGAAACAGCTGATCGTGTTTAAAGGTTCAAGATGATTCACACAGGAAACAGTTCAATGTCCAACAGTCTTGATCACCTCATCAATAATGTGTGTTCTAATCAATAAGTAACATGTCTCTGTTCTAATCAATAACATGTGTCTGTTGTAATCAGTAACATCTGATATAATCAATAACATGTCTGTTGCAATCAATAACATGTCTGTTGTAATCAATAACATGTCTGTTGTAATCAATAACATGTCTGTTGTAATCAGTAACATCTGATATAATCAATAACATGTCTGTTATAATCAATAACATGTCTTCTTATCAGTAACATGTCTGTTATAATCAGTAACTTGTCTGTTATAATCAGTAACTTGTCTGTTCTGATCAATAACATGTCTGTTCTGATCAATAACATGTCTGTTGTAATCAGTAACATATGATATAATCAATAACATGTCTTCTTATCAATAACATGTCTGTTATAATCAGTAACATGTCTGTTATAATCAATAACATGTCTGTTCTGATCAATAACGTGTGTTGTAATCAGTAACATCTGATATAATCAATAACCTGTCTGTTATAATCAATAACATGTCTGTTGTAATTAGGAACATCTGATATAATCAATAACATGTCTGTTGTAATCAATAACATGTCTGTTGTAATCAGAAACATCTGATATAATCAATAACATGTCTGTTATAAGCAATAACATGTCTGTTGTAATCAATAACGTGTCTGTTGTAATGACGGCAGTGCTACAGGCCTCGTCAGTATTGATCGTCTCATGTAAACAATAACAAACGTTGTGATGTTATTGTTTACAGGGAGGTGCAGAAGGCCGTGAACGCAGCTCAGAGCCTCCATCACAGGTGGAGCGAGCTGCTGCAGGAGGGGGGCGGAGCCTCCAAGGAGGAAATGGACTGGACCACCAATGAGCTCAGAAACAGTCTGCGCTCCATCGAGTGGGACCTGGAGGACCTCGACGAGACCATCAATATCCTTTAAACAGTGAAGATCTGTCAGGGTCTGTGAGTTCAGGTCTGTCAGGGTCTGTGAGTTCAGGGTCTGTCAGGGTCTGTGAGTTCAGGTCTGTCAGGGTCTGTGTGAGTTCAGGGATTTGAAGTGTGAACATCTGAAGATAACGTGCTTCTTAACTGTCAGTGAACGCATCGTTGAGTCCAACCCAAAGAAGTTCAACCTGGACGCGGCTGAGCTGTCGAAGAGGAAAGCTTTCATCACCAGCACCAGGCAGACTGTGAAGGTACGCTTCATTTATAACATCAGGTAAAACTCACCTGTCTGCCTGTGTTGACACCTGCTCAGGTGAAGAGTCTCTGCAGGTTCGTTCCACACTGACATAAAAACAGAAAGAAACTGACTCTGCAGGTAGCAGACGTGCACACCTGAGCATCACGGGGGTCACAGGAGTCTGAACTGCTCCGACTCTCACCAAACATGAAAACATGAAAACAAAGTGAATATTTCCATCAAACACAACGTGTGCTTGAATTAAACATCTTCCGTGAAATACTGTAAAAAAACCCAGACATTTTCTAAGAAACTTTCCAGTTGTTTTATTCTGGTGTGCAGGTCTTTCTGTGACCTGTAAGACCTGCAGGAAGCACCTGGACTAGACAAGTCCAGACATTCATGATGGTTCAGCCTTTGTGCTGCGTTCTTTCTTCTGCACCAAGAACGAATTTCACCCACACTCAGAAATGCT
Source organism: Oplegnathus fasciatus (assembly GCA_003416845.1). Lineage (NCBI taxonomy): Eukaryota > Metazoa > Chordata > Actinopteri > Centrarchiformes > Oplegnathidae > Oplegnathus > Oplegnathus fasciatus. Next base: position 28,719 of record NTHP01000664.1, read on the forward strand.
CACAAACAAAAATTAGCATCAGATCGTTCTGTGTCGTTCTTTTTGGCTGGACTGCGTCGGCCATCAAACTCAGAAATGCTGAAACTTGAACTTGATTTCTGATTGAAGAGTTGTGTAAAGGTGTTTTACACAGGTGCATTCGAGATTCATGATTCTATCAGCTGTGAACAGATGTTTTCCTTTTGTTTGGGTCTTTCTGTGCTGTGCTAAGAAGGTGATGATGAAGATCAAGTGGACCCCAGTTTCATGAAGTGTGTCTTAGCAATCGAGAAAAACTGTAATACTGAGCTGCTATTGGCTGATGTGATTCAAAATCATCTGATTGGCTGCTGACTGAATTTGTTTCTCTTGAAGGAAATGAAGGAGCAGATGTCGAGTCCAGCTTCTGCGTCCGTGGACAGAAAGAACAAACAGGTAACTGCACTCACCTGAACTACACAACAGTACACACACTCACCTGGTGTGACCTACCTGACCACAGGTGTGTTGTTGTGTTAGACTTTAAAGAGTTGGTCTGCTGATCTGCTCTCTTATTATCTCTAATTAACACCGAAAACCCTTTGGAAAACCCCAAAATCCCTCTTAAAAGACCCTTAAAAGACCCTTTTTCTGAGACCCGTGAAGACCTTCAAAAGACCCCTTAACCCAAGTCCCCAATGACTTGAAACCCTTCAAAGTCCTCAGAAACCACCTGGAGACTTAGGTCCTGGAGGCTATAGTAAGGGTAGGGTAGGTCCTGAAGATCCTTGGAGGTTATAGGGGGATTAGGGTAGGGCCTTGGAAGTCCTTGGAGGTTACTGGGGGGTTAGGGTAGGACCTTGGAAGTCCTTGGAGGTTATTGAGGGGTTAGGGTAGGGCCTTGGAAGTCCTTGGAGGACCTGTGTGGCCGTAGAGCTGCCTCTGATGTAAAATGTCTGACGGTGTGTGTCTGTGTCGATGTCCAGGCTCTGCTCGGTGAGCATGGTGCTCAGGGTCCGATCTGGCAGCCCGGTCCTGATAAATACAGCCGACTGGATCGGCAACTACAGAACGCCAACTCTCAGTTTATAGAGGAGCAGCAGGTCCAGCAGCAGGTACAGTAACACCTGACTAATAAAACAGCCAATAACGGAGCTGTGAGATATCTGTATGGTGATATGAGAATGTTTTGGATACTGTAGACCTGTGCTAGACCTGTACTAGAACTGTACTAGAAAGGAAAATAATAATGCACCTGGATTCACGTATATAATGCGAGTGTTTGTATTAGTTGATGGCGGAGCAGCAGGATGAACAGCTGGAGCTCGTGTCGGGAACAATCGGAGTCCTGAAGAACATGTCAGAGAGAATCGGCATGGAGCTGGACGAGCAGGCTGTGTAAGAACCGCGACATCACTGAGAACCCACTGTAGTCTGTTTCTGTTGGCAACAGTTAGCATAGTCAAGAAGGAGGTGGGGGACAGGAGGAGGAGGTGGGAGGGGTTAAAATGGGAGGTGGTCTGAGGGAGGAGGTGATCTCTGGTTGTGGTCTGACTTGTGGTTTGGTGTTTGTCCTGCAGAATGTTGGATGACTTCACTCACGAGGTGGACAACACTCAGTCCAGATTGGACAACGTCATGAAGAAACTGGCCAAAGTGTCTCACATGACCAGCGGTAATCTGCCTGGCAACACATGATGTCACCCTTAGTGTTTCTACTGGAGTGGTGACAGAAATCAAACGATCAAATAAATAATAGTTTTTCGCTCTGATGGTGCGATAGAATGGATAGAAAAGACTCGAAGAGCAACTTGCAGGTTGAATTTTTTACTAAATTTATACTGAATCTTTTCCTGAAAACGACCATTTTATTTGTTTTAAAAGACATAAGGGCAAAACTTCAGAGGAAAAGTAGCTGTTTTGATCAATGCTCTTAAAAACGCTCTCTTCACATTTTTCACGTGTCGTTAGTTATTGTTAGGTGTCGTTAGTTATCGTTAGGTGTCGTTAGGTGTCATTAGTTATTGTTAGGAGTTGTTAGTTATCGTTAGGTGTCGTTAGGTGTCATTAGTTATTGTTAGGTGTTGTTAGTTATCGTTAGATGTTGTTAGGTGTCATTAGTTATTGTTAGGTGTCGTTAGGTGTCATTAGTTATCATTACGTGTCGTTAGTTATCGATAGATGTCGTTAGCTATCGTTAGGTGTCGTTAGTTGTCATTACGTATCATGAGGTGTCGTTATCGTTAGGTGTCGTTTCGTGTCGTTAGGTGTCGTTAGGTGTCGTTTCGTGTCGTTAGGTGTCATTAGTTATCGTTAGGTGTCATTAGTTATCGTTACGTGTCGTTAGTTATCGTTAGGTGTCGTTACGTGTCGTTAGGTGTCAGTAGTTATCGTTAGGTGTCAGTAGTTATCGTTAGGTGTCGTTAGTTATCGTTAGGTATCGTTAGTTATCGTTAGATGTCGTTAAGTGTCGTTAGGTGTCAGTAGTTATCGTTAGGTGTCGTTAGTTATCGTTAGTTATCGTTAGGTATCGTTAGTTATCGTTAGATGTCGTTAAGTGTCGTTAGTTATCGTTAGGTGTCAGTAGTTATCGTTAAGTGTCGTTAGTTATCGTTAGGTGTCGTGAGGTGTCGTTATCGTTAGGTGTCGTTAGTTATCGCTACGTGTTGTTAGGTGTCGTTAGTTATCATTAGGTGTCGTGAGGTGTCGTTATCATTAGGTGTTGTTAGTTATCGTTAGGTGTCGTTAGTTATTGTTAGGTGTCGTGAGGTGTCATTATTGTTAGGTGTTGTTAGTTATTGTTAGTTATCGTGAGGTGTCATTATCGTTAGGTGTGGTTAGTTATCGTTAGTTATCGTTAGGTGTCGTTAGTTATTGTTAGGTGTCATGAGGTGTTGTTATCGTTAGGTGTCGTTAGTTATCGTTAGGTGTCGTTATCGGTAGGTGTCGTTAGTTATCGCTAGGTGTTGTGAGGTGTCGTTATCGTTAGCCGTTGTTAGTTATCGTTAGGTGTCGTTAGTTATCGTTAGGTGTCGTTAGTTATCGTGAGGTGTCGTTATCGTTAGTTATTGTTAGGTGTTGTTAGTTATTGTTAGGTGTCGTGAGGTGTTGTTATCGTTAGGTGTCGTTATTTATCGTTAGGCGTCTTTAGTTATCGTTAGCTATTGTTAGGTGTCGTTAGGTGTCATTAGCCGGTCTTTCAGCAGGACACCTGTCCAGGTCTCCTCTGGTTCTCACACATAGACTGTATATAAAGATGGACGACGCGTCTCCACTTCTTCCCACTGTACAAAAATGAAGCCAAAATATCGCTGATACAGGCACTGCCATCTTGCGCTGGTGACGTCATTTTGAGCCAGAGTCTGCAAAATAGTGATCCGGGAAGGAGCCGCAGTATCGAGGTCCCGCCCATACACCCGCCCGACTCGATCGGTAATCAATAATTAGTAACTGCTTGCTAACGATCACCTGCTAAAGTTAAAGTTACATCTCCTCTCCACGTTCCTACTCTACATTCAACTCCTGAAAATACGTCTGCAGGTGCCTCCACGACTACTTCACTGTGATTGACAGCTGTCAATCGTGACGTTTCACCCAATTTTTATGGCATCAAATAACTATTTAAAACCAAACTGATCAGAAATATTGATAAACTGGACCTAGCCTGGCCGCTCCCCCTTTTGTGATGTCACGTTCAGTTCGTCTTTTTTGATGTGGAAGTAAAACCTTCTCACAGAAACGACTCCAGAAGTTACTGTAGTGTGCATATTTGTATATTTTTATGAAAATCTAGTTTCATCATTTTCCTTCACGTTGATTTACTGGAGTCTCCAACCTGCACGTTGCTCTTTAAGTACTCTTTAAGTAGTCTGTGATGTGACCAGTGTCAGTCTGCGTTCTGATTGGATGAAGCTCCTCAGAATCAAACTTTATTAACACTGCAGTGTTTCCCACAGGTTGAGAATTTGCTTGTGATGGTGTGAGACAGGCATTGTTTTGCGTCTATAGTTATCACAGGTGATTTCAATGCATATTATTATATTGTTTTAAATAAGATGTGTAACGTTAACACATTAAATATCACAAGGCATTCTTTTTTAGGCATCCAATACACAAACTGCTGAGTGTGGTGTTTTTATTATCGAGAGTTAGGAGTTAACTTATCTCAGAAAAACCTGATGCTGCCAGTTGGACAGGGTAACATGGACCGTCAGATCCATGGAAAAGAGACAGCAAACTAGTTTGTAATGAAGGATTTAAAATTCACTTACCACACGTGCTTATTAACGGGGCTCAGCAGGCGGACATGCCGCTCCACCAGAAACATCTCTAAATGCACAGCAGGGTGCAGATATTACAGATTTGATGCAGTAGCACAGATTTTTATTTATCTTAGTTCTGACAGTAAGTTAGTTAAATCACCTTAAAATCGGTGTAGGAAAAACCACTCACCTACCAAATGAATCACTGTGTCAAGCATGCCTGATACGCGCGTTGAGGAAGGGGAGGGCTGAAGGTCCGCCGGTTTGTGTATGTTATGAAATGACAATTGCACGTCTTGATTGAAAAAAAATTGGAATTCGGATTTTATCTACCTGGACAGGTCTTAATCTGCCTGGGCAGGCCGCCCAAATAGAGCCTATGTATGGGAAACACTGCTCTGTGTCCTTCCACATCATCACCAGTGGTTCAGGTTATAGTTATAGTTTGTAATAATTAGCCTGTTGTCATTAACACTGTATTTCCACAGATCGTCGTCAGTGGTGTGCTATTGGCGTGTTGCTTGCTATCCTCTTCGTCATCATCCTCCTCTTCTTCATCCTCTGATTGATGTCTCCTCCTGTCAGCACAGAACTCGTCTTAATACTGTGTGTACTGGACTTTACTGAACTCTCCTGGACTCTGCTGCACTCTACTGAACTCTACTGAGCTTTACTGAGCTCTCCTTGACTACTGGACTCACTTGAACTCTATGGACCTCTGCTGGACTTTACAGGACTCTCTTTGACTCTCTTGGGCTCTAGTGGACTCTCCTGGACTCTCCTGGACTCTGGTGGTTCGCTTTTTCAGAAATGATGAAACAAAGAGTCAAAAAGCAAAAACCCATCAGTCCAGTAAAGTCCTGATCCTGAGGCAGCTGGACTGAAGACATGTAGGACGATAAGACTCTGGAAGTGAAGCATTCTGGGAATTGATGTTATTAAACTTTGAGTGACGTCCACCTCCATTAGAGAACCCTCCTGATTTATAGATCTACACCTGAAGACAGGTAACACACCTGAGGAGTCAGAGAACAATCAGCCAATCAGCCTGGAAAAAAAGAGACTGAAAGTAGACTGAAATCTTAAAGCTCGGGTAGGCAATATAATATGTTCTATTTGTTGAAATTCTCTTTACATCCTGACGGCAATCAATAAATCAAGTGCTCTGACAAAAAAAAAGAAAAAAAATCTGGTATCTGTGGCTGTCACAGGACTGTAATAAGCCCGTCCAATTGGATGCCGTACCTACCTGCCTACCTACACTCTGCCTGTGCACTCATTGGGCATGACTGGAGTCTTCCATGAGGTTAGGCAGACATATTGCTAAAGCTAGCAAGCTGTTTACGTTCATGATGATAATGTTTGGTGTTTTCTTACACGTGAACGAGACATGCTGGATATGGTCTGCGATGAAAACGATGCTGCAGTCGTCAGGTAGTGTGCGTTCATGTGCTTTGGGGGAGTGGCTTTGCAGGGAGGCCTGAAGGGAGGGGCTGGGATTTTTTCAGCTGGATACTTTCAAAATCTAGTTTATTCCTGCTGGTTTCTCCAAAGTTGCCTACCCCAGCTTTAAAGAGTCCACCTCAAAACTTGTGTTACAAACAGTATTTAATGTAGTTTAAAATAAACACAACAAAGATTGTAGAACAGTTAAACTCCAGTTTGACTCCGGTTAAACTCTGGTTAAACTCCAGTTAACAGCAGATAATTCTCTGTCATATTTTAGTGAAACTGAACTTGTTTTTGATGAGTCTCTGTGAAACAAAAATCAGCTTTTCTCTCAGTAATTAAAATCAGCTTTTCTCTCAATAATTAAAGTGAAATTAAACAAGACCTTTATCAACTGTTTAAAATCTGGAAACCAAAAGCTTGTTGGTCAGTTTGAACCAGTTACTGGACTATACTGGACTATACTGGACTCTGCTGGACTCTACTGGACGCTCTCTTCCCTCTGAGTGGGACTGAAAAGGCACTTTGGTTCTTTGAGTGTTTTAACTGTTGAAATCATCGCAGAGGTCAAAGGTCAAACCAGGTGGAAACCTGTTTGATATGTTTTAATGTTTCATGTTTTAGAAAAATAATGTTTGTGTTTGTTTGGACGTTTTATTTAAAGGGCTGAAAATAACCATTTCACTCCATTTAAGCTCCAGTTTAACTTCAGTCTAATTCTACTTTGAAACCAGTTTAACTCAGTTTAATATCTTCAGTTTAACTCTTTTTAACCTCTTATCTCCACTTGAATACAACTTTTAACCCCAGTTTAACTCCAGTTAAGCTCCAGTTTAATTACAAGTTAAGTGCAATTCTCACTACAGCTTTTCTCCATTTAAACCCAGTTTAATTTTCAACTTGAATTCCAGTTTTAACTCCATGTTGACATCAGTTTAACCCTGGTTTACTTCAGGTTTCATCCTGGTTTAACTCCAGTTTAACTCTGGTTGTTTAGTCTGAGTTTGGAGCTCGTTGATTGTCTGTAGAAAGAAAATAATCTTTTTGAAAAAATAATGTAAGAACACTAAAACTTCCTGTTTCTGTTGATGTTTTTGAGATTTTTCTGTTTACAGACTCTGTGTTTTTGTTTAATTTTATCATTTGAAGCAGCAACAGGAAGTGCAGTCCTGCAGGTTAGCGGGTAGCAGGTAACTGCTTGTTTGATATAAATTCGTTGAAATCAAGTAACAGGTGAGCTGTAAGATGAAGCAGCCAGTCACATCGTCCCACACCATCAGGTTTACGGTACATCTGCAGGGGATGAAATGCTGTTAGAAGTAAAAATATTTCCTGTTACTGTTAAAATAAAACCACCGCGTTCAGAACTCAGACTGATGAAAGTAAATCTTATCAAACACAGAATTACAGGATATAAACAGACTCATCTGTTGTGTTTATTTTGTTTACTGTTTATTCTGTTCAATCTGTTTATTTTGTTTTAGTGTAATCTGTTTATTTTGTTAAATCTGTTTATTCTCTTTATTTTGTTTATTCTGTTTGTTGACATGTTCTAACACTAAGTTGAACTCTCTTGATGGATCAAGTTGTTTTCCCTCAAATTTCACTAAATAATTCAGTATTTTCTGCATTTTTCAGATTTCACCTTTAGTGTTTTTTGTCAGACTGAACAATTTGTTTTATTCAGCTGATTTTCATAAATTGAGCAGAAAGTTTTCCCTTTAGGTTCAACTGATACTGAAACTGCAGATTTATTCAGTGTCGTTTGTCATTTTAAAATAAATTCAGCCATGTTTCCTTTCAGAACCTTATTTCTGGAAACAAAACCAACATGGAGCCCTAAAATAATAATTATTATAATAATGATGATGATGATGATGATGATAACAACTACTCTGTATTTTGCTGACACATCATGAATCAGAGCAGCAGAACAGATCAATGACTAAATTACAGCTGAATGAAGATGTTTAGTTTCAAGTTAAACTGTGATATTGATCGGTGAATGAAAAATCTGTATTTTAGTTTTTGTCGATATCAGCAGCTGGGTGAGGTAAAGTTTTTATGTCTGCATTTTATTTCAATAAACTGATTCAGAAAATAAAAACAGAGTCTGATCTTGAAAATATTGTCTGCCTGTTTTTATGTTTTCATGATCAGAGACAATCAGACATTTAACACGTATGGATGGTTTATAACATGGTTTATAACATACTGTAATGTGTTTCTGAGCAGAATTAAGGGTTACTGATGTTTCATAGAAGAGGTCATAATAATGTAAAGATGTCTAAATCTGCCAACAAATACTGTATGTAAGTGTGTTATAAATATATTAACATGTTTAATTGTTCATAAGCTTCTTATAAATACTCAGTGAAGGGAGGGGGGTGAATCTTTGTTCAGTGTCTTTGAATTTGACTGATTTCATTTCCAAATATTTTATAGTTTATTTCTATCAGGGTTTGGGTTGTGTTCTCAGGGTTTATTCTGGGAATTTGAGTTTTAAGAGGAAAGTTTATATACACTTAAAAAGAGATTTTTTGTTTGCTAGTGTTGTAGTCACATGGGATGCATACAGCCTGCCGCTGTCGGCCTGCTTGACCCCCACTGCTACTATTATCATTATTATTACTCATATTTCTATTGTTAGTCATATTTCTATTATTAGTCATTTTTCCATTGCCACCGGTCAAGGCAGATGGCCGCCCACATAGAGCCCGGCTCTGCTCGAGGTTTCTGCCTCTTAAAAGGAAGTTTTTCCTTGCCACTGTCGCCAAGTGCTTGCTCATGGTGGGAATTGTTGGGTCTCTGTAAATTACATTATGAAGAGTACGGTCTAGACCTGCTCTGTATGTAAAGTGTCATGAGATGACTTTTGTTGTGAATTGGCGCTATATAAATAGAACTGAATTGAATACAGGCCAACTGCAAGTGAAACAAATACAAACACAATAAAAATAAAAAATCTCTTAATTTTTCAGGGAAACAATTATTAAACAAAACTGTACATGTATATTTTGTCCCATACTCCCCACCTCAGAATGATTTAACAGGAAACATGAAGCTTCAGTTCATCGTTTCTTTATTTTGTCTGAAAATATAAACAAATATGAAAATACAGGTGAACTGTACAGAGACAGAAATACTGCAGAGGTTTCTTTAAATACTGTAAATGTTTATATGGAACGAAACGACCCAGTACAACAGTGCTTCTGCATCAAATATCATCAATTAACTTCATATCATTTAATCTGTTTATTAAACCTGACAGCAGCTCTGAAGGTGAAGAAAAAGTAAAACAAGAATCCAAAACAGAGAAATGTTTTTCCACTTTTTAATTTAAAGTCAACAGACTAACATGCTGATGTGTCTCTGGTGTTAAAGTCCTGAACTTTGTTCAACTGTCTGCGACTGAGTTAGTTTTTTTTTGAGTTTTGGAGTGCAACATCTTCTCTTCATTTTGGTGCAACAAGCTGTAATGAGCTCATTACTGCCCCCCGAGGCTGAAGAGCAGAAAACAGCCACTGAGACTACAGTTACTGAGAACTGCAG
>NTHP01000664.1:38799-56591 GCA_003416845.1 Oplegnathus fasciatus
ACACTTTAAAACAAACTGTGATGAGATTTCTGTTTCATCAATGTTTTCAAACGGTATGTTTCAGTTTCACAAGAGAAAAGACTTAAAGGACTTAATAACAAATGTTCATCACCTCTAATGAATATCACCGGAGTCATTTCACAGGTTAACACAGCTAATAACTTTACTCCTTTGTCACCTGTAGTCCTACTTTTGATAATTTCTGACTAGTTAGGATTTGTTTTGTTACTCTGAGAAGCTTCATCAATACAAACTCTGAATAACATTTCAGTAACTGTGTGTTGAACTGTTGATGTTTCTGCAGTGAACCTCCCTCACCTGGACTGATCTACCTGTAGATCTGTACTCTGTGACAGCAGAAGATAGATGACTTTGTGCTGAAACAGCAGCAGATAAAACAACTGCCCGGTGATAATAAAGTTATAACTTGAAACTCCTCTGTATGCTAACCACTTAGAGTCTGATAGTCCTGCGGGGGGTTAGGGTTGTAGAGCTCAGTTCAGGTTGGACCAGCTGCTCGTAGGTTGTGGTCTCGGTCATGTTGTGGTCTGCTCAGTCCAGGGAGCAGCTTAGCAGTTTGTTGCACTTTTTGTGGAAGTTGCAGTAAAGTGATTTTTTCAGTTTGTTCATTTTGTTCTCAATGTGTTCTGGAGTTTCAGTTCTTGCTGGACCAGGTACTCAAAGGTGTGGTTATGAAGCGAGGGTTAGGTAGCTATTCTCAGATGTGTTATGGTTATTGTGGTGGTTGTAGTTGCAGTAAGTCCATGTTGTGGTCACCGTGGAGGCCTCCTCCAATGTCGGAGAACCCGGACGGTGGCGGAGGTGTTCTGAGTCAGCACGTGGGTCACCTGGTCCAGACTGAGACAGGCCACCTTCTCTCCGTTCACTTCCAGGATCTCATCTCCGACCGCCAGCAGGCCGGCATACAACTTCTCAGTGCTGCTGTCCACCATGTCCTCCACGTATACGCCTACAGTACACGTTATTATTCTGTTAATATGCTGTTAACACAGAACTATAATACAGTATTAATACACTGTTCATACAGTAATAGTATCATCAATAAACTACTGATCAGACAGAACAAACTGTAGTACTGTCAGTAGTGTCGCAGCGGATCAGTAGTCTCAGAGCTGAACTACAAACTAACAAACTGACTAACTTTTTGTTTCACTCATGAAGAGTTTTGTCTGATGAACATAATTTTGATCATTATTTCATATGTGAGTTTTCATACATTTTTAACACTGTAATAATAATATTTAGCAATATTAATATAATATATGTAGCGAATGTAGTGACTCCAATTTTACATTTTTCACAGAGAACTGAGTTAACTTCTCCTAATCTTCTGGTTCGCAAAACCTCTGGGTCAAGAAACCGGCCTGCAGGACTCAAGGAGGATGACCAAAAGGAGTATTGAGAGCCAATTTGGTGACCAACATAAGCCAGTTTATTCATTTACGACCTGCTTTCACGGGTCGTGCATGGCACCGACCTAGCACCGACCCTTTTAAGGGCCAGTATCCCAGGCTCAGGATGATCCCTGGACTTTCAGCATTCAATATCATCGTGCCCTCCAAACTCTTCACCAAGCTCTGAGACCTTGGGCTCAACACTCTCCTCTGTGATTGGATCCTGAACTTCCTGACGGGCAGACCCCAGGCTGTGTGGATAGGCACCACCACATCCTCCACCCTGACTCTCAACACTGGCGCCCCTCAGGGCTGCGTGCTCAGCCCTCTCCTGTACTCCCTGTTCACGCATGACTGCGTGGCCAGCCAAAGCTGTTGATTTATTCTGTACACTCGACATCTATTGCATATCTGTCTGTCCTAGGAGAGGGATCCCTCCTCTGTTGCTCTTCCTGATGGTTTCTTCCATTTTTTTCCCTGTTAAAGGGTTTTTTTGGGGGGGAGTTTTTCCTCATCCAAGTCGCGGGTCTAAGGACAGAGGGTGTCGTCTGCTGTACAGATTGTAAAGCCCCTTGAGGCAAATTGTAATTTGTGATATTGGGCTATATAATTAAAATTGACTTGACTTGACTTGACAGCTCCAACACCATCATCACATTTGCTGAAGACACGACCGTCATCGGCCTGATCATCAGCGACGATGAGACGGCCTACAGAAAGGAGGTTAGAGCCCGACATCTTGGTGCCAGGACAACAACCTCCATCTCAACCTCAGCAAAACAAAGGAGCTGATTGTGGACTACAGGAAGCAACAGGGAGAAGGACCTCCTCTTCCACAGGGAGGCCTCCAGGAAGATCAGCTGAGCTAGTTCAACATCTGATCAGATCCTTCTAGAGGCCTCTCTGTGGAGGAGGAGGCCAACACTGTCGGATTATATATTCCATCCGGTCTGGTAACACAGACAGACATCACTGATGCCACCTTGACTCTGCCTCGGATAATCAGCAGAAAATGGATGGATGGGCAGTATTATTAGTTGTATTTACAGAATATTTGTAGTATTTACGGTACCAGAGTCAGATCGTCCTTTCCCTCTGCTGACGATGAATCCGTACATTCGGCTCTTCGGGCGACTGAGTTCCAACAGAAAGGTTCCATCAGAACAAACCTGAAGAACCCGACCGACAGAACGAACTGAACAGGGACGACTGACATCCTCAATACTGAGACACCGCTGCAGGAACCTGAGAGACAGACAGGAAGAGAGACAGACAGGAAGAGAGAGAGAGAGTGAAACAGGAAGACAGAGAAACAGACAGTGAATACAGAAACTGTGATTGGCTGGAGAACAGATTATAAAATCAGAAACAGCTGTGTTACTGGTCAGCAGCTGGTCTGTAGTCAGCAGCACGATCCTTTTTCTTCTTCTGCTCCAACCCAAAACTCTGAACTGATGATGACTTCCTCAGTTGCAAGAAGGGTGACCCCTGCTGGACAAACAGGAAACGTACAGGTCAAAGAAGAATAAGATGGAGGAAACAACGAAGAAGAAGAGACAAAGAAGTGTGCATTCTGACTTCTGGGGGTAACTTACTTCAAGACTGCTAGAATTCGGCTGAGTATATTTGAAATAGTTATTTCTTGGCTTGACTGTGCTCTGTCTGCTGTGTTAGGTTAACATTTTTGTCTATTTGTGTGCTGTCTTAGTGATGGTGGACTTAATAATGGTAAATTGTACTGTGTCAGGCATTAGTTTAGTCTATTCTGATATTACACTATATTCTGTTTTGGTCCAGGGTTTGTGCAAGCTAGGGTTACATGCACCTCGGGCTGTGGTGAACTCATCTAAACCAGCCCAGGGTTCAGAGACCTTGTTCAGTTTTTGAGAGCTATACAAATTTTTCCCTGATTAAGCTGTGATTTCTGTTTGTTTGTTGAGTGGTCAGTGGAAACTAGTTTCTATTGCCAGGCCATCACCATCAGGGTCGCTGTATTACTAATTAACAGGGAGTGTGGTCAGCACTTCTGCAGCCAACTGAACAATCAGCACTTGTTTGAAGCGGCAGCCTCATCATACGAAGACTCAGGAGTCCTTCGTGGGAGGACAAGTGGAATGACGGCTTCACTTTGTCAGGGTTGGGCATCTTTTCACTTTGTTTTATCTCGTTTCCTTTTTCTGACATGTGCGTACTTTCCATTCCTGTACGCCACTGTTCTCATAGATACTTCAGACCACGCACCCGCTCACGGCATCACTGTGACCTTTCCAATCTTATCTACCCCACCTGCTCCACCCAACACCTCATCACCGGGGGCCTGTGGAACTGCCAGTCAGCTTCCCACAAGGCTGAGTTCATCTCTGGATTCGCCTCCTTGAGATCTCTGGACTTCCTTGCTCTCACTGAGACTTGGATCACACCAGAGGACACTTCCACCCCTGCAGCCCTCTCCTCAGCCTACTCCTTCACCCACACACCAGGACCCAGCAGAGGGGGTGGTACCAGTTTGTTAACCTCCAACAAAAATCGACATTTTCTCCCTTCTTCTTCACTCCACTTCATTCTTCTTTAGAATTTCACATGTGTCTGTTGCTTATCTGGTGAAATTAAACTTTGTCGTGCTCTACAGCCCACAAGGTCCTCCTATCGAACATCCCTGGAGATGGCCCCCAGCTTGTACTTCTCAGTGACTTCAACATTCAGACAGAGATGTTAACATCTGACTTATTAACTTTACTATCTTCCTTCACTCTCTCACTCTCGTCCCCAACTCCCCCCCACTCATAAAGCTGTTAACCATCTCGACCTAATGTTAACCAGGAACTGTTCTACCACTGACCTTTCTGTAACTCCTCTTCATGCCTCTGACCACTTCTTCATATCTTCCTCTCTCCCCTCTCTCTCTAACCCTCAAATCTCTCTCTTCTACACTTACTGTCCCTATCCGCCGCAACCTTGGCTCCTTGGCTCCTTGTCTCCCTCCTCTCTCCCCTCACCTGTCCCATCAACTCTCCCCTCACCTGACTCCTTCTCTCTCATGCCTCCCGACTCTGCCACAGACACTCTCCTCTCTACTTTGTCCTCTTCTCTGGACTCTCTATGTCCTCTCACCTCTCGTCAGACTCGCCTGACCCATCCAGCTCCATGGTTGTCTGACTGAGTGCATGCAGACAGAACCACTCTACGGGCAGCTGAAAGAAAATGGTGGAAATCCAAACACCCTGAGGACCTCCTTGCTTATCAATTTCTTCTCTCCTCTTTCTCCACGTCCTTATCTGCAGCTAAAAGATCTTTCTTTCAATCCAAAATTCAATCTTCCTTCTCCAACCCCCCAAAACTCTTTTCTGTCTTCTCTATCCTCCTTGATCCCCCCACTCCCCCACCTGTCTCCTCCCTTCTACTGAGCGACTTTGTTAAAGATGTAATCTGGAAGATTTTCATTTAAATAAACGTCTGTTAAGTCACTATCTATCGCCAAATGAGGCAACACAATGGTGATTGAGCCTATGGCCCACTGATGAAAGCCTGCAGCATTTGCAGTATTACGACTTGGGTGTCGGCGGCGACTTTCCCAGAAAAATCACAAGTGACGCACAGTTCGGCTTTTAACAAGACTTTAAATGCAACAGACTCGCTCTTCACTCACCTGTGTGTGAAGCGGCGTGCTGTTTTTTCTGGTCTCTGTTAGCGTTGTGAGTAAACGGTTATTATGGCCAAACAAACAAAGAAAAGGTCAATGACTACAGACGATGAAACTGAAAACTGAAGTGAGATCCAAAAACACAGCTGCTATACAGATTATCACCATAGGTGCCATGAAAGACAACGAAATGAAAATCTTCAAGATTATAACTGTAACTACTTCATAAAAAAGATAGATGACATGCTCCTCATTTCTCCACCCACCTGCTGACACCACCTGTCCTATATCCAACTCCTCATGTCCTATTTTAACTTCATTTTCGCCCCTCTCTCTGAATGAGGTGCTAACCTTGGTTACCTCCCACCGCCCAACTGCCTGCCCTCTTGACCAGATGCCCTCTTACCTTCTTCAGTCTATTGCTACTGACCTCCTTCCTTTTCTCACTCAGAGGAGGGTCCCCTCCTCTTTTTTCTGTACACCAAGTCACCTGGCTCCAGTGTTTCCCATACATAGGCTCTACTTGGGCGGGCCGTCCAGGTAGATAAAATCCGAATTCCAATTTCTGTCAATCAAGACGCTGAATTGTCATTTCATAATGTACACAGAGCAGCGACACAGAGCAGCGACACAGAGCAGCGGCACACCCCCCCACACCATCTTACGATAATGAGTGTCAGGCTTGTTTTTACTTACTATCAGAACTAAGACACTCTAAAATAATCTGTAGAATCTGCGCCCTGCTGTGCATTTAGAGATGTTTCTGGTGGAGTGTCATGTCTGCCCTCTGAGCCCCGTTAATCAGCACGAGTGACCAGTGAATTTTAAATCCTTAAACCAGTTTGCCGTCTCTTTTCCATGGATCTGACGGTCCGTGTGCCCTCCGTTCAAAGCTGTGTTCAACGTGTTTGTTTGTTTTTCTATTTTTCATGTGCATTAAACAAACGGACACCCCGTGATTTTCCCGTTTTCGTCCTCAAATCGGCAATTGGAATAGAAATTAAACCAAAACTAGAAAACAACTTTAGTTTTTATCAGTTAACTCTTAACTCGATAATAAAAACACAACACTCAGCAGTTTGTGTATTGGATGGCTAAAGAAGAATGCCTTGTGGTATTTAATGTGTTAACATTAACGTTACAGATCTGATTTTAACTAATGAGGGTGCTTGGACTGGCTCATGGGCGGATATTACGGGGGACAGGGGGGGTTTGGACCTGGTTCCTGGGAAAAAACATGAGTTGTCACCCTCAATATATCGTTGTAAATATAACCGTATCATTTTAAATAATATAATAATGTGCATTATTGTGCTGATTATAGATGCAAAACAATGGCCATTACACACTGTGCTGTCTCACGCCGAGCCGTCACACGCCATGCCACCCAAGTAAATTCTCAACCTGTGGGAAACACTGGGCTCTGTTATCCACTCACATGGCTTTTCCTACTGCAGCTCTGCAGATGGATGAATCGGCTTGCTACTTCCTCACTGGGGTCCCAGCAATCGCTCAACAAAATCACAACTGTTTGCTGTCCTGGCTCCACAATGTTGGAACGAGCTCCCCATTGACATCAGGACAGCAGAAACTCTACACATCTTCCATCGCAGACTGAAGACTCATCTGTTCAGACTGCACATTGGCCCATGAAAATAAAAATAAATGAAAAAAAACAAACCCTCTGTCTCTTGTCTCTAACTGTTTCACTTGAAGCATTATGAAGCAGATCAGCTTATTGATGAAGTTGATGTACTTCCATGATTCTTGCAATTTTTGGTTTGTATCCACCTGGTTGAATGAACTTACTGGATAAAAGCGTCAGCTAAATAAATGTAATGTAAAACAACAAGAGGAAGAGGAGAAACCCCTGCTGGACAGAAAATGGAACACACACAGGTTAAAGAAGAAGAAGAAGAAGAAGAAGAGGGCGGCCCCTGATGGACAGACAGTGAAACATACAGCACAAGTTAACTCAGCTGCTGATAATAAAAATATAATAATTGATGATCTTCTCACCACACTAAGCGACTGAACAGACGGTGTTTTCTTCAGGAGGCTGGAGGACTTCCTGAGACTTGAGGGGGTGGGGGTGGAGTGGGCGGGGTCAGACACTGAGGGGCGGGGCTGTGAGCTGAGGCGGTCGAGGCTGCCTGTTCGAGTCCTGCTCAGTCTGACAGTGGAGAAAAGGCGTCGCAGAGAAAGACGAGAGGATTCGTCTCTGCTTATGAAGCTGAAGGAAAGAGAGACGATTAATTATCAGAACTCTGAAAACAGACTCTGTTTCTGAGTCACATTCATTCAGTCTTAGCTGCTGACCTCATGTTATCTTACATACACCATAAATTATTTTACTTGGTTCCATACAGAGAGGTTTACAGATTTTACATTTGGGAAAAACAGAGCACTGATATCAGATCAGTTCTGTGTATCAGCAGATACTCTGAATTCAGGTATTAGAATCCGTATCAGGAGAAAAAAGTGCTAAAAACTGAGTGGACCTTGTGGTGAGATTGTTCTGCCTACTGTTAGTGCCTGAATCAATCACAGAGGGAGACTGGCTGAATAAATCAATGATATTGATAAATCAGAAAACCTGATGCAGCTGATCTCACTGTGAATCCACAGAGCAGGTGAGCTGACACTTGTTAACACAGTTTATCATATATTTAGTTGGTTTGTCAAAGTTACTAATAAAACATGTGAAATCTAAAATGTTCACCTGACTGTTTCCTCAATACTTCGGATCAGTTTTAGTAGCTTTTCCTACCACTGCTATGCTGATGACGCCCAGCTATTCTTGTCATTCCCCCTATCTGACACTCAGGTGGAGGCATCGCTGCTCACCTGAGAGTGGATGTCAAGGCTCAACCTGGACCAGACTGAGTTTGTGTTTCTCCTGGGGAAAGGGTCCCCTCACCAAGACCTGTTCATCACCACAAAACCACCATGACATCACCACAACAACACCATGACATCGCCATGACAACACCATGACAACAACATGACAACACCATGATGTTGCCAACTCAAACAGCAAGGAACCTGGGAGTGACCCTAGATGATGAACATGGCAGCAGTAGCTCGTATCAATTCCTCCTTTACAACAGCAACAGGATTAACTCCTTCCTCACCAGAGAGGCAGTTCAGGTGCATATCCAGGTGTTTGTCATCTACCACCTTGACTACTGCAACTCCCTCCTCGCTGTCTGCCATCAGACCTCTGCAGCTTATCCAGAAAGCTGCTAACCACTTTCTTTCTGTTCACTACACTGGCTCCCTGTTGCTGCTTCATCCAGTTCTGGACTCTGGTGCTGGTCCACTGGCAGTGAAGGGAACTGCTCCTTCCTGCCTCCAATCCCTGGTCAAACTCTCCACCAGTCCAACCACTGCACTGCTCTGCCTCTGGACATTTAGCTGCCCCATCCCTCAGAGGAGCCTGCGGTCGTTCATCTCCGTCACTCCTTCCCCACTGATGTCAGGACAACAGTCACTGTACATCTTCTACTGCAGTCACTGCACATTTTCTACAGCAGAGTCACTGTACATCTTCTACTGCAGTCACTGCACATCTTCTACTGCAGTCACATTTTCTACAGCAAAGTCACTGTACATCTTCTCCTGCAATCACTGCACATCTTCTACAGCAGAGTCACTGTACATCTTCCACTACAGTCACTGCACATCTTCTACAGCAGAGTCACAGTACATCTTCTACTGCAGTCGCTGCACATCTTCTACTGCAGAGTCTCTGCACATCTTCTACTGCAGTCACATCTTCTACTGCAGAGTCACAGTACATCTTCTACTGCAGTCACTGCCCATCTTCTACTGCAGTCACATCTTCTACAGCAGAGTCACAGTACATCTTCTACTGCATTCACTGCACATCTTCTACTGCAGAGTCACTGTACATCTTTTACAGCAGAGTCACTGCATATTTTCTACGCAGCCATTTATCTTCTACAGAAGGCTAAAAACCACCTTTTCTCAATAAGTCACCTTTACACACTACATATTATATGTGGTATACATTAATGTCCTTCTCTTAAAACAACATCTCGAAGAACTTGTACAGTAGCACTGAACATGCTTTTAGTTATTTGTTTTAAAGATTTAGACTCCCAGTTTTGGATGAAATCTTGTTCTTGCTCCTACATGGTTTGAATACACTTGTTGTAATTCGCTTTGGACAAAAGCTTCTGCCAAATGAATGTAATGTAGCTGATAAACTGAACAGTTTGCTTTGTAAAGATGTAGTGATGCTGCAGTGTAGTATCCATGGCGACACATCAGTCTACATTTGAAGTGTTTAGTGATGGATCAGGACTTCCAGCAGGGGTGTCATACAGACTGAGTCTGGGTTTAAACTCACTGTTCAGGGAGTGAAGTGTTGTCACTGTGAAGCTCTGCTTTCATTGGCTGTCTGACCTGTCCATCACTGCTGTTGTCTGTGGTGGGCGGGGCTTGGCTCTCAGCTGTAAACCAATCAGAGAACAAGATGTTTGTTTGTGTTTACATATATGTGTGATGTAATGTAACCTGTTTATCAAAAACTGCAGTTGACATCATATCAGAAGTATGTTAGTGAGGTCAGCTGATGAACACTTGACTTGTCACTCAGCAAAGTTTATCTTAAAATCAGATTTAATCATTTTTCAGCACTTGTTGTCATGATGACAGTTAGCCTGGATGAAATGGATATAACATATTATTAATACATTTCTGACAGAGTCTGATGAAAGAGAGCAGCTCAGAAAACAACAGGGCTGACAATAAAAACACTACCCTACACTACTCTGTAGTGAAGTTTGGTTTGTGAAAAAGAAGAAGATGGATCCACATACGGGCGAAGTGATTAGGTGTAGGGCAGCAACAAACTTAAACTTATAATGAAATATAATGAAGCTGAGTGAGGCCTCCTCATGTAGCTGACAAACAGAGAGCAGCAGGACTCTGTTCACAGTTCAGTCTCTGTTTACACAACTTCAGAAACAGCTTTATTGGCCAGGTATGTGTACAGATACGAGGAATTTGACTCCGGTTTTCGTTGCTCTCATTGTACATGCACGGAATACATACAGGACAACAAAGCTGGACAAAGGTAAACACAAACATTTAACTATAACATTTGTAGACAGTAAGACAATAGTGCAATGGTGCAGAGTGCAAAGGGTGCTGAAATAAACAAGATCACTGTAACAGGTTACTTTATACACATTAGGTAGGTGGATATGGTAGCACTAACTACCTAACCTTTAAACATAAACTTAAGACATGGCTAAAAGTAAACCAAACTTGAAATCATGAGTAATCTTACTACCTCATCTCTGGCACTACCTTTACATACTCTCCTTGCTTTTATATACGTATGTAATGTATTTATGTATTGTATTGTATTGATTTGTAGTACTTGTGACGCATTCTATTGATAATAGTAGGCACTAATTTGTTATAACGTGACCAGGGACTACCTACGAAAATTAGCTCATTAGCTAACTCTGGCACATTTACATTGATGTGTAAACTGAAATGCTGATTAATGTGCATTGTCCCTGGTAAATGAATAAATAAATAAATATAACAAGTATACACAGTATACACAGTATACATAAATTTATGTTTGAGTGATGATACTCACATAATAAAAATGGTGTGTATTTAAACAATGACAATATACTATGTTATTTACAGGTACAGTGGATGTTTGTGTCACAGGGATCGTTCCTGACACTATGTGACTGGTGTTAACTGTTCATCATAATGACAGCCTGTGGAAATAAACTGTTCCACAGGCTGTGTACTGTGGCTGTTACAGTCAGAGATGATGGCTGCTCAACAATGTTATTAATTGAAATTAAAACTAGTCGACTACTATTTTGCAAAAGCTTGCGACTAGTAACAAGACTAGGTCAGTGTGCTATATTGTGGCCAGATTGTTATAGGCAGTCAGCGGTTGTGTCTATAATGTGAATTCCTGGATACTAAATGTTCATTTGCAGTTTTCTGTAGTGGTCCTAGTAATATTTGTTCTTAAAGTGTACTGAGGTAGAATATCACATGACATGGTTAAATTATGTTTGACTAAAAAAATGTTAAATGCAGTTGCAAGAACAAAACTTTCCACTCATATCTTAAGAGGTTTGATTTGAAAGAGAACTTATTCTAATTATAACTGTTCTAATGATCTATTAACTCTCTGCTCTTTCATTCGTTTGTATCTGCAGGATGTCTCTCGTTTTTCTGCCTTTCTGTGTTGAGTGTTTTGTCAGACTGGTTGTTATTTGGGGTGTTAAACTTTGCGCTGTCCTTCACTCTCTGCACAGCTGATTTCTTGTTTCTCTCCTACTCTGCTCTCTGCTGGACTGTTACCATCTGTAACCATCGTCTCCGCCTCTCTCTGGAAAAGTTTTGCCACCACAACGAAAACAAAATCACAAAAGAGAACAAAACATTCTGCGATCAATCATCAGATCCACTTCATCAATACATAGGCAGTTGTTGTTGCTTTGCAGTGGGTGTGTTACTCTAACGTTAACGTTACCGGAGCCCGACTCCGTGATTAACGTGATTGAAGATGTTCCCTTTCCAGATCTGCGGTAACTATGACGCTGCAGCCTGAGCTCATCCACACACTTTATGGCTGACTGAAGTTACCTAACTACCATTAATAGCATGAACTTTTCTGTGGCTGCGGCACCGTGCAGGTACTTCTGTCTCACACCTGGAGAGACTCACCTCTCTCAAAAACCTGCTGGACTACGTCACAGGAGGAAATATATATGTACTTATTTTGGGATTCTCAGTGTGAGAAATATGAGGTGTGGCTGTGAGCGTGTCAACTGGTTGATATGTGTCAGTCTCACAATCAAAGCGTGAGATTTGGCAGCTCTGTGTTATATTTTATGGGAATTTCTGATATACGCCGCCGCCGGTAGACGTTCTTTCCATGCACTCGCCTGGATGTCGCCGCCGGTCTCTCGTCTGCAGTCCCAATCAATCCCATTCAAAACTCCACACAGTGTGGTGGCGACGGAAGTGTAGACTGCTCCTTCTCCTGAATCCTTACACTGAAACTATCCACCTATAATACTAGCAGTCACTTTAGAGGGCGGCGCCTGTACTCAGTGTACACAGCTACATAACTAATGTTCCCGCCCTTTCATTTTGAAAGAGCAACGGCCAATGAGGGGACTCCAACACTCGGCCGACCAATCGTGTAACTTCATCACCCACTCAGTGACAGACTTTTGTAGGGCTGGCCCTCTGCGGTCCAGCCAAAAATCACAAGGAGTAAAACCCTGACACTACACTGGACACTGACCACGACTTCTGTCTATATGATACATCATTACTCTGTGAAGTGGCTGATAGTATCTGTATACTGTAACTGTACTTTATCTGAATGTATGTTAATTTATGTGGCATGGTATGTAAATATATTGACATGTAAATGTTCTCACCTGTTGTCTCTGAGCTCCTTCCTGAGGAGGAAGAGGATGAGGAGGAGATCTTCATCCCGAGATCCAGACCTCCCTCCTTCACACAGTGGCTCCGCTCTTTCAGCGCTGCCCCAGATCGAAGCTCTCTGTGAGTCTCGGCCGCTGCATGTCTCCCCTGCTCCCCCTGGTTCTGGTTCAGATTGTGCCCTGTCTTTGTGCTGTTGAGCCTGATGCTCTGGGACATCATCACTGACGTCACATGAGGAGGAGACAAGGAGGAGGGGCTTTTGAAGGTGGGTGGGACTAAACATGAGGGCTGAGTGGGCGTGGTCAGCTGGTCGGGGGCATAGGGGTTGATTGGCAGGTCTGTGGTGGGCGTGGCCTGAGGGAGGGTCACCTGGTTGCCATTAAGTTTCACCTGAAAGGTTTTCCTCACCACTTCATCATCCTGCTTGTTAGCGACATGCCAAGACCCACTCCCTCTCCCGCTGATCTCACCAGGTGTGACAGAGCCAATGTAGGTCTCTCTGATTGGTTCAGTCCTGTACAGACTCCGTCCCCGGTTTTCAGGTACAGGTGGGTGTAGACAGAGGTTCAGGTTGAGTCCACCTGCTAAAACTGTCCCACAGGAGTCACACTGCTCCGCCCCCCCTGCCGGTGTCCGTCCTCTTTGCTGCCTGTCAACAACATGCCCCACTCCCTGTGGCCCAGCTCCCACCCTTCTGTTGACGTACAGGTTCAGGTCCGGTTTGGAGACCAGGACACCTGTCCCTCGCTGCCCTACCCGTCTCCTCTGCCACTGCCGCTCCAGATAACGAGACTCCGCCTCCGTCTCCGTCTCATCCTCAAATCGCAGACGACGAGTGGGAGACGCCGCGGGGGGGCATCGCCTTGTCGACTCGACAGCTGATTTGCTGCTGGATGAGTCACTCAGGTGTACTGATAAAGAGGCCATGCACTCCGACCTCACCTGGATGACAGGTTGCAGCCTGACCCCCGACCTGTGAGCAGACCACAGTTAGAGGGCGCCAGAGTCCAGACAGCAGGACTGGCATCAGCGTTATCATGGCAGCGAGATGGAATGTGACGGAGCATTGCAAAGTGTGACGGAGTGTGATGGAGTGTTACAAAGTGTGATGGAGGGTGACGGAGTGTAGCACATGTGGTGGAATATGACGGAGCATGACGAGTGTGACGGAGCGTGACTGAGGGTGACGGAGGGTGACGGAGCGTGACGAGTGTGATGGAGCTTTACAAAGTGTGATGGAGTGTAGCATATGTGGTGGAACATGACGGAGCATGACGAGTGTGACGGAGCTTTACAAAGTGTGATGGAGCGTGACAGCGCATAAGGGAGCGTGATGGAACGTAGCACGTGGTGGAACATGACGGAGCATGACAAGTGTGACGGAGTGTGACGGAGCGTGACGAGTGTGATGGAGCATTACAAAGTATGACAAAGCCTTACAAAGTGTGATGGAGTGTAGCATATGTGGTGGAACATGATGGAGCGTGACGAGTGTGACAGAGCTTTACAGAGTGTGATGGAGGGTGATGGAGTGTAGCACATGTGGTGGAATATGACGGAGCGTGACGGAGCGTGACTGAGGGTGACGGGGCGTGACGAGTGTGACGGAGCTTTACAAAGTGTGATGGAGCGTGACAGCGCATAACGGAGCATGATGGAACGTAGCACGTGGTGGAACATGACGAGCATGACAAGTGTGACGGAGTGTGACGGAGCGTGACGGAGCGTGACGAGTGTGATGGAGCATTACAAAGTATGACAAAGCCTTACAAAGTGTGATGGAGTGTAGCATATGTGGTGGAACATGACGGAGCGTGACAAGTGTGACAGAGCTTTACAAAGTGTGATGGAGGGTGATGGAGTGTAGCACATGTGGTGGAATATGACGGAGCATGACGAGTGTGACGGAGCGTGACGGAGCGTGACTGAGGGTGACGGGGTGTGACGAGTGTGACGGAGCTTTACAAAGTGTGATGGAGCGTGACAGCACATAACGGAGCGTGATGGAACGTAGCACGTGGTGGAATATGACGGAGCATGACAAGTGTGACGGAGTGTGATGGAGCATTACAAAGCATGACAAAGCCTTACAAAGTGTGATGGAGTGTAGCATTTGTGGTGGAACATGACGGAGCGTGACGGAGCGTGACGGAGCGTGACGGAGCGTGACGGAGCGTGACTGAGGGTGACGGAGCGTGACGAGTGTGACGGAGCTTTACAAAGCATGATGGAGCGTGACAGCACATAACGGATCGTGAAAAGTGGTACGGAATGTAGCACGTGGTGGAACATGACAGAGCATGACAAGTTTGACGGAGCGTGATGAGTGTGATGGAGCATTACAAAGTATGACAAAGCCTTACAAAGTGTGATGGAGTGTAGCATATGTGGTGGAACATGATGGAGTGTGACGGAGTGTTACAAAGTGTGACGGAGTGTGACAGATTGTGACGGAACGTAGCACGTGGTGGAACATGACGGAGTGTGGCAGAGGGTGACAAGTGTGATGGAGCGTGACAGAGCGTGATGGAGCGTGACAAGTGTGATGGAGCATTACAAAGTGTGACGGAGTGCAGCACATGTGGTGGAACATGACGGAGCATGACAAGTGTGATGTAGCGTGACCGAGCATGACGGAGCTTTACAAAGTGTGATGGAGCGTGACAGCGCATAACGGAGCGTGACGGAACGTAGCACGTTGTGGAACATGATGGAGTGTGGCGGAGGGTGACAAGTGTGACGGAACGTGACTGAGCGTGATGGAGTGTGACTGAGCATGATGGAGCGTGACAAGTGTGATGGAGCATTATAAAGTGCGACGGAGTGCAGCACATGTGGTGGAACATGACGGAGCGTGACGTAGCTTTACAATGTGTGACGGAGTTTGATGGAGCGTGATGGAGCATGACGGAGCTTTACAAAGTGTGATGGAGTGTAGCAGATGTGGTGGAACATGACAGGGAAGTCACAGGTCCGTCATACTGTCCACAGTGTTTCAGCTCGGCTATAATTAAAGTTGAAGTTATGACACAACAGAAAAAAACATTTCCAGGAACAAACTCAGAGCATCTGAGTTCACATAGTAAAGCTGCAGCTGCTGCAGATCAACAACAAACAAACAAACAAACAAACAATTAGAGATGTTCACAGACAAACAGAAGAAACTAGGATACTAAAACACTGGTTCAGGAAAGACTTCTTCAGTATTTAACTATAAAGAACCAAAGAACCTCAATAACTTCCACAAACTGAGGATCGGCGTTGAATGCATGTTTTATTATGTTCAACTTTATTACCTTCATTTAAAACATGTCCTCATTATGTTTTATATCAAACATCATGCAGGCAAAATTCTGTTTCTTTTGAAGAAAATAATTTGTAGGAGAGGTCGTAGAGAAAGACACACAAACAACAGTGTGTGTGTGTTACTCACAGTGTGTGTGTGGTACTCACAATATGTGTGTGTCGGGGGTCAGCAGGTTGTGGTCGGCTCTCAGAGGAACACAGCGACGCTTCATACGAGCTCCGTCCTCATACTGCTGCTGCCGCGGCAACCAAGCGGACACAAAGAGACTGAACACACACACACACACGGGAGGGGGGGGATGACATCAGCAGCTCTGATTGGTCGGTGTGACAGAGGAAGGAGGATTAAACTGAGCAGCTCGTCAGGACTAATTAACCTGACGAGACCACAGACTGTTTACATCAGCACTCACTGTGTGTGTGTTACAGTGTGTGTGTGTTTGTTGTGTGTACGTTGTGTTTATTGTGTATATCTTGAGTATTGTGTGTGTGTGTTGTGTTTGTGTATTGTGTGTGTTTGTGTATTGTGTGTTTGTGTGGGTATACCTCTGGTTGTTTTCATCTCTCAGAAGAATCTCAGAATCTGAATCATTCAGAACAAAACCTGAAGAAAGAAAAACAAGATGGCTGACGGTCACATTCTGGTTTTTGGCTGGAAAAAAATTATCCTCCAATCACATGTGATTAAATATGTGAAGGACGAGCTGGAAGGTATGAGGAGGTAAAGGTGTTTTATTTACCCAAAAAGGAAAAAAAGGAGCAAAAGTTCTGGAGCCATAAAAGAGGAGAATGAAACAGAACCAAACAAACTCTGGCTCCTCTTGAGCCTTCTAACATTTTCTTTCCAGTTAAAGATTTTTTTTGAGCGTGGGGGTGTCGTATGCTGCACAGATTGTAAAACCTCTTGAGGCAAATTTATGATTTGTGATACTGGGCTTTATAAATAAAGTTGACCTTTTGAAACAAAAGGGGGAACACAGAGACAAATGCTAACAACTTAACTACAAATATAACAACACAAAACAATTTATCAGTTTAAATACTGTCACAATCAGAATCAGCTTTATTGGCCAAGTATGTGAACACATACAAGGAATTTGACTTTTTTCTTGGCTCTCAATGTACTTACACAGAAATAAACATAACCGCTAAGAACAACAACAGCTGTACAAATAAAGTAAAGAATAGACAGGACAATTATGTACACAAGTGTGTGAAAAAATAATTGTATGTAATATGTAAATAATGCAAAGAAAATAAATATTGAATGGATATACATGGAGCGGATGATTATGTACAGTATACGTACAGTATATATAACAGGATGTTTCCTGCTTGTTTTCTGACTCTGGACATGTAGAAGTCCTGAATGGGGGACAGGTTAGCATCAGTGATTTCTTCTGTAGTCCTGACTCTCTGTTTTAGTCTGTTCCTGTCCTGTTTGGTGGCCGATCCAAACCAGACAGTGATGGTTGTGCAGAGAACAGACTGGATTATTGTAAAGTAGAACTGGATCAGCAGCTCCTGAGGCAGGTTAAACTTCCTGAGCTGGAACAGGAAGTACATCAGTACAGCTGGGCTTTTTGGCTGGACCACAGAGGGCCAGCCCTACAAACCCAAACGTCTGTCACTGAGTGAGTGAGTGAGTGATGAAGTTACACGATTGGTGAGTAGAGTGTTGGAGTGTCCTAATTGGCTGTTGCTCTGGATATTGGGGGGTGGGGGTGGGTGGGGGGGGTGGTCAAGGTNACCCGACCCACAAACCACCAACTTTATTATATTATATTATTAGCGCCACGGCATGTGTTTGAGAGAGAGAGAGAGAGAGAATGACAGAGAGAGAGAGAGAGCGAATAGAAGGTAGAAGATAGACTCCTATTGAACGCAATGTTTCTGTAAGTTATTAATAACTTACTCGTAACACTGCTTTGTCACGTTTTGACCCGCCCGCTCGAACCCGT
>NTHP01000664.1:58462-76223 GCA_003416845.1 Oplegnathus fasciatus
GAACAAATATTACTGGGACCACTACAGAAAACTGCAGATGAACATTTAATGTCCAGGAATTCACATTATAGACACGACCGCTGACTGCCTGTAACAATTTGGCCACAATATAGCACACTGACCACACACAGTCTAGCCATGTACTAGGTTTTGACTTAGTCTTGTTTTCTGATGGAGTCTATGTTGAATGCCCCCTTTAGATCCTGGGAGATTGTCGATCCCAGAAACCTGAAGGTTATCACAGCAGACACAGTGCTATTCAGTATGGTTAGGTATGGGGGGTAGTGTTGGGGGGCTCCTCCTGAAGTCCACTGTCATCTCCACGGTTCTCCAGGTTGTTCTGACTAGAGGGCCAGCCATTCAGCCCCCCGTTTGTGTGCAGACTCGTCACCGTTCTGGATGAGGCTGATGACCATTGTGTCGTCTGCAGACTTCAGGAGTTTAACAAATGGGTCTCCTGAGGTGTAGTCATTTATGTAGAGGGAGCAGAGCAGTGGGGAGAGCACACACCCCTGGGGGGCACCAGAGCTGATTGTCCAGGTGCTGGATGCTCCTCAGCCTCACCTGCTGCCTCCTGTCTGTCAGGAAGTTTGTGATCCACTGCCAGGTGGGGGCTGGCACAGTGAGCTGGGTGAATTTGGAGCAGAGGATGTCTGGGGTGATGGTGTTTAATGTTGAGCTGAAGTCCAGCTCAGGATCCTTGCATATGTCCCTGGGGGGTCAATGTGTTGCAGGATGTAGTGCAGTCCCATGCTGCATCATCCAATGACCTGTTTGCCCGGTAGGCAAACTGCAGAGTGTCCAAAAGGGGGCCTGTGATGTCCTTCAGGTGGGCTAACACCAGTCTCTTGCGAATTTCATGACCACAGACATCAGGGCGACGGGCCTGTAGTCATTCAATCCTGTGATTGATAGATGGTAGGATCCACGTCTGTAGCTGCAGCCTCAAAAACACTCAGTCAAAATAGGCCTGTAATTCCAGCTTTGCCTCGTTGATGTCCTTACAGTCTTTACCACAGGATTGGCAGATTTTAGTTTCTGCCTGTAAGTCAGGAGAAGATGAACCAGACAGTGGTCAGGGAGTTCCAAAGCTGCATGGGGGACAGAGTGATAGGTGTCCTTTAATTTGATATAGCAATGGTCCAGTGTGTCTGTATTGTGGTAGTTCGTGGCTGAGGTTTTCTCTGTTAAAGTCCCAAAGAACAATGTACAGGCAGTCAGCCAGGCCAGTTATCAGGTCAGCCAGGTGTTGTCACGCCTTACTAAAACAGGCCTGAGGTGGGATGTAAACACAAACCAGACTAAACGAGGAAAACTCCCACGGTGAATAAAATGGTTTACAGTCTATGAAAATCCAACTGAGGATTGCATGATTTCCTTAAAATTATGACATCTACACACCAACCTTCGTTTTTATAGAAGTAGATTCTGCCTCCCCTCGTTTTCCCCAATAGCTCAGTCACGAGTTATGCTTGGAGGAGTTGGAACCCAGGCAGATGGAGTGTACTATCTGGGATGTGCCAGGTTTTAGTGAAGCACAGGGCAGCATATCTCTCAAGTCTGTGTTTCCTCTGTTGGGAAGCAGCAGTTCATCCATCCAGTTGGCCAGAGAGCGGACATTCGCCAAATGGACTGATGGGAGTGCAGTTCAAATCTCTGCTGTCTCAGTTTAAGGAGTGCTCTGGCTTGTTTACCCCATCGCCGTCTCCTGCAAATCCCATAGAGAGCTGCTGTTCCTCCAACTAATAGCTTGGAAACTTTCTGGTTTGGTGAAAACACTGAATTTCCCCAAGAGGGATAAATAAAGTACAAATTATTACTATTAGTATTATTATTATTATCATTTAAAAGTTTGACCAGTGGATGTTTAAAAGTTCCTCCCTGGTGAATGTGATCAGGGAGGGAGAGCTGAAAACTGAACAAATAAACACAAACAGAAAAAGTACCAGAGAGCGCAGTACTGAGGCTGCCATCTGCGGTGACATCTTGTATTGTAACAATTAAACAAAACAAAAGCACCCAAAAAACTAAAAATCACCCCAAACAGAAACGTCCCTGTAGCAGCTATAAACTTAACTAAAAGCAAACTAACCCTAACTAACGTAACTAACTGTACAAAAAGTTACAAATAATAATAAAGAAATATTAAACCATGAGTATGATGAAACAAAAATGTGTCCTGTCATTATGTGATGTGTGAATGTGCTATAATGAGGTATAAATTGGATCGGTACTCGGTATGGGCAGATACTCAATATTCAATGACTCAGATCTCGATCTGGGGCAAAAAAACTTGATTGGGACACCCCTACTACAGTATGTACCCATGACCTAGGTGCAAGACGCCACCAAGGCTTAGCCCCACCAGATTCTAAGGCCAGCTGTAAATGGATGGAAGGCCATTTAATTACCCTGCCAGGTTGCAAGAAAATGACATCATTCCAAACAAGGATCCAAGAGGCATGTTATGTCAAACCATGTCCTGTTGCATTGAGCCAAGCACATGTTTAGCGAATGAGGTGTTGGCTGCCACGTTCATGCAGTAGAACTTGATAAAGGTGGACAGCGTCGACCAAGAGGCTGCTGTACAAATCTCAGATAGAGGGGCACCTCACAATAACACCCATGAGTTGGCGAGGCCCCACATGGAATGAGCACACACACCTGCTGGGGCCGGCCTGCCTGCTCTTTATTCACCTGTTGGATTGCATCCACAACCCAATGGCGGGGCCTAGTCTTGCTGACTTGTTCCCCAAGGCAGTTAGGTTTTTAAAAGAAAAAGGTCTGTTTTCTGTTCTCCTATGGGCTCGTGTTTGTTAAGGCCCTGACAGGGCACAACAGTGACTGCCCACTCAACCCTGCTTCACTGTCCTGAGGAGGGTGGAAAGGGTGCAGCTCAATAAATTGGCTGGCGTGGGACTCGCAAGACCTTAGGGTGGAATGCACGTTTCGGGCGTTGCAACACCCCAGCAGCATTCCTCATGCATCAAAAGGGCATGGGGCTCTCCCATTCTTTTACCTGCACAATGGTCAACAAGAATGCCGACTTGAGATAAAGCCATTTCAGCCTAACTGTTTCAAGGGGCTTGAATGGCTCATGCTGCAAGGATGACAGCCCCACCTCCAAATCCCATGGAGGGATAGCTCACTGTCTGTGGTAGGGGAATAACCCTATGAGTGCCTTTGAGAAACTGAGTAATAAGGTCACAACAATCCTCTGACAATTTCTGATGCCCAATATGGGCTGCCATTATCGCTGCCAAATTCCCCTCAAAGTTGAGACTTGAGGAACCGGAGGATGTCATGGGCCATGCAGGAAAGGGGATCCACCCACCTCGAATTGCACCTTGTCTGAAACACTCCCCAATGATAGGAATATGCGGCCCTAGTTGATGGAGCCTGGGCTCCCTGTATGGATCCCTTATTGTCTGAGCCAATTTGCAAATGTGTGTAGAGCCCAAGCTCCCCTGCCTGTTTGTACAAGCTGGCCTTCAGCTCTGGCAGGAACTGCAGAAAAGCCAGCCAGGTAGCCTGCAATTCCAGAATAAGCAAGGGTCGAGCCACTAATTCCATATGCACACCTCTCCAGTCTACCAGGGGGAGCATTGGATGATGGAGATGGACTGGCCCCAGAGCATTGCCACATGCAGTCTGTGTGTTACAAACACTCTAGCTTGCAAAGTCTCCTGTGGGCATAGTCTGAGGCTCTGGAGGCAGCACTGCACTGGACGCATGTTTATAAGAGCCAGGGGCACTATGTGCACTGTGCTTGCTATCAACCCTAGGAGGTGGAAGTGCTGGTTTCTGAGAACTGTTAGGGTGAGGATTTGGGAGCACCTTGCCCTGGCCCGGCTCACTCTGCCAACCACATTTAGCTCTACCAGGCTGGCTGGCCTCCAAATGGACCCTAAGGTCACCTGAATCCACTGAAGCCAGCTGGGGTGGCCCAGTCTGTTACAGGGGGTTGCTACTTTTTTGGTTTTCAAAAAAACCAACAGAGTGATGGGTCTGTTGGTCAATAAACCATCTTACATTAGCTGACTGTGCATGCCATTCTCCAGACCGGTATGTTCCGTTTACCTGGTCTGCTATTCTTTTCCTTGGAAAATGTCTGACTATGCTCATTTTCTTTGAAATTGTGCCATTAACTTCTAAAGTGAACTGACTGGTCCACTGGGCTTGCTATTTTCTCTTCTCTTTATGTTTTCTTTCTTGCACAACAAAATCATGTGAATCCTTGTGAAACAAAAAGTGGAAATATGCACAGTGGCACTGTTCACCCCATATCTGTTCAGCATGCTCACACAGATGCTTGAAGTGGACTGTGGAGGTGTGCCAGTTACCAGTATCCACAAACAGCACCTTTTTGTTTTTTTGAATTGTCTTCTCTTTGGTGGAGAAATACCCTTGACTTAAGTACGTCTGCTTGTGTCCTCTGACTGGGTCAGATTCCACAAGGAATGGCTATGTGCGTTAAATGGCACTGCTGCCAATACACACAAGCCACACTTCGGCCACATTGGTGTTGTAACCAGCTGGGAAGCATGCCCGCCGCTTCTTCCGACGAGGTCGGATTTCACGTGGGACAATGGTTGCCAACTAGCAAAACTGATGCCACAAGCTGCCACACTTCCACCAGCCTGTGTAGGAAAGACAGTGCAGCAATCCAGAGAGGCGTCTGTAGACCAGCTCTCATTCTTACTTGGTAAGGGGACAACACTGATGTCAGCACATACACTAAGCTAATACACAATTCAATGCAAAGATAAACACACATCTGACTGCTTGACCATGGAAATCAAGGAGTCGAAGAGGCCATGCATGGTGCTTATATAACCCTGCATTCCCAACCAGTGTGTGGCCACCACAGGTGGTGTGTCTTAAAGAGGATTCACATCAACTGCCCCAGTCCCTCTACATATAGAATATGTAGGGTGGAGAGACGATAGAGTCCTGACACGATGGAGAATAGCCAGATTAGTTCTTCATTGTTCTTTCTGTGTTAATATGTGTGAGATAAATAAATTATTATCATTATCTGACTGTGGAGGCTAAATTAAAACTTCCTGATATTCTAAAACATCACACTTTTGTGTTAAACTACAATAAACAGTTTTTTGTCAGAACTTTAAGTACATCGTGCAAGTTCTGGTCATCTGACTGTTTCATGAACAAACTGTATGATGAGGACTGTTCTCTATAAAACTTCTGTCTGGAACATCAAAAACATCGAACACATCAAAAGTAGATTTTCTGTCAATAAAAGCTGATGAATCTCACATAGATTTTATTTTTAGTTGTTGCTGTTTCAGAACATTTTTGCTTGTTTTTCTTTCCTTTATGTTGCTATTTGTTTTGGTTTTTTTGGCCTATTGTATGTATATAGCATAGTATAGTTATTTCACTTATTTTCTGATCTTTGTATTTGGCTTGTTGCCTTTTCTTGTCTCTTTAATTTCTTCAATGTTACTTTAAATAGGTAAAACTAGCGACCACTCTGTGGAAGATGATGAGGTCCAAATAAAGAATAAAGTTTCCCAGCATTCATGTGAATTTCCAAGTCGTAATTCGAGTCGAGAAAAAAAAGCTCTGATATATCTGACTCATAACCCAACCTTCTGTCCTTAATACCTGTGGTCTATCTCTATCTCTGCTTTAAACTCCGCCCCCTGTCCTGAACATTTATGGTCTATCTCTGTCGCTGCTAAGCCCTGCCCCCTGTCCTGAACGCCTGTGGTCTACCTGTGTCTCTGCTTTAAACTCCGCCCCCTGTCCTGAACATTTATGGTCTACCTGTGTCTCTGCTAAGCCCCGGCCTCTGTCCTCAACACCTGCGGTCTACCTGTGTCTCTGTTAAGCCCCACCTGCCCGTGTCTACCTGTGTCATTGCGTTCTCTGCTCTCTGATTGGCTGTCATCCCGGTGTTTCCTCTGGTTGGTCAGCAGGTGTTGGAGGATCCTGCGGTTCACCTGGACCCTCTGACTCAGAGACAGGAAACTGCTCTTCCTCAGCTCCTCCTGCAGGCTGACCGGGTCTCCACTAGGTGTGACGCAGATCCAGGTGTGCACCAGGTGTTCAGGGGCAGAGCATGCAGAGGATGAGTCGAGGTCAAAGCTCATCAGACTGTCCAGGTTGGTTTGTGAGTGGACCTCGCCTACTGAGATGCAGCCGGAAACAGGTGAGTCCTCATCACTGCTGCAGGAGACGGAGCCAGCAGGGGGCAGGGCCAAGTCCAACACCTGTGTCCCTGAGCTTCTGGACCGCATCACCAGCTGAGAAGTGGAGTCAGGTGACAGGAGGTCAGCAGCAGGTCAGAGTGAGTTTGTCTGAGCAGGTGAGGATCATCACACCTGAGTAGGACAGGAAACACTTCACTATAGGTGATTCTCACCTGAAACACCTGCAGTTAAATTTAAAAAAAAGTTTGAATGTTTGTGTTTCAGTTTGTCAATATTAAGTTTAATTACATTAAAATTTATCGTCATAAAAAAAAAATGAGGTCACTTTACTGAAGTCATTTTTAGTGTTCAGAGAGGATCAGACAGGAAGTGACAGGTGAGTCTGTGATGACCCAAAGACCTGATCTGGATCACACAGACCGGCTGAATCTCACATCAGGAGGAGAGGTTTTCTTGTTTTCCTGCTCTGAGCTCCTCTGAAATATCTGAAACATCAAATCCTGCTGTCATCACCATATTTAAACTATATAAAATGTGCTGTCATCTCCATATTTAAACTATATAAAATGTGTTATCTTCATATTTAAACTATATAAATGTGTTATCTCCATATTTAAACTATGTAAAATGTGCTCCAGTCTTCACCTCAGTCTGCTAGCCATCAGCCCAAGCCTAAGCCTCAGCCCCAGGTTCCCAGCTACCAGCCCAAGTCTCAGCCTGTCCTGGGCCAGCTAGTCCGCAATCTGCCTGTTCTTATCCGGTATCCCCTGAACGCTCTGGGCCTTCTGTGGACAGTTTAAGGAGCCACTCTGACATGCAGCAGTCTCCTTGGGAGGGTACTCGCCTGGCCATTTTCACGGGGTCCCGTGGAGGCCACAGAAGGAGACATGGTCATCAGGACTCCCGACATCATCAGCAACCTCCGCTGCCCAGTGACCCAGAGCCTCCACTGCCCAGTGCCCCAAAGACTGCACTGCCCAGTGGCCCAGAGACTCCACGGCCCAGCTCCACAGAGGCTCAGCATCCCAGCACCACACAGCTGCCACCAATCCTATCTGGTTCCCAGTCGGTGGCGTGGCCAACTCCTGCACCTGGCCACCTGTCAGTGGCCCGGCCGACACCTGCTCCTGGTTCCCTGTCGGTTGAGCCTGCCGACGCCAAGCCTGAACTTTCTGGTTCCCTGATGGCTTTCCTTGCCTCCAGAGGAGTTCCACCTTAGCCGCCAGTTTCCAGAGAGGTTCCTCCTCTGCGGCTGGCCACCAGAAGGGTTCCACCTCCGTTGCCGGCCACCAGAGGGGTTCCGTCTTTGCCACCAGCCTGCAGCCCATCCTTCTGAGCGGCTCCACCAGTCTGGTCACCCTCCTGCCTGTCTGTCAGAGAGTCTCCGCCCATCTGGTCATCCCCAAGGCCGTCTGCCGGAGGGCTCCTGCTCCGTCTCCGCCCTGCCCCCCCGGCCAACCGTCTGAGGTCTCCTGCACCGCCCCTGTCCTTCAGTTCTCAGTTCCCATGAACCTGTACCTGCCTGCCTGTCTACCTGCCAGTAAGCCATCATTAAAATCATCTTTTGGTCTTCATCAGCTCTGCCTGGTCTGTCTGCATTTGGATCCTATCCTGCCTTTGGTCTGAACCCTGACAATGAAACAGTCTCAATTTAATACTGATGCCTCTACATATGCAAACAAGACCAACAGTGAGAAGATTGGCTATTTCTATATAGTTATTCTTAATGCCTGCCACCGGTTCTGATTTTTCCGCGAAATCAGACAAAACGGCGCTGGGGTTTGCTCTGGCTGCATTCATGTTGCTTGAGCCGCTAACTGAAGGTCCGTCTCCGGAGCAGCAGCCCGCTCTCCTCCTGGCGAAGTAGTCTCCATGCGGCGGGGAGTGAGGCGGAGGGAACATGTAACCTAATGTTAGGTGAAACACTACCGCTTTTGTCCACAGGGACCGCCAAAATCAACACAAAATTAAAAGTTCCATTGAGCTGCTTCAATGTTTTTTTTAATTTGTATTTTTTACAAAATAACATGTTATAAAATAACAACCCTCTCTGTAATCTTTTTGGCCTTGTCACTGTCTCGAGGGAATTTCTCTCCTTTTAAAAGTCTCCAGTGTTGAGTTACCTGAATGAACTGTATTCTGTTGAGTGTTTATTTTAGTCGTCTGTACATCTTTTGCGCAGATTACATGAAACAAGTGCACATAAATTAGGTAAATAACATACATAAACAGTCTCATACTGTTTTGCTGTTGTTTATGGTGTGTGGTGTTTCGCCTGCTCGACACACATGAAGCTCAGCGGAATGGAGGAGAGATGGAGAGTTGACGGCAGCTGCACTCGTTATGTTGCTGTGCATGAAAGCTTTGTGAGTAAAAACACCTGAGTGACAGCTGACGTAAAACAAAGGATCAGAGTATTACTACAGACAGTAAACAGACTGGACGCACTGAACAAAAGATTTTTATTCCCTGGATGTTAATTTATGAGACGTGAAGCTGAAACAGCAGACACACGTACACCTGAGCAGGTAACACACACACACACAAACAGATGGATGCTTCAGTAGAGCAAACAAACTGCTGACGTCTGATGTGAATTCCCTATTCAACATCATAAAACAGGTTTTAAAAGAATAGAGTTCAGTTGAGTCTCTCACTCTACTGTTAGTGTATTTACATGTGCAATGGTTTCCTTGTTCTGATCAGGTTTTTGTAGGATCCTGGTCCAGAACTATATAACACTGTGCACCTTGCTCTTAATCACTATTCAGATTGGCAGAGTGATACGCTGTGTTTGTCTGTCTGTCAGTCTGTCCTTCGATTATCTCGACAACCGTTCATCCGATTGACTTCACACTTGGCAGGTGTATTGCTGAGGACCCAAGGAAGTGCAGTGTCGAATTTGGTGCAATTTTGCCAGATGCTGGCGCTAAAACAAAAAGTTGTTTGGATGAGCGGTTCTCCAGAAAGCGAGAAACATCGCCCTGCAGAGCTAGAGAGCCCCTGTAGTTCCAGACCCACCGTTTTAGATGTACACATGCGCGAGTTTAAACAATGATGAAAAATTATATTTTAACGTTATGTCTACTATTGTCGGTGACTATGTTATACCCGACGAGCCGTCAGCTAATTTGAGTTTTAATGTCAATGTTTTGATAACCCCATGCAGTGGTTAACTTAATGTTATTATCTGTCTCTGTCCTTTGATTATCTCAAAAACTGTTCACCTGATCGACTTCACTTCACCTCACTTGGCGGGTGTATTGCTGAGGACCCCAGGAAGTGCAGTGTTGAGCATGAAGTTATTTGGATGAGCGGTTCTCGAGAATACCATAGGCCAAGCAATTGGCCTGTTCCAAACAGGCACATTGTGAACGGGCACTGCACTAGTTAGTTAATACTGTTCTTTCAGCTCACTCTCAGCAGCTGGATTATGATTTTTTTAACAGGAACCTCAAACTTTATTAAATTAATTTGGTGTTTTTCTTAAATTAAACATCATGTTTCAAGGCAGGCCACTCAACTGAAGGCAAGTTTCCATCCACCTGTTTTTATGCGCATTTTCAATTTGCACATTAACCTTAGTGGAAACACAGAAAATTCATAAAAATCTGGAAATATCGCAAAAAAGTTTCTACGCTTCATCGAGGTCGAAAAGTTGGCGTCTTGATAGAAGCAAAATGTGACAAAGTGCAATGGAAACAGACTTCATGTATAAATGACGACGTACATGAAGCATGTGACTCAAAGTGAAGAAAACATCAGATCCGTGTGGAGGATGAGGAGGCTGTAACCTTCCTCACATGAACACATGAAACTAACAGAAATGTTTCCATCATGTTCTCCACGTGGTTTTCCATCATTTGAGCTTTGACTGGAGCTCTTTTCATGACATCATCTCGTTGTGTCCTCTTCTGCGGTGGTTTAATGGCAGCGACTGGAGAATCAGCTCCACCAGCTGTTTATCTCCATCAACCAGTAAACTTTTGGATGGAAACCTAGCTTGAGACTACCATCCTTGCCATCACAAACTCCACAATGCTAGAGCAGCATCCCTTTCCTTTCAGCAGCGTTTGACACAGTGAACCACCAGATCCTCCTCTCCATCCTCCAGAAACTGGGAGTCTCTGGCTCTGCACTCTCCCTGTTCACATCCTACCTAAGGACCGCACTTACAGGGTAATCTGGAGAGAATCTGTGTCTGAACCTTATAGCCATCTATTGGGGTCTCTCAGGGTTCTGTTCCGGGTCCACTCTTTTTCTCGTTACAACAAGTCACCTGGCTCATTTATCCACTCACACGGCTTTTGCTACCACAGCTCTGCAGATGACACTTAACTAATTCACCCTCGACAAGACCGAACTGCTCTTCCTTCCAGGGAAGGAATCTCCTGTCCATGACCTCTCCCATTAACATTGAGAGCTCTGTGGTGTCCCCGGCTCGGACTACAAGAAACCTGGGTGCGACCCTGGTTCACCAGCTGTTTTTCGCTCCCTGTTGACATCAGGTCAGCAGGAACACATCTACAGACTGAAAGCTCACCTGTTCAGACTGAAACTCACCTGTTCACACTGAAAACTCACCTGTTCAGCCTGCACCTTGGCCCATAAAGAAAAAAACTCTTTCTGTATCTCTTATTGTTTCTATTCACTTGAAGCTGTTCAACACATTTGATGAAGTTGATGTTCTTCCTGATTCTTGCAGTTTTTGCATTGTATCCACATGGTTGAATGAAATTATTGTAATATGTCATATCGAACACAGCAGAACAGTGCATTAAATTATTTTTCTGTGATTTTACACTAAAAATAAATGTAATTACTGATACAGAGGAGAGACACCGCAGAGTGTAATAACACACTATAATACACGATAATACACACTAATACTTCATACTTCATGTCTGTCATTCTCATTAGGGTTCGAAAAGTTTAGATGTAATTAATAACAGTTGTATGTCTTGCGGTTTCCCCTGTCCGTCTGTCTTCATTAGTCTCACCTGTAAATCAGTTCTTACTTGCAGATCTTCTCTCCATCTGTCTGCAGCCTCTCTGTCTCTCTCTCTCTCTGTCTCTCTCAGTCTCTCTCTTTCTCTCTATGTCTCTCTCCATATGTTTTGCATCTCACCGTTGCCTCAGGAGACACTCAGATCAGTGTCTGATTGGCTGGTCTCAGATGTTTCCGGTGACTGTTGAAGAAACTGATTGGTGGGGCTGAAAAGATCCCACCTCCTGTGGGTGGAGCCTCCAGGAGAGCAGAGGAAGTGTTTGTGTTTCTTCTTCTGGTATTTCCTCTGTTGATTTAAGAAGTTGAGAGTGGCCAAGCTCCAATACTGCAGCTGTTGCTCACCTCCCCTCACTTTCCACACTGACCCAGATCATACAGACACAGAGACAGAAAACTGACCTCGAGACAGACAACAAGACAACTGACCCGGAGACAGAAAACTGACCAGGAAACAGTCATGGTGAACTCATGCTGACATGTTGAATCTGGTAAACGTGCGTGGACTGACAGATAACAGCCTGTTGCAGAAGCTCTCTCGTCACAATGCCTTGTTTTTGGACTTTATCTACTTTCTTGTGTTCTTTTGTCCACTTTATGTATGTAAGCTTGTTTGCACCGCTGCAACATTTTAGTTGTGATGCTTTCTCATTTCGTTTCTGTTTCTCCTGGAATACCGGCATGGAGCTGGAGTTCCTTCAGCACACATACCGGTGGACAGGGATGGAGGGAGTAGTAGAATACTGTACTCAAGTAAAAGTACAGTTACTTAAAGACATTTTACTCAAGTAGAAGTAAAAGTACTTTTGTAAAAATGTACTTAGATAAAAGTAAAAAGTAGGCCTGTTAAAATGTACTCTGAGTAAACATTACTGCGTCATTTTTAAATGGGAAAGGGGGTTGGTATGGAAAAAATGTTTTAAGATGATATATGATACCACAGCTTCAGAGTTCTCTGGACATGGAGGTCACTCGCCAACAAGATGGATGAACTAGCAGCTCCGGTTAACAGCTAGCGTGCCCACAGGGAGTGCAGTTTGCTCTGCTTCACAGAGAAATGACTGAATGGGAATATATTGGACAGCCTGCTTGAACTAGCTGACTTCACGCTAGTATGAGCGGACAGAGGGAAACAGAGCAGTAAGAAGAGAAGAGGAGGTCTTGCTGTCTTTGTTAACTCCAAGTGGTGTAGTCCCGGACATGTTATTGTGTATTTGCACTTCTGACATTGAACTCATGGTGGTAGGACTGAGACCGTACTATCTGCCTCGGGAGTTCTTGCACGCCATTGTTGTTGCCGTTTACATCCCACCATCTGCTGCTGTGCGTGATGGCATCCACTCAGTCACTGTGGGACTTCAAACGCAGCATCCCAGCACCCTCATAATGATCAGTAGGGATTTTAATCATGTCTCCCTCTCTCCTGTCCTGACAAACTTCAAACAGTATGTAAAATGTGCAACAAGAGAGAATAAAATCCTGGAGCTCTTTTATGTCAACGTTAAGGGGGCATTCAGCTCCTCTCCCTCCCACCACTTGGAGAATCAGACCACAACCTGATACACCTTGAGGCCATCTACAGGCCACTGGTAAAAAAAACAGGTGGCCAGCACAAGGACTGTGAAAGTTTGGTCGAAGGATAGCGAAGAGATCCTCCAGGAGTGTTTCCATCTCACTGCATAACAGACTACATCCATTTCTGTGAGGACACCATTGTACCCTCCAAAAAGACCCGCTGTTTCCACAAGAGCAAACCTTGGATCAATAAAGACATCAAAGGCCTTCTTAACAGGAAGAAGAGGGCTGTGAGGAACTCCGGGCTGTCCGAAAGTATTTAAACAAGACTAGGTCAAAACCTAGTATCTGGCTGGACCGTGTATGGTCAGTGTGTTCTACTGTGGCCAAATTGTTACAGGCAGTCAGCAGCCGTGTCTATAATGTGAATTCCTGGATATTGAAAGTTCATCTGCAGTTTTCTGTAGTGGTCCCAGTAATATTTGTTCTTAAAGTGTACTGAGGTAGAATATTACATGACATGGTTAAGCTCCGTTTGACTAAAAAAATGTTACAAATGCAGTTGCAAGAACAAAACTTTCCACTCATATCTTAAGAGGTTTGATTTGAAAGAAAACTTAGTCTAATCGTAATTATAACTGTTCTAATGATCTATTAACTCCCTGCTCTTTCATTCGTTTCTATCTGCAGGATGTCTCTCGTTTTTCTGACTGTCTGTGTTGAGTGTTTTGTCAGACTGGTTGTTATTGGGGGTGTTAAACTTTGCGCTGTCCCTCACTCTCTGCACATGGAGAGCTGTTTTCTCTCCTACTCTGCTCTCTGCTGGACTGTTACAGTCTGTAACCATCTTCTCCATTTCTCACAGCAGCAGGTTTTACCTTGTTTGACAGCTTCATTCCCTCATGGTGAATATCAGATTTTGTGCCGTCTCTGTGCCAACTGTGATGCGCTGTGACACACTGACGGAGTGACTAATTATTGTTTCACGTGAAGTGTGTGTGTGTTTGTTTGTGCAATTCTCAAGTCAAGAGTGTTGTGAGCTGAAATATATATTCATTCATCATCAGCTGCTTCAATGGAGTGTGTGACTATAAGCTTTAAAACAGAAATAACAGTGGCAGTACGAGGTAGTGTAATGTTAGTGTTTGTCAGCCACGTTAACTACACACTGCTGGGTCAACGACGTTGCATATGACATCCTAAATATCTCCAGGACGCTGCAGCCAGAGGCCGGAGAGCAGACCGTTACTGTTGTGCCGTTCCAATCAGCGCTCCGGTGCAATCGTCTCCCTTTCAGAAGCTTTGTAATCCAACCTTGAACTGCTGTGTCTTTTTGAGACTTTGTAAAATAAATCCAGAATGATAAATCCAACACTGAATATCTGCTGTGATTATTTATCGATTTTTCCGTGTTGAAAACAGCTGTTGTTGTTGTTGTTAGACGTCCATCGTCTATTGTATCGTCCATTGCCTTGGGTTGAGTCTGTCGACCAATCAGAGGCTGTGTTCCTGACTTATTATTATTATTACTCATATTTCTATTACTAGCCATATTTCTATTATTAGTTGTATTACAATTTTTAGTCATATTTCTATTATTAGTCATTCTTCCATTGTTATTAATGTTATTATAATAATAGCTGTTATTGCTATTATTAGTTATATTTCTATTGTTATTATAGTTGCTGCTGCATTCCTGCCTGCCTGCCTGCCTGCCTGCCTGCCTGTCTGTCTCTCTCTCTCTCTCTCTCTGTCTCTCTCTCTCAACCCAACCGGTCAAGGCAGATGGCCGCCCACCCAGAGCCCGGCTCTGCTCGAGGTTTCTGCCTCTTAAAAGGAAGTTTTCCTTGCCACTGTCACCAAGTGCTTGCTCATGGTGGGAATTGTTGGGTCTCTGTAAATAACATTATTAAGAGTACGGTCTAGACTTGCTCTATATGTAAAGTGTCATGAGATGACTTTTGTTGTGATTTGGCGCTATATAAATAAAAAAATTGAATTGAATTGAATTGCCGACCAATCAGACAGTTTCTGACTGAGGTTACATGGTTACAAATAGGCTACCTATATAGGTAACATTAGCCTACAGGCTCTCTCGTCTGCAGTCCCAATCAGTCCCATTCAAAACTCCACATATGGCGGTGACGGAAGAGTAGACTGCTCCTTCTCCTGTAATCCTTGAATTGACACTATCCGCCTGTAATACTAGCGGGAGCTTTAGAGGGCGGCACCTGTACTCATACTGTACGTACGTAATTAACGTTCCCACCTATTCATTTTGAAAGAGCAACGGCCCTTTCAAAATGAGGAAACTCCAACACTCGGCCGACCAATTGTGTAACTTCATCACTCACTCACTCACTCAGTGATACACTTCTGCATTTGTAGGGCCGGCTCTCTGCGGTCCAGCCAGAAAGAAACTGAGAGAGGCCAAGAACAACTACAGGGAGAAGATGGAGGCCAAAATGGGACAGAACAGTACAAATGAGGTGTGGAATGGGATGAAACGGATGACAGGCTGCAGCAAGCCTGCACCCAGAGTTCAGGGGGACCTAGAATTTGCTACCGGGCTGAACCTATTCTTCAATAGGTTCGACACACCCCCAACCCCCCACCATCTCTGCCCCCATTCACACCTCTGCTGGAGACTGTACACTCCTCCCCATCATAAACATGGCTACCTCCCCCTCTCTTAGTAAATCTCAAACTTCAGAGGACACTGTGAGAGTCTTGTTCTTCTCCAGTGCTTTCAACACCATCCAGCCCTGCCTTATAGGCAAAAAGCTTCTGGTGATGCAACTGCACCCTGACACAGCATCCTGGATGATGGACTTCCTCACTGGCTGGCCACAGTGTGTTAGAGTGGATGGCTATGCCCCTCAGGTTGCGATCAGCAACATCAGCTCACCTCAACTGTTCTGGCATCATTCCTCTTCACTTTCTACACCTCAGACTTCTGTTTCAACTCTGGTTCCTGCCACCTCCAAATGTTTTCCTGATGAGTCCTCCATTGTTGGATGCACCAACAACGACAGCGAGGAGGAGTTCGGAGGCCTGATAGAAAGCTTCGTCACATAGTGCAACAACAATCACCTAAAGCTCAATAGCAGCAAGACCAAAGAGCTGATGGTGGACTACCAGAGGAACAGGAGGCCTCCCGTCCCTGTTACCATCCAGGGAGAGGGAGTGGAGAGCGTGGACTCATACAAGTAGCTTGGAGTCCAAAACAACAATAAACTAGACTGAAGGGATGGAGCAGACTGTTCTTCCTGAGGAGGCTCAGATCTTTCAGTGTGTGTGACAGGTTCCTGAAGATTTTCTATCAGTCTATAAAAGCCAGTGCTCTGTTCTTCGCTGTGATGTGCTGAGCTGGTGGCATCAGGGCTGGTGGGGCCGGCAGATTGAACAAGTTGGTGAGGAAGGCCAGCTCTGTTGTTGGGCTGGAACTGGAGAGTCTGCAGTCAGTGGCAGAGAGGAGGATGAAGGACAAAATCAAAGCCATCCTATAAAACCCCTCTCACCCCCTGTACGACGAGCTGTGGCAAATCACTGTCGATATAAACCCTGTATGCTGTATACGGTAAACTGTACATGTATACAGGCACATACTGTACATATTCATCCGGTCCATGTATGTACTGTACAGTACATCCATTCAGTATTTATTTCTTTACACTATATATATTGTTTAGAACTTTGGAGTTTTATATACTGTACATACAGTATACAGTATATATTCATATACATACAGTATATATGCATATATGCTGTATGTACAGTGTACAGTCATATATACATACAGTATATGATTATATATATATATATATATATATATATATATATATATATATATATACACACACACACACACATGTATACATATATATGTATACATGTGTGTGTATATGTATACATGTATGTATATATATATATATATGTAGCTCTTTGTTGAATAAAGTTCGAAAAGAAAAACTTTACCAGAAAAAAGGGAGCACGTGTCGGTGATCCCGCTCCTACATCTCCCACAATGCACCTGGTCCAGGAGATGACGTAGCAGTGCTACCAGCAGGCTGCCGGTTTCCCGCGTGTGTAGTGTGTAGTAGTGGAGCCAACATGGCGGCTCCTCTGGAGGTGATTGTGAGCAGTGACTCCGGCGCTCAGCTGTGGAACAGCACCGTGTTCGACCTGCACAGCGGCTCCAGCCTGCTTTCCTACCGGGGAGGGAACAGCTCCGCCCGGACACTGACCGTCCTCGGTGGGCAGTACCTGCTGTCCGCCCAGCTGGGCAAGAACTTCATCAACGTGTGGGAGATCCAGAGGAAGGTATGTGCTGTCACATGTAAACACACCTGGAGACACCTGGACACAGCAGAACATACCTGGTGGATGTCACCTCACCAACACACCGCCCACTGCGCGGACAGAGCGGGAGAAGTCCTGAATCTCTCCTGAACACACACAGACAAAACATCACCAAACTCCTTTTAAAAAACAGTCATTTTTAAACACGACGCTCGCCTGCAAACACAAATGCACCTCTAAAACAAAGTGTAAGACTTATTACCAACCAGTCGGATCTGCTGGTGTATTCGGCATGTAAAACATTCACCAACCCAGTCTGGGTACCCTAGTACCTAGTACCCTTAGGGTCAGGGTATCATCGGATAATCCGTAATTCATTTGTGATTGCAAAACGAAAAAAACGTAAATCTGTTATTTGTTTCAAAGCCAAAAACGGAAGTCACGTGGTTTTCTCGTTTTTTTTTGTTTCCAAACGGAAAATACGAGAAAACCAAAATCAAAAAACGGTCCAATTTAGTTTTTTGCAAATTCCTTTTTTAATTTCTCATTAGGGACGGACATGAATGTATTATAAGACCTGGATATGATGCTGCTGCTGCTGCTCTGCCTTGCTTCCAATTCTTCCCAGTGGCCACTCGCGGTATTGCAACGAAAAATCCCCTGCGGCCCAAAAAGCATTTTCCCCATAGACCACCGTTTTCCCCATAGACCACCACTGTAAACGAGACGTCTGTAAAACTGTTGACAGAACACCTCCAGC
>NTHP01000664.1:141153-152110 GCA_003416845.1 Oplegnathus fasciatus
ATGTAAAGGAACATATCTTAAGAAAGAAAAAATTATTTTAAAAAACGGATGTGTTTATTGGCTCCAAATAGGAATGAAAATGAACAGGGATAGATCCTAATATTTTTAAGCACTGGCCCCAAGG
Organism: Oplegnathus fasciatus; assembly: GCA_003416845.1. Taxonomy (NCBI): domain Eukaryota; kingdom Metazoa; phylum Chordata; class Actinopteri; order Centrarchiformes; family Oplegnathidae; genus Oplegnathus; species Oplegnathus fasciatus. The sequence goes on from NTHP01000664.1 coordinate 141,278, forward strand.
GCCACCAAGCCCCTAAATTTGGCGGCCAAAGTACATTTTTGGTTGCCCAAATGTAAATCGATTTAAAAACAATATAAAAAAGGCAATTTAGTGCTTTAACTGTGACACTAAATGAAACAGATTAACAGAATGAAGATATATTTTTATAATTACTTATTTACAGGGCTGGCTGTACATGAACTTTTTTTCACATAGCACTGGTGCTACAGAGGTTGAAAGTTTTGTAGCACAGGCCACAAAATTGTAGCACGAGTATAAAACACCTGTTACCGTCATTAAAAACAACCACAAGTAGTGCAGTTTATCATGTAAACAGGCATGTGACTGGTGAAGGATGTTGCATACAGGACAAAATCTAACCCTCAACAAGAAATGTTTTCAGACAAACATTTTCTTTATTAGCCCATAATGGTAAGTTGCAGGGACAGAACACCTCCTGCTATACAAAACATCCATACATTACGCTTCAAATGAGCAGGAATGGAAAGAGTACTGGAATATTGTACTCAAGTAAAAGTATTTGTGTAAAAATGTACTGATAGATACAAGTAAAAAAGTAGGTCAGTTAAAATGTACTCTGAGTAAATGTTACTGCTACATTTTTAAATGGGAAAGAGGAGGCNTGGAAAATATGTTTTAAGATATATGATACTACTGTTAAATTAAAGAACAAGTTTATGCTACAAAATAAACTGCATTAAATGTCATCTTGTACAGAAGTGGAACAACATCAGCAACATGAGCCCTGATGTCCAAACCAACTAGAAATTCCTTTTCTATAGACGCACTTTGCAGCCTGTGAATACAACTGATCATCAATTATAAATATACCTTCCTCATTGTAGCCTCACTAGAACCAGATAAGAGGACAAAACTCAGACAATCAAACAAAAATGACCGACAATAAATAAAAAGTCTATGGTCACCGTGGCGGGTGCAACAAGCGTTATTAATCCACATAAGTTAAATATCCTGACACTTCTGACAGAATCAACAACAGAATAAAACATCACAAAGGCAGGAAACACGGAGCTGTATACAAAATATAAACTCCACAGCAGCTACAGCCACAAACACACATTAAACCAAAGGATAGACTGCAGAGTTACGTTGCATCTGAAGAGTTTGATGTTGTCCTCGCCTGTCTAAACCCACTGTAACCAGTCCACTCTGTCCCACTGTCCCACTGTAACCAGTCCACTCTGTCCTACTGTAACCAGTCCACTCAGCCACTCCGTCCCACTGTAACCAGTCCACTCAGCCCCTCAGTCCCACTGTAACCAGTCCACTCTGTCCCACTGTAACCAGTCCACTCAGGCCCTCAGTCCCACTGTAACCAGTCCACTCAGCCCCTCAGTCCCACTGTAACCAGTCCACTCTGTCCCACTGTAACCAGTCCACTCAGCCTCTCTGTCCCACTGTAACCAGTCCACTCAGCCTCTCTGTCCCACTGTAACCAGTCCATCAGCCTCTCAGCAGTCACATCGGGGATCATTGTCACAAACAGCAGAAAGGCCTCAGCCACCTCACTGAAGGTAAAAGTTCATCAGTGAAGGCAGAAATCACCTGGAGGATCCACAGTGAGCATATTAGCATTTAGCATGTTAGCCAGACACAGTACGCCTTTGTTGGACACGCAACATCGTGGGTGTGTTTGATTTGATTACTTAGCGTGCTCGCCAGGTGGTGCATTGAATGAGTGATTAACTAACCTGAGGAATTGTGGTGTTTGTGGAACTGTAACGTTGCGTTGGCGAATGATCGCAGTGAGGGGATCAAACTATGTGGCCACAGGGGGCCACCTACACGGAATATTTTGGTGGCCACAGAGTACAAACCAGAACTCAAACAAAACTAGCAAGACACGTGTTCAGACCAAGACTGAACTTTTGAAGAAAACTAAATGCCTTATTATTATTTTTATTATTATTTTTTTAATTATTATTACTATTATTTTTATTTTATTGTTACTATTATTATTATTTATTATTATTATAATATTTTTATTTATTACTGTTAATGTTATTATTATTATTAATATTATTATTATTATTATTATTATTATTATTATTATTATTATTATTATGCTAGAGAGTGTGTCAGTGTGTTAGTGTCTGTTAGAGAGTGTGTGTGTGTCTGTTAGTGTCTGTTAGAGAGTGTGTGTCAGTGTGTTAGTGTCTGTTAGAGAGTGTGTGTGTGTCTGTTAGAGTGTGTGTGTGTGTGTGTGTTACTGTGTGTGTGTGAGTGTCAGAGCTGATTTCAGGTCAGTGTGTTTTTCTCTCGCCACATCTGAGGATCAAACAGACGATTACATTTTTCTAATTAATGTTTTTTTGTTTTGTTGTTCCACTTTTGTATATATTTATATTAACTGTGTGTATATGTGTGTGTATATATGTGTATATGTGTGTATATATGTGTATATGTGTGTATATGTGTGTATGTGTGTGTATGTGTGTGTATATGTGTGTATATCTGTGTATGTGTGTATATGTGTATCTATGTGTATATGTGTGTATATATGTGTGTATATGTGTGTATATATGTGTATATTTGTGTATATATGTGTGTATATGTGTGTATATATGTGTATATACCGTATGTATACACATATGTGTGTGTGTGTGTGTGTGTGTGTGTGTTATATAACAGCGGCCCAGCTCTCAGCTGTGATGTTCTCAGGATGACGAATCAAAACCCACCGAGTAAAAACGAACTGGATTCCCCCCAAAAATCCTCTGCAGCAGTAAAATGTGATACTGCTATCATATAATTATATACTTATACTCCAATTATACTCTTGTAGTACTTCTGTCATACTTCTGTAGTTTCCTGTGTTTTTATCTGTGTAATAAAGTGTTCTGAGATATAACTTGTTGTTTAATCAGAATATTTGTACAATAACATGCTGGGAGTTTAAATACCACATATGAGGTATTTTATAGTATTTGTATATATACAGTATATAAATACTCTGTAATTAAATACTTCATTACATCGTCCACAGTAATTAAAACACAATTATAATGACCCGCTTTTATTCTGAAAGCCAGAGGAATGTTCCAGAAAATCTTAGCAAAATAAAAGGTTGGTGAATAAATAATAAAAACATTTCATCTCTCTCCTCCTGCGCCTCCTCTGCTCTCCTGTCACCCAGAACCTCCCTCTCTATTTCCTCATGACACCTCCATCGGTTCTTTCTGTAAAATCTCACCCTCCTCTCCTCGTTCTTATTATTATGTCCACCCACCTCCTCCTAGACCTCCCCCTCTTTAGCACCTCCTTTTTCCTTCAGTTGCACGCTCCATCAGCTCTTCACCTCCACCTCTCCTCCTCTCCTAATCTCCTCTCCATGTTTTTACATTCATGTCCTCCTCTTCACCTCCTCCTCTCTGCATCTCCTCCAACACCTCTTCTCCACTTTGACCTTCTCTTCATTCTTATCTCCTCCAGTTCACTTCCTCCTCTCTGTGAATCCTCCTCTCTTACTCTTTCACCTCCTCTAGCACCTCCTCTCTACTTTGACCTTCACCCTTTTTACTTCTTCTCCACCTCCTGATCTTTCTGTAACACCTCCTTCTTACTTTCAACCCTCACCTCCTCTGCACCTACTTATTTTTGTCTTTCCACCCTTTCTTCTCCGCGTCTCCTCTAACATCTCCTCACCACTTTTTTCTCCTCCTCTTCTTTCTGTAAAACACTTCCTCTCCACCTAATTCTTTTTATGTCCCTGCACCTCTTTTTACGCCTCCTTTTCTTTCTTCTATCTAGCACCTCCTCTCTTTTCGCTCTGCATCCCCTTTAGTTTTAAACTCTTATTCTATACCTCCTTTTCACCTCCTTTTCACCTCCTCACCACTCTGACCTCCGACCCTTCTACACTTTCTCCTCAGCTCCTCCTCAGTTTCTCCTCTTTGTTACCTCACTTTTACCTCCTTTCTACACCTCCTTGTTCTTCTCCTTTTTAGCATCTCCTCTCCTCTCTTGTTGCCATGTTCCTCCTCCTTCACTTTGTCCTCCTCTCTACAACCCCATTCCACCTCCTCCTCTCCTCCACTGACACCTCCTCTCCAGTTTGACCTTCATCTTTTTTACTTCTCCCTCGCCTCCTCCTCTCTACACCTCTTAATTTTAATGTCCTCCCACCTCTTCCTACACCTCCCCATTGTCTTTTCACCTCCTTTTCACTCTCTCTTCTTTTGGGGATGACACCTCCTTAACACTTGTAACCCCTCCTCCTATACACCTCTATATCTCCTTCTTCTCTGCAAAGCACCTCCTCTGTCACTTTGTCATCCTCTCCTCCACCTCCTCTCCTGATCTCCTCTCCACCTCCTTACTCTCTGTCCCCGTCTCTTTCTACACCTCCTCACCACCTTCCTTTAATCTCTTGCACCTCTTCTCCTGTCAGGATCTTCCCTGCACCTCCTGTTTTTAGGAGCCACCTCTCCTCTTCCCTCCTCCTCCCTCCTTTCCCCTCTCAGTCTCCCCCCAGCAGCAGGAGGAGCAGCAGTCTCCTCTCTCCAGCAGCAACAGCAGCCTCTCGGTGTTTCGGCGGAGCAGGAGGAGAAACCCGAAGAGCGGCAGAGCGATGCTGAGAGCGCGGCAGGATGTCTTTCACCTCCTCCTCCTGGTCCCGGACTCTCCGAGTCTTCCTCCTTCTGCAGCTCCTCCTCGTGCCACCGTGCCTCCTTCACCCGCAGCCGTGCCACCTCCTGGCTCAGATCGGACACACGGTGCGCGTCGGTGCGCTCCTGCCGGCGCAGCGGGCGGCTCGCGTGCAGGTCCAGGCGGCGCTGAGCCGCGCGGCGGCGGCGATGAGCCGGGACCCGGACCCGGACCGGGAGCGGGAGCGGGACAACTTTTTGCCTTACAACCTGAGCCTGGAGCTGGTTGCCCGGCAGCCGGCCGCCGCGGACCCGGAGTCCCTGTTCCGGTGCGTGTGTCAGGGCGTGGTGGTGCAGGGAGTGTCCGCCGTGCTCGCCTTCCCGCAGAGTCGCGAGGAGCTGCTACAGGTGGACTTCATGGCCTCGTTCCTGGAGATCCCGTTCCTCAGCGTCTTTGAGCAGGGAGAGCCGCTCCACACACAGGTACGACACTCTGAGCACTACACCTGGACCCGGGGCGGCACTGCGCTCTCGGCGCTGACCTGTGGTCCCGGTCTGTCCCGGGTTTCTGTCCTGGTCTGTGGTCTGTGGTTTGTGGTTTTCTGTGATCCGGTTTGACCTTGACCTGTTTGATGTCTGGTGGTTTCTTCACGTGCAGCTGAGATCCGGCTTGTGGTTTTTGGTTAAAAAACACGGAGCGCGTGCAGCTGAGTGACAGCGGGCATTAAATACAGTGTGTGTGTGGCGGGGTGGGTTATTTTGTGCGAGTGTGTGGTCTCTCCGGGTTCTGGTTCCTGAGAGGTTTCAGGTTTCATTCTTTAATTCTTCTGGTTTTCTGTTTTCGGACTCTGGACTCTGAAGTCCACTTCAGTCCAGATGAGATCATTTCCCACAAACCATCAGACACACGAGGAGGAACCGTCAGAGATTTAAAACTCAACAATTAGGTCAGTGTGAGCTGGAAACCTCGTATCTCCAGGTCTGATGATGTTGAAGGAGAAACTCCTATCTTATTTTAGATTCTCTTTATACACACACGTGTGTATATATAGTATATACATTATATATATATATATATATATATATATATATATACACACACACACGTGACAAATTACAAATTAAAGGAAAAACCTGAATGCTTGACCCCTACAGTGAGGGGATCTGGTGGACCTGTTATGCTGTGGGGGGCATTTTGCTGCATGGTTTGGGTCCACTTGTCCCCTTAGAGGGAAGGGTCACTGCAGATCAATACAAAGTAGTTCTGAGTGATCACCTTTATCCTATGATGAAACATGTCTATCCTGATGGGAGTGGTCTCTTCCAGGATGACAGTGCCCCCATCCACAGGGCAGGAGGGGTCACTGAATGGTTTGATGAGTATGAAAATGATGTGAATCATATGCTATGGCCTTCACAGTCACCACATCTCAACCCAGTTGAACACCTATGGGAGGTTTTGGAGCGACGTGTNGCGCTCTCCACCACCATCATCAAAACACCAAATGAGGGAATATCTTTTGGAAGAATGGTGTTCATCCCTCCAGTAGAGTTCAGAGACTTGGAGAATCAATGCCAAGGAGCACTGAAGCTGTTCTGGAGGCTCGTGGTGGCCCAACACCTTACTGAGACACTTTATGTTGGTTTGTCCTGCAATCTGTCACCCGTCTGTATGTACATGTATATATGTATATATATATATATAAATATATATATACTGTATATATATATCATCTATAAATATATTTATATAATATAAATATAAAACATGTTGGACCAGGAAGTTCAGATTGAACAGCTCACTGAGATGCTGCTTTTTTCTTCTCTTCATCTACTAGAAAAATAAAGACATGAAGCAAAATTACACTTTACAGCCTGTAAGGAAAGGAGGAGGAGGAGGAGAGGAGAATAAAAGAAGGAGGTAGAGGAGGAGAGGAGGAGGTGTCCTGAGTGCAGCAGCCAATCAGAAGCCTCAGGTTACAGATTCAGGTGTTCCCACATGTCATACGTCAGAATATTGTCTCAACAAACACTTGATTCATATTTTCAGGGGAAAGTATTGATGATATTTATTATTAATAATTGTTATTATTCAGACTGCTTTCTTCTAAACAAAGTTTCTACATCCACAGACATGTTTTTAACATGTGTGACGTGGTGTTTACCTGCTCACCATCTTTTTCTTCTCTGTCTTTGTTGGTGCACTGCTGTCTCACCTGTACTCAGATGAATAATGTGGAACATGAATCTCTTTATTCACACTGATGCAGCCAGCTACCACAAGCTGCTGGTCTAACCATCAGGACCAGTTTGGGGTTCATTGTCTTACCCAAAGACACTTGGACATGTGGACCAGAGGAGCCGGGGATCGAACCACCGACCCTGTGAGTCCACAGGGAAAAAAAGTCTGTATCGTAACATCGGTGGAACCAGAAGTAAAAGTTCAGTCACAGCAGCAGGGGAAACAGATGCTGCAGAACCTGCCTGAGAATCTTCCTGTTTTTAAGTTTCCTTCAGTATCACAATAATCCAGTGATGCTTGTCTGTTCATCCATGATACACTGTAGACAGGAGCTGCTGACAGCTGATTCACACACTTTTAATGGGGCTGTTATCTTGATTTTGTCCAAGGGGGGGCACAGTGTCAGACCTTTAAACCCCAGACCAACACTTTTGGTTTAGTTTGCCTCAATAAGATCTGACTGGTAACTGATGGTTTGTGTCTGTGGGTTTCTTTGCTGCTCTGCTGGTTTCTTCTTGAATGTGTGTTTTTGGGGTTTAACGGGACTGTTAAGACCTGGATTGATGATTTCAAATAAACGAAACACATTGATGAATTTATAGATAATCATGTTTACAGTGTAACTTTCATTTGGTTGGAACACTTCTCCAGAGCTTCTTCTGTTCATCATCATTAAATAAGAGGACTTTAAACAGACACAGCTGGCAGCAGCTGCAGCCTCTTTCTGATCCAGATCAGCTCCTCGACCAATCAGATCACAGCACTGCAGAGCACTGGATCACTGCAGGAGAGACTTTCTGTAACTGTAAACATGAGAGGAGGACGGATGCTGGAGTAGTTCATTACCTCTGTATGTCACACAGACGGTGTCAGATGGAGAGCTCTGATTGGCTGAGGTCCAACCTGTAGTCTGTCACATCTCTGAGCCAATCACAGATGTAAATAATATCCTGCAGTCTGATGCTGGTGTTACACTTGGTCTGTGTGTCCTGATGCAGAACGTTTACACATGAATAGAATCAGAAGTGGGACACAAACACATTCTGATTCTTCTATTTAAACCAGATTCTGTGTGTGAAGCTCAGGGTCAGGCTCAGCTCTGGACTGACCTGAGATCATGTCCTCTGACTTTTATACCATTAAAAACTTCAATATTCAACGTTGCTCCACAAACCAAAAACCAATCAAGTTTTCATCAGCAAAGAAAAAGACACTTGTTTCCTTCAGATCATCCAGCTGCTTTTAAACAAACTTCACACTGAATTATGGACAAATAATCGATACGACGATATATCGTCACCTTTACTCACGTGATGCAGAGTCGATAAGTATCCATGTTTTTTATTTAATGTCCAAACGCTGCAGCTGGAGATTTTCCCACATTTTTGCCCGTTGACATTACCTCACTACACTGTCATTACTTCATGTCTCCTACAGAGGGCGCTGATCACAACGAGAACAGCTATCAACTAGTTTCATTAACACGAAGAAGAAAACACACACAGCATGGCGGAGATGACGGAGAAGAAGGTGGTGGAGCCGCCGTCTTCATATAAGTTTGAAGTCTTTGAACACTTCAGATTCTACCACCGCGTTTCTGCTGGTAAAGTTTTGCCGCTACAGTGAAAAAGAAATCACAAAAGAGAACAAAAGTTCCGCGATCAATCATCTGATCCACTTATGCAGTACGTACTTGGTTGTTCTTGCTGTGCAACACGTTTGTTACTGTACTCGCGAAGCCCGACTCCGTGATTAACATGATTGCTTAGGTTACCTTTTCAGATCAGCGGCTCTAAACCGGAGTCAGGAGACCTCTGGTTTTATTTTAATGGACTTCAGCCTGGCTCGTCGCTGGTGACCAGCTGTAAACAGTCTGGACCAACTCCGCTGTGACGAATGCAGAAGACGCTGTTGTAACGTTGCATGAACGGAGACTTTTTATTTCTCTTCTGTGGCAGCGAACACAACACACGGCCTTTTAGCAACTATGATGCTGCAGCCTGAGCTCATCCACACACTTTAGTATAAAGTACTGTGGTGTGGCTGCGACAACCTGCAGGTACTCCTCTCACACACCTGGAGAGACTCACCTCCCACAACAAACCCACTAGACTACGTCACATATACAAGTTACCCACAAGGCCACCTTCCTTAGAGGAGGGGGCTCGGCCAGTAGTAGAAATACTAGAAATACTACAGCAGTAGAAATACTACAGTAAATACTACAGTAGTAGAAATATTACAGCAGTAGAAATACTACAGTAGTTTTAGCAACAGCTTCTTTTCTGTTCATTCACCTCTGCTGAGGTCTCGCTAAGCTAACGTTAAGCTAATGCTAAGCTAACGGCTCAAGCGGCTCTGAGTGTTCTTTTGCTCTTTAAATCGTTTATTTTAATCCTTCAGTCGATCAATATGGAGATATGTGGTTTTCATTGGACAGCAACACTGTGGGCGAGTTTTTATGCTGATATTTTTACACTAAATGTATATTTATATATAATAATTATTATATATTTACTCTTACAAAAAGCACATGGGAATTTATCACATAAAATAAATTCAGATGATGTGAAAGCTGAAAACATTTAACATCACATGGAGCCTGATATTTTGAGTTGAATTCACAAAAGGTTTATGCGGCTTTTGCGGCCGTTAGACCTGTGCAAATAAGACAAAAAGAAACCGTGTAATTCTCAAAGCATTCGCAAAGAGTGAAGTGCACCTCTCACTGCGCTGCCAAGCAAATAGCGTCTCGGTGGTCCTGTGCTATTGGAACATATTTAAATGAGGTAATATATTTTATTATTAATATATATATATTATATACATTTGGTACAAAATTGCCCCCTTTCTATGCAAATGAACCTCATTGCAAAAAGAGTCGAATTCACAAACACCAGCGCTGACAGCCACACGCAGTTAGAGTGAAAATATTTGCATCTTCAGAGAGTTGGTGGTGAAGCGAAATTTTACATTATTATTATAATTATTAGGCCTAATACTGTCATGGCATCCGAAGGTAGCGACGCCTTCATTCGGTAGCAGTCCGTGGTGTTTTTAAAAAAAAAATGCACTCCAAAAGCAACTTGTTGAAGCTTTGAATAATTTATTGTACAAAAAAGGGGTTACAAACGTTAACAAACACAGTTCCATAACTCCTATTAAACTCAAAAGATATCGAAAAAACAACTAAAAGTTACAGGGAATAGTGATAAAGTGGTCAAAATTGGCATTGAGCCACATCCTCAACCCGTACAACACTGCTCGACTGACTCACCAGCAGCCGTGAGTAGGTAGCCAATAACTGCCACATGGATAATTGCAACCAGACAGAAAAAACAAGGGCAAACTGCTCTCAGCTCCAAACTTGATGGGTGTGTTAGCACTGTCATATCATTAGCGCAATATCTTTTGTGAATTGGACCTTGAGACGGGGCAGATAGCAGTTGTAACTTTTGCGCAATTCATAGTGCTATCAGCGGCCACTATCCATTCCTTTGTGAATTCACCCCTCTGTTTATACCACCTTGTACAATGTGCTTTGGCAACACTGTGTTTCAATATGGTCATGCCATTGAATTGAATTGATGTTCTCTTTTATATGTTACATTTACCCTCCGTCACAGGATTAAATGACTACAGGCCCCTCGCCCTGACGTCTGTGGTCATGGAATCCTTCAAGAGACTGGTGTTGACCCACTTGAAGGACATCACAGGCCCCCTGCTGGACCTCCTGCAGTTTGCCTACCGGGCAAACAGGTCAGTGGATGATGCAGTCAACATGGGTGTGCACTACATCCTGCAACATCTTGACTCCCAGGGACATATGCGAGGATTCTGTTTGTGGACTTCAGCTCGGCATTCAACACCATCATCCCAGACATCCTCCGCTCCAAACTCACCCAGCTCACTGTGCCAGCCCCCACCTGTCAGTGGATCACAAACTTCCTGACAGACAGGAGGCAGCAGGTGAGGTTGGGGGGG
>NTHP01000664.1:175818-189440 GCA_003416845.1 Oplegnathus fasciatus
TGCGTGCTGGAGGTCACAGTCGTTCATAGGCCTTCTCCAAGTCCTCCACGCGACACTGAAGAGGCGTGTCAACCAAGACAGCCCAACAATGTCCAGAGCCTTCAGCATCTCAGGGCGAATCTCATCCACACCTGGCGCCTTGCCGCTGAGAAGCTTCTTGACTACCTCAGCAACCTCTACCAAGGATATGAGTGAGATTTCCCCTGGGTCTTCCAACTCTTCCACAGAGGACGTGTTGGTCGGGTTCAGGAGTTCCTCAGAGTGCTCTTTCCACTGCTTGACAATATCCCCAGTCAGGGTCAACAGTTCTCCTCCCCTGCTGAACACAGCCTGAGATAAGCCCCACTTTCCCCTCCTGAGTCATCTAATGGTTTGCCAGAACTTCCTTGAAGGCCAACCAAAAGTCTTTCTCCATAGCCTCCCCGAACTCCTCCAACACCCGGGTTTTTGCTTCCGCGACCACCGAAGCTGCAGCCCTCTTAGCCTCCCGGTACCTGTTTGCTGCTTCAGGAGACCCCTGGGCCAACCAAGCCCGAAAGGCCTCCTTCTTCAGCCTGACGGCTTCCTTCACCGCTGGTGGCCACAACTCCTAGCAGCTGCCTCCACAATGGAGGGTTTGACCATGGCCCACTTGAATTCCACGTCCCCAACCTCCCCCGGGATGCACAAGAAGCTCTTCCGGAGATGGGAGTTGAAGACCTCACGGACAGGGGCCTCAGCCAGACGTTCCCAGTTCACAGTGGTGTTTGTTATGGTCAGTCCATGGCTAGCACAGAAGTCCAATAACAAAGCACCACTCGGATTGAGGTCAGGCAGGCCGTTCCTCCCAGTTACCCCCCTTCAGGTCTCTCCATCGTTGCCCACGTGAGCGTTGAAGTCCCCCAGCAGAACTATAGAGTCCCTAGGCGGCGCCCCTTCCAGGACGCCACCCAGAGACTCCAAGAAGGCCGAGTACTCTGAGCTGCTGTTTGGTGCATAAGCACAAACAACAGTTCCCACGACTTGCAGTCGCATGGAGGCGACCCTCTCGTTCACCAGGGAGAACACGGGTCAACACGCCTAGGTCCCCGCCCTTGCCTGCCGCCTGGCTCACAACGCAACCCCAATGCCTATCCCTGCACGTGGTGGGCCCACAGGGCGTCGGCTCCATGTCATTCTTTCGGGCTGTGCCTGGCCAAGCCCCATGGGTCAAGGCCCAGCCACCAGACGCTCGCCGGCAAGCCTCCCTCCCAGGTCTGGCTCCAGGGGGGTGCCCCGGTTTCCCTATTCCGGGCGAGGTGCTGCAGCTCCTACTTGGCCAATTCATAAGGGTCTGTGAATGAAAATTTAGTCTGGACACTCCCCTGGGACCAATTTTCCTTGGGAGACCCTACCAGGAGCTATTGCCCCCAACAACACAGCCCCCAGGATCATAGGGACACACAAACCCCTCCACCACGTTAAGGTGGCGATTCTTAGAGGGGTAATGTAGTAAATGTATGTGCTTATGTAAAGGTAGGTACAGAATAAATACTATAATGGTATAATAGCTTTTAAACAGTAGTGAAATAAATATATATGGCCTGTGGGATGAAGCTGTCCCTGAGCCTGGTGGGGCGGGACCGGATGAAGCTGTCTCTCAGCCTGGTGGGGCGGGACCAGATGAAGCTATCTCTGAGCCTGGAGGGACGGGACCGGATGCTTCTACTACTACTTTGCAGAACTAATGACATTCAGCATCAGGAAGCTTGAAGTAGTTTGATGCACCAGGTGCTGAAGGAGCTGCTCCCTCTTTATTCTTTTTTATTTTCCTGATCTCGTCTGTTGGCTCAGAGCGATGAACATTCAGTTTATTTTCACCTCCTCATCCAATCAGACGCACCGAATTAACTCGGTGTGTGTGTGTGTGTGTGTGTGTGTGTGTGTGTGTTGACAGATAATGCTGTTTGTCACGCTCTGTAACATTTGGTGAAACTGACCTGGCAGGCTGCCATATTTACCCAGCATGCATCAGTGCTGTAATGACTGTGACCTTCAGTTAATTCAATCTACAACAACAATTACATCAGCTGACCTTTGACCTCTCCTCTGTCACAGACCACCGCTGGTGATGTCAGCAAGGGGGCGGGGCTTACTCTCTAACTTGACCCACTTTCTGCTCCAATCAGATCACTGCTGCAGGAAATTAAAGATCCTGCAGAACATGGACCTGACAGATAACCAGTGTGTCCAATCCTCTGTGACAGTCTGTCATTTCTATGTTTCTATGAATGAATACATTACACCTTGAATCAGGGAAGGTTTACATTATGATCAGCCATCAAATCCAGACCTCAACATCCTGCAAGACACGTCCTGATCGATAAATCGACCAGGCTATATATCAGCTGTTGTTTGTCTGTATCTGCGTCTATGTCAGCTGATAAATGAGGAGAAATCCAAGTAGCGAAATCATGTCATGATTCTGCAGTTTGTCCACCAGAGAGACGAGTTTATTTTTACACTGTAAAATGTCCTGTATGGAAGCCTATAGTGGACTTTATTCGAATGATAATGTAAACTTGAAAATGAAAATGTAATTCCACAATAGCATTATAATTTTCCAAATATGTATTATTTGAGTAAAAATGAAAATGCAGTAATCCAGTTTGCATTTTCATTTTAGACCATATTAAAATGAAAATGGAAAAGCTGTTTGACATTTCATTCAAATTTTAATTCAAATTTGAAAATGAAAATGCAACATAAAGAATGTAAACTGATTATCCACTTATGCAAGCAATATGTAAGTCCCAGTGAAAATGAAAATGCAATTTTCTAACAATTTTAAAATGAAAATGAAAACAGCATTAAATTTTTAATTTTCAAAGCCTTAACCTGGAAAACAGTGGACGATATTCAAGTGTAATATGGGAAACAGCGCCCCCAGTCCATTGCATTTACATTTACATGTCACCACGCTCTTTTGGGGACACAATGAAAATGAAAATGTAATCTGTCATCCTCTCATCAAGGCAGGTCTTCGGTTAGGACGTCGCTTCCTTTTGAGCAGCAAATTTGATTGCGCCCAACCGTCTGTGTTCCGTGCTGCGCTGCTCTTCTTCTTCTCTCCTCTTCTCAAAATTGAACAGAAAATGACAAAAACAAAACGGCAAAATGAAATTTGACAGCTGATGAAGCTCTCACCTTGTTTTTTGACAAGTGTGATGACGGAATGGAAAGTCATTTTAGTGGCGACGAACATTTGTTTATTCAGGGAATGGATGTGGACTGGTTGAAGTGGAGGTGGACCTGTTAGAGATGTAGGTGGACCACTGTAGTGTCAAGCTGGCTGTGGGCCCGTGTGATTGGACGGAGCAGTGATTACCTAAATGTTGGATGTAAACAGCAGGTGGTGTAATGTATTCTGTGGTGGATGTGATGGATGTGGGCTGGGTCAGAGCCAGCAGGCAGCAGGACTCATTGATCTGTCTGTTCTCTTTAATCAGACACAGAGACTCTGGACTGTGCTGAGCTTTTAGTGAGATGAAGCTTCAGACTGTTTTTAAAAACTGAGCCGCAAGTCTGCAGACAGACTGCAAACTGAATCTCAACTGACCCCCAGCAAAGAGACAGACACAAGGCTCACGCTCTGACAAGTACATGTTTTATTATACCTTTAACCCCATACATGTCACAGACTCCTCTCTCAGCCCATGGCAAGAAAGGCAAATCCATGTGGTTGTAGTAGGAATATCAAATGATTACATTTATTTCCAAAAAATGGGAACAGAATGCATTTCCTCACTGTGTGTAATGTCAGTCAGTAGATCAGTGTGAGTGGATGTGTGAATGTGTGGTGTTGTTTGGGCTGAAGAAAAGGGGACTGGAACATAACCAAACAAATCCAAACAAAGGTGGCACATGGCAGAGAGCCAGTCACAGAGTGAGAGAGGGAAGACTGGGAGACAACTGAAATGCATTCTGGATGGACTGATCAGGTGCACCCACTTACACTCATGGACAGATTATGAGGCAATGGGCCCCTGAGCACAGACATGCAAAAGGCCCCCAATAGGTATAAGACCCACAGACTGATAGAAACACAAACATCATTTAATCTCTTTCTAGTTGACTTGTGTCTCTTTTTAGTCGACCAATGTGGTCCCTTGGGCCTGTATCCAATAGGCCCGTTCAGTAATTAATCTATGTTTGCACTAAAACAGTGATTACCAGCCAGGCGTATGTGGGAGTACTTAACTGAAATACACAAAGTACCATCAATATAAAAGATAACCTGGAAACAATAAACCTTACAGCACAACAGGTTTTGCAATTCAGAAGTGAAATAACGTTAACATGTTAAAATATGTTATATAAATATGTTGTAAAATACCATCAATAATTACAAAGACAACAGCAAACTAAAAACAAAATGTACCTTAAAGTGCGAGAGGTTTGTCATTCAGATCATATCTCAGATCACCTGACAAAAATCATTACTATTACTGTGTTCTGTTTCCTGAACGCCACACATGTTTATTGTTCCAGATCCAGTAGTTAAGACTTTTCTCTTCACCTGCGTAAGACCCAGAAGCTAGCACTGTTCCTTTTCCTGTCAGGAATACTGTGGACCACTAAGGGGCCCAACTGAAACCAGGAAAAACAGACCCAAAGTACACTGAACGATGAGTACAGGGCTGTTCACGTGATTGTCAGATTATCTGTTTCAGAAAGTTGACAAAACTCCACCAATAGAAACAGGTTTCAGACATGGTTGAATGGTTGAAGGGTACTTTAAGAGATCAACTCTGACAGCAGCACACTGAGAACCATTCAATACTGCAGTGTACAGAACCATTTTCCTAAAAACTCATTTTACATTTTTGGCTCAGCAGCACACACCTCCGAGCCAACCTGGCTTTTGTAACCCTCCTGTCCAACGACTGCCTTCATGCTGCTTTCACTCTGAACTGAAACACTCAGAACACTCTGTGTTTTTACTTTACTGAGCTGAATGAAGTCAAAAATCCGGTTTTATAAAGTGATAAATTAAGCCAAAATCAGTTGAGAATTATAATTTCATTTCCTGTCCCACTCAGCATTTTGTAAAGGTGATAAATCTGTCACCATGGACGAGTCAGCATCATTAACACTAAGAGAGAGACTGTAAGTGGCTCTGGTTTTTATTAAACACTAATGAAGACTAAACTGATGTGAGCAGCCAGTGTGTTTCTCTGAAGGGGACTTTTTACTGAGAGCTGATTTGTTTTTAGCTTTTAGCTCGTCTCTCTTCGTCTCCATGTTTACAGATGAAAAGCGCTCTTTGCTCCTATTGGTCAATGTCAAGTTGACCAAAAGGAGTTGCATTTAAATAAAAAAAAAAACATGTAGTTTGTCATATAATGTTCATTTACTGTCTAAAACTACATTGTCATTTAATCTAATTCGTGTGTCGAGATCCAGTGTTATGTTTTACACAGCGAGTCTGTTTCATCAGACCTCAGATCAGCAGAGTTTAAGTGTTTATGCAGGTTGTTCAGTATAAACTCTGTCTGTAAAGGTCTCTGTGTGGTGGATGAGTCTGTGTTTCCTGTTGTCTCCTCCTGGGAGACTTTCTGGTTGTCAGCCACGATGCGTTCAGGGTCCTCAGGACAAAGAGAGCAGGCTGCTGAGTCCTGCTGATAAAACACACCCCAGCACTTCTGTTGTTATAAGAAAACACGAGCTGAGCCTCTGAGCCCGAACACAACGTCGGGGAGATGGCAGGTCTTTGTCCTCAGCGTGTCTTTAATCTGAGCCTCGGTCCTGGTCTGGATCCAGGTCTTCAGTTGGTCTCTGGGGGGTCGGATCAGAAAGTCGCGGCTGAGAGCACACCACTAAAACCCTGATCAATATTTCATTTGTCACAGAGGGAGAGAGGAAGGTCAGAGGGATCAAATCAGACAGGAGAAAGACGGCCTTCATCATCATCCTCATCATCAGAGCGTCAGGGCTCCAGACTGAAGAACAACTTTTTTCTGCCCCAGGGCCTCTGACGGGTTCATCATCCCTGGTTGTGCTCACTGACTATTTCCAGGCGTGTCACACCCGCGGATGTTGTGTCACCCGCACTTTCACAGAAACATGATTCCATCACCCCCAACTTTTCCCAGAGACAGTCATTGATGAAACAAAACTAGAGTCTGTAAAAACAGTACTTCAGACAATGAGTTCCCCATACATGAAAACTTATTGGTCAAGTTAGACTGAATGGTCATCCAGCCAATCACAGCGAATCACAGCGAATCACAGTTAATCACAGCCATTTGGCCAACCCACCAGGCCAGAGAAGAGTCAACAGCTGAAGTACAGCACATGCTTCAGAAACGGGGGCAGATTAGGGAATAAAGGTCAAAACAGCTGCCCCTATTATTTCCTATGTAGGACCCCACACCGGTGACTGTAGTTTTAACTGTTTCACTTGTGCCTGTATCTACAAGGCAAAACATTTAATCAATACATAAACTCCACTCGCTCCCTGCTTGCACCTCCCGTGACAGCTCCTCTTCTCTTCTTCTTCTCTGCTCCCGTAACAGCTCGACTCTCCTCTCTCTCTTCACCTCTTGCTGTCGCTGTCTCTCATGTAAGTAGAACAATGGATGTGTGTGGTCGACTGGTCGATTGTTCTGCACCAAAACACCGAGACAAATTCCTTGTATGTGTAAACCTGCTTGGCATTAAACCAGATTCTGATTCTGATTCTAAAATGAAATAGACTGTCCTAGTCGTTGTGCTTAGCAGAGGTTCAGTGTTCCTGAGCAGATGTTCAGGTTGTTGTCTGGTGGATTTACTCGTGTAGTTTCTGCTCCTTCCTGACTGTCAAACACTAAAACATCTTTATGTTGGTTTTTCTTTGGAGCTTTCAGCTCGTCTTCAGCTTCGTCCCAAACTTTAGAAAGGAGACTAGATGTCAGCATGAGACCATGAGTGGAGTGGACTGTTCCACGTCGGTGAGCTTTTGGTTCTGAGTGGTGTTGATTGATTGGAACCCAGAATACCTTTAGTCGCTCTCAGTCTCATCAGCAGGATGTTTCTTTACTTTTCTACAGGATGAGGGTTTAGTATCAAAACGTTTGCTGTCTGCAGTTTGTCACAGTTCAGTGTTTGTTTTGATTGACACAATAACACCTAAAACGCTTATTTCCATTGTGGTCCTCCAGCTGTGAGAGATTTAGGCTCCAGGAAGCATTCGGTGTGTTGTGTGTTTGTGTGTTTGTGAGGATCGAGGACAGGAAATGACACAGAGGATTATTGTTGTTAGGTAGAGGTAGATATTTTAAAAACCCAGCAGATCATTTGAAACATCAGTTCTGTCTCAATCAGTGATTTCCTACATTTCCCAAGATGCCCTGTGACAGACCAGACCTGGTGGGGGTGGGGGGTTGGACTGGTTGTATTCAGCTGAGTAGAAAAATGTAAAAGTGGACAGAAAGAGTCGGTTCAGTAACGAAGAGTCAGCTGGTTTTTATTTTCTCCTCAGGAAGTGTTTCCTGCTTCAATCTGCAGAAAAGTTCTTCTGTCAACTGGAACGTTTATATAACATAATACAGTTTGGTCATCTTCATCCTCCTCATTCTCCTCATTCTCCTCATTCTCCTCATCCTCTTCATCCTTGGTGGATGTGATGTCAGAGGGGAGTTCAGCTTTTCTTCCTTCAGACAGAAAGGCCTGATGGGAAATTACCTGAATTCTCCTGTGGACAAAAAACTGTGAAAAGACAAACTGCCTTCATCTGTCCTTCTTCTTCTTCCTCTTCTTCTTCTTTCTTTTACTTCCTCCTCCTCTTTGGTTAAAATGTCCCGACTTACTTCAAATATTGAAATATCGTCTGTTATTGTGTGACCTCAATGCTTCCTGTGACCTCGAGGCTCAGAATCCTGTTTGACATCAGAAACATTCCCAGCGTGCACTGCAACTTCCTGCAGAGTTGCATCATCAGAAATCTTAAAAAAGGGTTGAGGGGAGCAACAAACAAACAGTGAAGTGAAGTAAAGTAAAGTGAAGTGAATTTAAGTGCAGAGGAGAGAAAGGGAGCAAAGAGGAGTGACGTAAAGTGAAGTGAAGCGAAGCAACAACTTGACCTACAGTGACTTTATGTAAGAAACAGCAAAGTTAGTTGAGGTGAGGTAAAGTAAATAAAAGTAAAGTTAATTAAAGTAAATTAAAGTGAAGTCAAGTAAATAAAAGTAAAGTAGAGTGGAGTGAAATAAAGTGTAGTGTTAGTCTGCGGCTGTGAGACGTCCCATCAGGCAGCAGGATTCAGTTTGACGTCCTCTCTCTTCTCGTTTATCCTATAACAGACTTTTCTCTTCTCGCAGGTTTGACACTTTAAATCCTTAAAGATCTGCCTGTCAGAGCATCGTCACGGTCACGGGCAACGTGTCCTGCATCTCCATAACAACAGAGAGAGAGAGCATCTCTTTAATCTCTCTCTCTCGCTTGCTGACTGATGTTTATTGTCGGGGGCTGCAGGTGATCAGGACGAACAGGATGTCGACCTGCAGGGACTCAAACCCACAACACCTGACAAACATGACCAGAGATCAAAAATTAAACAGTCAGAATCTCAGATGACTCTTACAGAGACACAGAGACAATTCATCAGTGGCTCATTGGCCATAATTCTTACTGTAACAGTTAAGGCCCTCAAATACTGACATGTTGTCAATAAGAAAAAATAAATAACAACAATAAATAAGACAAATGTCTGTGCTGCTCCATCGTCAGACTCTGACCTGTTGATGATTCCTGGACAGCTGCAGTTTGTGCTGGTTTATACAGGGCAGTACAACAAACTGAATCACACACCTGAAGGCTCATTGTAGGGGCATAGCACAGAATTCTGGGCCCTGTACATAGGCAGTCTCTGAGGGCCCCCCCACCACCTCCATCTTTTTCCTTCTTTTGTTTTGATTTTTTGAACCAAGACATTCATTAAGGATTGCATGATTTTACTTCACTGTTCATAAAGACTTTGTTACGATCAGAACTCTATTTTTGTTTAGGTCATTGATTATTGCCCAGGAGGTCACATGAAGCGTCGAGATCACAGGAAGAGTCGAGGACACAAGAAGAGTCAAGGTCACAGGAAGAGTCAAGGACGCAGGAAGTGTCGAGGTCACAGGAAGAGTCGAGGACACAGGAAGCGTCGAGGTCACAGGAAGCATCGGGGACACAGGAAGAGTCAAGGTCACAGGAAGCATCGAGGTCACAGGAAGCGTCGAGATCACAGGAAGCATCGAGGTCACAGGAAGCATCGAGGTCGCAGGAAGAGTCGAGGTCACAGGAAGCGTTGAGGTCACAGGAAGAGTCGAGATCATAGGAAGCGCCAAAGGCACAGAAAGCGTTGAGGTCACAGGAAGAGTCGAGGTCACAGAAAACGTTGAGGTCACAGGAAGAGTCGAGGTCACAGAAAACGTTGAGGTCACAGAAAGAGTCGAGGTCACAGGAAGCGTCGAGGTCACAGGAAGCGTCGAGGACACAGGAAGCGTCGAGATCACAGGAAATGTCGAGGTCACAGGAAGCGTTGAGGTCACAGGAAATGTCGAGGTCACAGGAAGTGTTGAGGTCACAGGAAGAGTCAAGGCTCCGTGTTTGTAAAGGTGTTAACAGTTACCATGAAGTTTTAAGGCGTTTATTATTTGTGTTAATATTGCGCTTACATGTTGAATATTGTTCAACAAATGAAATGACTACAAACAGATTAATTATGAATGCATCAGTAATCAATAATATATGTAATAATATATTTGCCCTGCGGCCCCATAGTGGGTCAATCCGGCTCGAAGTGTTCTGTGTCTTGATACCTTTACTGTTCTTCAGTCTGCTGCTATCCACCTTTACCACAACGATCTTCTATCAACTCATTTTCAGTCTTAAAAGCAAAATTTTCTTAAAACAAGTGACAAAACCTGTCAGTTCACAAACAATTTACAACTTGTTTCTGATGAAAATCAGCCTGGTCAAAGTATTTCCTAAAATCAAGTTTCCTCTTTCTTGGTTCGAGGGCAGCAACCCTCTTAATTCTTTATTAGTTTTGATATTCAAATTCTCTTTCATAGAAAATAATTACAACAAGTTGATTTCAATAGGAAACAAGTTAAAATTAATAATAATAATGAATGTTATGGCATCATGTAAACAAACAGAGCGAGTTGTAGCTCACAGTAGAAGAAATGGATTTAATAAAGATGTGGTAAAGTTAAAATATACCAGGTAATCCACTCTGACCTCCTCCCTCGCAATGGCGGTTTTAAGGTGGGGGTCATGTGGCCCCAGCCTGGACCCCCCATTTAAAATGGCCTAGAACCGCCACTGCTCCCTCGATAATAATGTCACCTGACTCCCCCATTTGATCCCGCTTTAATTACTACCACACTACCGCCAGAGGGCGTTGAAGCCACCAATGCTGTAGAGATCAGAAATCAGCTCCTGTATCGTTTCCCTCAGTGTGGTTTCTGTGGTTGCTGTAGTTACACAGAGTGAAAAAGTTCAGCTATCATCAACTCAAAGGACAGAACAACTGCAGCGTCTCATGTTGATGTTAGAAAGTTGCTGTCTGAAAGCACCTGAGGTGATCAGGTAGAAAAAACCCTCCTGGTTCTTCATCTCTCTGTTTGCTGGACAGGTGTGATTGATGACATCACTGCTCATCCAATCAGATCAGACTGGAATAGATCTATTTCTTCTTCTGCAGTCAGAGAGGAGGAGGAGGAGGAGGAGGAGGAGGAGGTGTGAAGTGTAATCTGAGTCTCATCTCCTGTGTCTGCAACCTGTTAGCGGCGTGTCAGGTGGAGTTTGGCTGACGGTCGGTCGTTGGGGAGAAACGCCGCCGTGAAGCGAGCATTCAGAGAATCGACTCATTTCCAGACAGAATGAAACTGTGGTTTCATGTCAGAGTGAAACAGAACGAGCAGCAGAGTTTAATGTGACCTCCAAACTGCTGCTGACTCCAGATCAGTGGAAAATCCCACAGTCACAGAGGTGGAAATGTTGTGGAGTGAAAACAGAAAAAGGATTCACAGGAAACAAACTTCACGTGATGATGAAGAAACTGAAACACCGAGATAAAATATAAATTCATCCACACTGTTTAAAGAGATGTTTTACACTCAGAGATATGACTTATCACCATTATTAAAAAACATACCTATATCAATCAATAAATATCAATACATATATCAACTTGTTTTCTTAACAAATCTTTGTCTCCATGAAACCAAGACTAGAAATGTCTGAATAAAGAAGGAAGTCAGTGATGATTACAAACAACTTGAGATCATTTTAGGTGAAACTGTTATTGTTATTGCTAATCTAGAAGGCATTAGATAAAGACGTTAAAGCTCCTCTGAGTTTTACTTTCAGTTTTCTCAATAAAACTCATTGTGTGAATCTTTGAAAATATTTGTAATTCTTCATAAAATATTTGCGAAGATGAGTTTTTTCATCATATTGAAATCTGCATTGTTTAGACCCATGTTTACCTGTTAACAGTCTTCTTCGTCACACCTTTGTTGGTGCATTGCTGCATTACCACCAGCAGCTGTTAACCAGCACAACAGTGTAAAACCAACAGCAGGATGTGAATGGCAGGGACCCACTTTTAAAACCAACGTGCTACTAGTGGTCAAAAAGTCCACGGGGGCCAAGAACACAACATTTGTCTTTCTGCAGATGATTTACTCATTTTGCTGTGCAATATTACTAAAAAGTTAACGAAATCAAATCCTGTGCACTTGATACTGTAGTTTTTAGCCAAAGCCCAAGAAGAATGAAGCTCATTAATTTGAAAAACATAAATGTTTAAACTGTAATGAAAGGTCCATATTTAAGAACCAACTACAACAAAAGTCAGAACATCCTTCATTAGTGAGATTCAATTCTTTTATTTATTTTTTTATATTTTGTATATGCGCCTTTATTTTGGTTGCCGATGATGATGGACACCAGTCTTGCACAGATCTGTGGAGATATTCTGCCTTTCTTCACAGATCTCTCTGCTGGAGGGGTTATGTTGCTCTACCTTCCGCTTTAAAATACCTCTTTAAAATAGTTCTATTGGATTCAAGTCAGGGGTCATACTTGGCCAAGTCATAGTTTTCACTTTGTTCCTCTTTCAAAAGTCTTGTGTGTTTGGGATCATTGTCATGCTGGAAAATCCCTCTCCTACCAAGCTTTCGAACTTTCACCTTTTGCACTCATGAAGCCCCACCACTGCGGTAGTCCTGGCCAAGTCCACCGCAACATGCTGGACCCCATCTGATCCAAACAAATTTATACTGGTTTCATCTGATCAAAGAATGTCTTGCCAATATTAACCAGGCTTCTTTTCATGTTCTTTGGCAAAGTTTAATCTTTCACTTTTGTGCCAATTTGTCAGCAATGGTTTTCTTCTTGGACGTTGTCCATAGAGGCTGACTTCATGCAATGTCCTTCACACTGTCTGAGCAGTCACTGAAACATCAATTTCCACAGATAATCCTTGTACCAAGTCAGAAGCACCTGCCCGTTTGTTTTTCAATGCAAGGTTGCATGAATAGCAAATTGTGTGTGGTGTCATTCTTCAAGGACAGCCACTGCGCCTTCTGTTATTGGTAGTATGACTCTTCCTATACCTCGAACACTGCTGCAACTGTCAGCTCATGTTCAGTTCTTGTACCCTCTCCCATCTTTATGAAGTCTCACATTCTGGTTTCTTAATTGTTCAGGCAATTCATCCCCACGTGGAGCCATGTTGTATTAGACACAGCCCATAATACCAAACTTGAGAAAGTGGTGGTGTTCACCAGTTATTTTATAACCTTGTTCATTTGTCTTAATTGGAAATCACAGGTGTATTCACTTTTGTTGCATGAGTTTGTACTGTGGGGAGCTGTATTTTCTATGTAGTCTATCTGACATGTTTGTTTTTAATTGTACACAAGATCTGGGCCCTGTTTCAGAAAGCGGGTTTAGTGAAAACTCTGAGTTTGTTAACCCTGAGATGAGGGAAACTCTGGGTTTTCCATTCCAGGAAGAGAGGTAAGTTAAACTCATTGTCAGTTACCATGGTAACTGATCATGTTGTTTGTACCTGAGTCCGTGTGTCTCTGTGTTCTATGTTTTACCTGTCTCGCTCACAGTTGAGACTGGCGTAGAAATCATTCAGTTAAAGTTAATGACGATATTTTAAATTATATACTGTTAATGACATTCTGCTGCGACCTCAGACTGGGATCAGTAATTAGTTTTTATTTTGCACTGAATGATATTTACCATATTTGTTTAATATGTCAAGTATGATTCAAACCAAAGTGAGGTACAATCATGAGCCTGTAGGCCAAAGCAAACTATAATACACATATTTTGCTGCTTTTCAGCTGTTCAGTGCTCTTTGTACCCATGAGATGGCACCTAAATGAAAATCAAATTTAATTCAACAACATTCCTCCATTTTTTCACCTGTAATATTAAAAGAAAGTGTGGTTAAATGTTAAATGAACAGACTGCTGCATTCAAATTGACACACTGACTCAGGCAGTGATTCTCTCTCCTTTTCTGCTGTGTTGCTTTTTTTCTGAACATGTGCTCGTACTCTCCATCAGCACGTATCAGGAACTTCTGACTCTGTGGTGACGTAGGAC
>NTHP01000664.1:190209-202455 GCA_003416845.1 Oplegnathus fasciatus
GTAGTATCAGAGCTCCATTGATGATGGCTTTTTATAGTCGTCACACACGCGCTGAACTCAGAGTGATCATACGTTTGATTGAACAAACTCAGATCAGCTGTTCTGGAACTGAAAACTCTGAGTTTCCATCTCAGGGTCAGACTCAGAGTTCAGGGTCAGACTCAGAGTTCAGGATTAGACTCAGAGTTCAGGGTTAGACTCAGAGTTCAGGGTCAGACTCAGAGTTCAGGGTCAGACTCAGAGTTCAGGATTAGACTCAGAGTTCAGGATTAGACTCAGAGTTCAGGGTCAGACCCAGAGTTCAGGGTTACACTCAGAGTTCAGGGTTAGACTCAGAGTTCAGGGTCAGACTCAGAGTTCAGGGCCAGACTCAGAGTTCAGGATTAGACTCAGAGTTCAAGATTAGACTCAGAGTTCAGGGTTAGACTCAGAGTTCAGGGTCAGACACAGAGTTCAGGGTCAGACTCAAAGTTCAGGGTTAGACTCAGAGTTCAGGGTTAGACTCAGAGTTCAGGGTTAGACTCAGAGTTCAGGGTCAGACTCAAAGTTCAGGGTTAGACTCAGACTTCAGGATTAGACTCAAAGTCCAAGATTAGACTCAGAGTTCAGGGTTAGACTCAAAGTTCAGGGTCAGACTCAGAGTTCAGGGTCAGACCCAGAGTTCAGGGTCAGACCCAGAGTATCCAGGTCAGACTCAGAGTTCAGGGTCAGACCCAGAGTTCAGGATCAGACTCAGAGTTCAGGGTTAGACTCAGAGTTCAGGGTTGGACTCAGAGTTCAGGGTCAGACTCAAAGTTCAGGGTTAGACTCAGACTTCAGGATTAGACTCAAAGTCCAAGATTAGACTCAGAGTTCAGGGTTAGACTCAAAGTTCAGGGTCAGACTCAGAGTTCAGGGTCAGACCCAGAGTTCAGGGTCAGACCCAGAGTATCCAGGTCAGACTCAGAGTTCAGGGTCAGACCCAGAGTTCAGGATCAGACTCAGAGTTCAGGGTTAGACTCAGAGTTCAGGGTTGGACTCAGAGTTCAGGATTAGACTCAGACTTCAGGGTTGGACTCAAAGTTCAGGGTTGGACTCAGAGTTCAGGATTAGACTCAGAGTTCAGGGTTGGACTCAAAGTTCAGGGTTAGACTCAGAGTTCAGGATTAGACTCAAAGTTCAGGGTTAGACTCAGAGTTCAGGGTCAGACTCAGAGTTCAGGGTTAGACTCAGAGTTCAGGATTAGACTCAAAGTTCAGGGTTAGACTCAGAGTTCAAGATTAGACTCAAAGTTCAAGATTAGACTCAGAGTTCAGGGTTAGACTCAGAGTTCAGGATTAGACTCAGAGTTCAGGGTTAGACTCAGAGTTCAGGGTCAGACCCAGAGTTTGGGGTTAGACTCAGAGTTCAAGATTAGACTCAGAGTTCAGGGTTAGATTCAGAGTTTGTTAAACTTGCTTTCTGAAACAGGCCCCAGGTACCTTCCACTTCAATTTTGAATCATGTAACATTTTAGTGATATTGCACAGGGATGTACTCTGTACTGTAGTTTTGTTAAGTACTGTATATATGACTCTCTAGACTGCCTCTCCTCTCTAGACTGACTATTCTAGACTAGAATACCACACACTTTCTGGGTTTTCAGGAGTAAATTAGCAAAAATCTGAAGCACTGACTCAAAACAAAGCTGTGAGATTGAAACATGAGGCTGTACCTTCCAGGATCAATAACAATTATTCTTTCTTATATCATTCTGACAGACATGAAATCTCGGAACTATGAACCTTTTTTACATTAAATACAGTTTTTAATGTTTTTCCTCAGTGTCCGGGGGCTTTATTTAGCTCAGCTGCAGAGGGAACAAGGTCTTTACCTGAAGCAGGCTCATATTAGAGACAGACCTTTATTTCTAATTCCCTTTGTTTGATCAGCAGATTTGTTCATATTTTAGTATGAAGCCTCTTTGTTCTCTGATTGGCTCCCGTTTGCCCTGTTACAGTTACTGCATTGTGCTGTTACACAACCTCAACACTTCCTGTATCTGTTTCAAATTAAATGTTTCAATGGATAGAATCCCTTCATTTCTACTTTTATTGTGAAATATTTGAAGGAACGTGTTGTGAAAAATTCAGTAACTGTCATGGTTCCCATATGGTCCTTCAGGTGTAGCTGCTGCCACCTTGTGGCACTAGCCACAGCAACTGAAACACTTCAGACGAGTAATCAGAACATCAAAATGGTTGAAAATAACATGATTATATTGTTGAATTGATAAGTTAAAGCAATGAAAATATATATTATTCTTAGTTGGCAGCACATTACATAACAGGAGTTTAGAATCATATCAGGAACAACGCTCAACATATTCATGGCTTTTCATTCAGACTTTAAGGTTTTATCTTCAGCAGATTTCTCAGTGTTTTTGTGAAACAAGAGAACATTTCAGATTTCAGTGGAGGGGTTTAAATCATTTGAGTTATTACTTCAGTTGTTTGTTAAAAACTGGATGTTTGTCTTCAGTGGATGAAAGAATAAAAAAGGTTCTTGTGTCTGTTGATGAAACAGACGATGATGTTCAGCCTGAATCTTCACTCAGTTTAACGTCCACAGAGACAAATGATGACATCATGATGGCATTAGGACTTCCTGTAACACTACAGTCTCAGTGTCAGTACAAAAAACTGTTTCTATACTACTTGAATTTATTTACCTCACAGAGTGTCTTTACTTCTCACATAGATGTCTGTTGTATCATTTACTGTTTATTCAGATGTTTGAAGGTTGTGGTTGGAAGCTGATGCTAGTATTTATCATGTATACAGGATATGAGTAACCAGATTTCTCTCTGTTCCATGTTAACACCATATCCTGAATATGATCTAAACCGGGATAAGCCTCATAACGGGATACTCATGTCCATGCAAAAATGATGGTAGCATTTTACATTACAGCTCAGTAATAACATGGTAATAGTGGGGTAATAGTTTGATAATAAAGAGGTAATAATGAAGTAATAACCAGGTAATAGCTTGGTATTAACAACAGGTATATCTGGGTAATATCAGACTGAAATTTATGTAACGTAATAAGGGGCCAAAAACAAAGGGTAATAATGGGGAAACACATTTAAAGATGGCAATGAGGCAAAACTATAGTAGCCTAAAGTAACATTTTGGTAACAATATGGTAACCTGCGAACAATAAAATGGTTCTATCAGTGCAATATTTGGATTAAAAATGGTAATATAGTGACATTAATGGAGTAATAACCTGATAATAATGCGGTAATATAGGTTGATGTTTTCACAATATTATAGGCTACTATCAGCGTAACCACCTCGGTATGATCTACACTGAACAAAAATGTAAACGCAACACTTTTGTTTTTGCTTCCATTTTTCACGAGTTGAAACACGCACACAATAGGTATATTTCTCTCAAATTTTGTTCACAAATTTGTTTAAATCTGTCTTAGTGAGTCCTTCTCAGCAATGGTTATCAAAAGCACAACAGCCCGTACTCACTGTGACTGTATATCGGCCCCCCCAAACGTGACAGCAACTTCTTATCTGAATTTTATGATTTTATATCCATTGTTCTTACCACTGATTCGAGGGCCTTGGATTTCTTGGATCTTGTTGCTTATCTCAATCTTGTTCAGCATGTAGAGAGTGCCACCTACATTCATGGAAATACACTGGATTTAGTTATTACTAGGGGTATTGATGTCGACATTTCATCCATTGCCAAGGTCCCTGTTTCTGATCATTTTTGTGTCTTTTTTAACAGCACTCTTTCTACATCAAATGACTGTCCCGAGACTGTTGTTATGAAGCGTAACATTAACAATGAAGTTATTGACAGATTTTCAAATTTGGTGAATACCTTTCCTCCATCCACCACTGGCTTAGTTGATGACCTTGTTGAAGACTTTAATGATCAATTAAGATTCTCACTAGATATGGTTGCACCTGCACAAACCAAAATAAAAAGCCTTTAATCTGCAAATCACTGTGGAAAACTGCTGCAATTTGTCAGCTGAAAAGAAATTGTTGAAAAGCTGAGAGACAATGGAGGAAAAGCAACCTATGTGTTCACTTCAACATTTTTAAAGGTCAAGTTAAAATTTACAATAATGCAGTCAGAAAAGAGAGACAAGGCCATTTTTCAAAGATTATTTCACAAAACCAAAAAAATCCCAAAGTGCTTTTTTCCTTTTAAATCCATCACCTGCTCTCAGACTTCATAATAACTCATCAACTCTTAAATGTGAAGAATTTGCTTCATTTTTTAAAGAAAAATTAGTTTCTATTAGAGGCAGCATTGTAAATGCAGACACTCAAACTCCCTGGGATCTCTCTGCCCATAGGTCCCCATCTATGATGTCATCCTTTGAAATGATGTCAGAGGATGCCATCAGTGAAGTAGTTAGCAGGATGAAGTCTGCCACGTGTGTTTTAGATCCCATCACAACCAAACTGTTTATATCCTGCTTCCAAAGTCTCTCCCAAGTAACAACAAGTATAATAAACTCCTCTCTTAATTCAGGCGTCTTCCCCACAGCTTCCAAGACTTCAGTGGTAAAACCTCTCCTCAAGAAATCCAATTCAGATCACTCTGAGCCAAACAATTACAGACCCATTTCTAATCTGCCTTTCCTTGGTAAACTTTTAGAGAAAATTGTTTTTAATCAATTACTTGTTCATCTGTCCAACAATGGCATTTTAGAAAAGCTCAAATCTGATCAGAGACTGCCCTACTGAAAGTGGTGAACGACCTGAGAATTATTGTGGATGCAAACAATGTGGCTGTCCTTCTTCTCTTAGACCTCAGCACAGCATTCGATACAATCGACCACAAAATTTTAATTGACAGACTTGAGAAATGGGTGGGTCTCTCTGACCATGTACTAGCTTGGTTTCGGTCATATTTAACTGGTAGAGAGTTTTTTGTCAGCCTAGGTGCTTATGTATCAGAGACTCATAGTATTGAATATGGTATTCCTCAAGGAAGCATTCTCGGCCCAATTTTGTTTTCATTATACATGCTCCCACTTGGAAACATTATTAACCATCACCATGTCAATTACCATTTTTATGCTGATGACACACAACTGTATGTCTCTGTCTCACCAAATGACCCCAATGCACTGCATGCTCTCACTGCCGGTCTCACTGACGGATGGATGAGTAAAAACTTTTTAAAGCTAAATGAGGAAAAAACTGAGATTCTTTTAATAATTCAATTCAATTCAATTCAATTCAATTCAATTTTATTTATATAGCGCCTTGGTGCTTGGTGGTCTTAGCAAACAGATGAAAACTTATGTCACAAACAAACAAAGTCAGACCTTTTTAACACAGAAAGATGCTGAAATACTCACTCACACTTTTATTTCTAGCCGTTTAAACTATTGTAATTCCCTTTTTACTGGATTACCTAAAAAGTGAGATGGTTTCTGACAGTTTGTGTAGAAATTCTTTGGTTGTGCAAACCTATTGTTGCCTCAGCTGTCCGAGTAGCTGGTCTCAGACGATCTTGCAGGCGAAGCAGCCAGATGTGGAGGTCCTGGGCTGGTGTGGTCACACGTGGTCTGCAGTTGTGAGGCTGGTTGGATGTACTGCCAGATTCTCGGAAACGACACTGGAGATGGCTTATGGTAGTGAAATGAACATTCACTTCACGGCCAACTGCTCCTTTGGACATTCCTGCAGTCACCATGCCAAATGTGTTGTGTAATAAAACTGCACATTTTAGAGTAGCCTTTTATTATGACCAGCCCAAGGCACACCTGTGTGCTAATCATACCGTTTAATAAGCATCCTGATATGCCACACCTGTCAGGTGGATGGATTATCTTGGCAAAGGAGAAGTGCTCACTAACACAGATTTAAACAAATTTGTGAATAAAATTTGAGAGAAATATACCTATTATGTATGCAGAAAAAAAGTCTTAGATTTTTTAGTTCAACTCGTGAAAAATGGGAGCGAAAACAAAAGTGTTCATGAGCTGGTGTTGATTAAAGTGACTGAGGAGACATTTGTACTCATTAGACAGAGAGGACCAGGGAACTCTCCTTGGACCCTGTGAGGAGGAGATGTCTCCCGCCTGCTAATGTTACGGCTTCATTCTGATCTGTTGCCGCCATAGACTGTATAAAAAGATGGACGACATGACAGCTCCCCAAAAGTGAAGCCAAAGCATCTGGATCGCCCCCTGGTGACTGGCTCCAGTATAGGTCATAAGCCCCACCTCCTCCATGTTAGCAGATGGGACATGGGCCAAAGAAAAAAATCACACATCAAATAAATTTTTCCCAAAGATGGTTTCTGTCATTTTAGGTAGTTCTTATTACCCTGATGTTTGTTCAAGTGTTCATAGTGTTCATTTTTCTGATAAGTTTGGTTTTAATTAGTTATTTGATGCTACAAAAATGGTGTGTGACATCATGATTGACAGAATCACAGCTGCTCTGAGTGAAACAGTCGCGGAGGCTCCTGCAGACGTCTTTTCGGGATTTATACGTAGAGTAGGAACGTCGAGAGGAGATGTAACTTTAACTTTAGCAGGTGATCGTTAGTTAGCAGTTACTAATTATTGATTGCCGATTTAGTCAGGCGGGTGTATGGGTGGGACCTCAATACTGTGGCTCCTTCCCGGATTACTACTGCGAAGACTAAATTGGATGCAATATACACAAAAAGAAGTGTGAATGTTAAAATGTGACTATTGCAGTTGATGCATCTCAATTTTCACAGCAATTCTCTTAAATTTTACTCACTTTGATCATGTCTGATGTAATTGATATGCTCACTTCAATAAAGTTGGTTGAACTAATGGCTTTTTCATGTTGGCTCTGCTCAATTTTTAGTCTTACAGTTACTGTATATTGTTGAGTTTTCCCAACTCAAAATACAAGATACTACTGGTTCATGGTTATTACACACAAACTACCACAAGTGTTTCCAGGTAACAAGTCACAGCATTGAACAGATTGAACAGATAATGGGAATGTAAACAGGTGAGCAGGTAGAACCAGGAAGTAACAGCAGTGGGGTGAAGTGACGACAGTATTAATAAGGTGCAAGTGAAGTAAAGTGACAGTAATGAGCTTGTGAGCTCAAGAGTTCAACAGTCTTATGGCTGAGTGATGAAGCTGTCCCTGAACCTGATGGTGAGGTACCGGATGCTGCAATACAGATCAGAATACTCTCTATGGTGCACCTGTAGAAGTTGCAGAGTATCCTGGAGTCCATGTTGAGCCTCCGCAGCCTGTGGAGGAAGAAGAGCTATTGTACGGCTATTTTTATTATGGTGTTGATGTGGTGAGTCCAGGTCAGGTCCTCGCTGATGTGGACCCTGAGGAACCTGAAGCTGCTGACACTCTCCACCGTAGTCCCATTGATGGAGAGGGGGGCGTGTCCTTCTCCCTGTCGCTTCCTGTAGTCCACAATCAGCTCCTTTGTTTTGCTGACGTTGAGATAGAGGTTGTTGTCCTGGCACCAAGATGTTGGGCTCTGACCTCCTCTCTGTAGGCCGTCTCATCATCGCCGGTGATCAGGCCGATGAGGGTTGTGTTGTCAGCAAACATGATGATGGTGTTGGAGCTGTGGGGGACCACATAGTCCGGCGTGAACAGGGAGTACAGGAGAGGGCTGAGCACACAGCCCTGAGGGGCGCCGGTGTTGAGAGTCAGGGTGGAGGATGTGGTGGTGCCTATCCACACAGCCAGGATCCAATCACAGAGGGCGGTGTTGAGCCCAGGGTCTCTGAGCTTAGTGACGAGCTTGGAGGACACAATGGTGTTAAATACTGAACTGTAGTCAATGAACAGCATTCTCACATATGTGTCCCTCTGGTCCAGGTGGGAGAGGGCAGTGTGGAGGGTTAGGGAGATGGCGCCATTAGTTGACCTATTTGGCCTGTAGGCAAACTGAAGTGGGTCCAGTGAGTCAGGGAGGGAGGAAGTGATGAATGTTTTGACTAACCGCTCAAAGCACTTCATGATGGTGGAGGTGAGTGCTCCTGGGCTGTAGTCGTTCAGGCAGAGGGCTCTGGATTTTTTGGGGACAGGGACAATGGTGGTCTTCTTAAAACATGTGGGGACTAAAGACTGGAGCAGTGAGAGGTTGAAAATGTCTGTGAAGACATCTGCCAGCTGATCTGCAAACACCTTGAGAGCTCGGTCAGGTCCAGGTGCCTTATGTGTGTTAATCCGTTTAAGCGATCTACACACACCTGCCCTGGATATTACAGGTGGGCAGGGGTCCTCCTGGGCCTTTTGTACCTCCTCAGCCAGGGAGTTGCTCTCTCAGGGAGTTGTTCAGTTCATCTGGGAGAGATGCAGACATTACCTCAGCTCTACTGGTCTTCCTTTTGTAGTCTGTAATGGTTTTAAGTCCAGCCCACATGTTTCTGGTGTTGGAGCCCTGATAGTTGGACTCCACTTTACCAAGCTATTGCCTGGTTATTACTTTGGTAATTACATGGTATTACTCAATTATTCCCTTTTTATTATCAAACTATTTCCCCACCTTTACCATGTTATAACCAAGCTGTAATGTAAAGTGGTGCCAAAATGTTCTCTATTGGCTCTCTATTGGCTCTCTGTTGGTTCTCTATTGGTTCTCTGCTGGTTCTTTGCTGGTTCTCTGTTGGTTCTCTGTCAGTTCTCTATTGGTTCTCTGTTGGTTCTCTGTTGGTTCTCTGTCGGTTCTCTGTTGGTTCTCTGTCGGTTCTCTATTGGTTCTCTATTGGTTCTCTGTTTCTTCTCTGTTGGTTCTCCATTGGCTCTCTGTTGGTTGGAATGTTACCCCCCAGAAACAGGTTTGTTCTCCAGACAGGATGTAATTATCTGTGATTTCTGATTGATTATCTGATGTTTGATTGATAATTTATCTGTTTGACCTCTGATCCACTCTGACATGTTCTAACTCTGTTCTCCTCCTGGTTCTCCTCCTGAATCTCCTGCTGGTTCTCCTTCTGGTTCTCCTCCTGGATTTCCTCCTCATTCTCCTCCTGGTTTTCCTCTTGGTTCTCCTACTGATTCGAACTCCTGGTTTTGTGTAGAACCGGTTCCACCTGCAGATGGTGACAGGGGTTCCAGAGTCCAGTCTGTCCGACCTGTTGCTGGCAGTTCTGAAGCGGTCCGGTTGGAGGGAGGGTACTGTGGTTCTGTGTCAAGGCTGGGAGGAGTCTCGAGGTCTTCTGCGGCTCCTGGACAGTCGGAGCGGGAGCAGTGCATCATGGGATAGCGGGGGTGGGGCCACCTGGCACTTGCGCGCTGTCCTGAACCTGACGCAGTCAGCACATGACGACACTCAGATCCACGACTTCCTGTCCCGACACTTCAGACAGAACCAGCCCTCGCCAGCATCAGTACTGCTGTTTGGAGCCGACCCGCAGTGCGCGGCGGCGGTGCTGCGCAGCGCTCAGGACCTGGGCCTCACGTTACCCATGGTGCACTGGGTGCTGGGCCAGCCACTCCGCCCCGACGCACTGCACGCCATCGGGCTGCCGCTTGGCCTGCTGGCCTACGGAGAGGTGGAGAGGAAACCGCTCGACTTCTATATCAGAGATGCCCTGCAGCTTGTCACCAGGGCAGTCGCCGCGGCAACTGTGGTGAGACCAGACCTGGCTCTGATCCAGAACATGGTGAACTGCTATGACAAACCCAACAAACACGAGGTTCCGTCGTCAGGACAGTACCTGTCCAGGTAATAACCAACAACAGCACCTGTGGGGCTTAAATATTATTATTATTATATTAAATATACTGCACATTATTATTATGTCAATTATTATGATTAATAATTTTAATGTTCAAAGCATTTTATGAAAATGGGAAAGTCTCCCCTTATTTCCCTGAGAAAATGTCAGATTTATATTTCACTGAAGTCTGAAAGGTTTGTTTTATACCACATTTTTATTTTATGGAGTTTTATAACGATGCATGTTGCTTATTATAATGACTTCTGTTATCAAACCATGATTAAATATCTTACTGTCAGCAGGGATGTAAAACTCTAAAATGTCTCTAAACACACATTCTCCCAAAATATATGAATGTTTTCACATGAGCAGAAGAACTTGATTAATGTTTATGTGCCCACTGTCTCCAACACTGCTGCTGATGTAAATAGATTTTAATTTTCTCTCAAGAGTTCATTCTGATCAGTGAATCAAAATAACACCAACAGTAGATTTATAATCAGTGTTCATTAGCAGATTTAATAAGACAAATATTCCTTCATATTTGTCCAAATGAGTTCAGTGTTTCTGCAGCCAGCAGCGTTATTTTCTCACAAACTCTGGATTCATGCAGACAGAGCTGAGTGTTATCAGTCACATGGAGGAAAATCCCTCCATCCTCACCTCCCTCTCAGGCGGGAGGAGTAAAGACTGAAGGAAGAAAGGAAACACACACACACACACACACACACACACACACACACACATATATTAATGTTCATATATATTCATAAATATAATCTGTGTGTTTTGTTTTTTTCTCTGTGTGAATATAAACATGTTGGAGGTTTAACTTTTATTCATGAGGAGATTTATTACAGAGCCTGAAGCGCTCTCTCTCTCTCTCTTTCTCTCTCTCTCTCTGCCTCTTGCTGCATCATCCCATCAGTAGAATCACAGTGGAAACACTGGATGGTAATTAGACAATAAAAATACGTTATGACAAGAACCAAACACTTCCTATAAGTTTATGAGAAATGATGTTTCCTCCAAAACGTATTTAGCAAAACCATTTTGTAAATAAATATAATCTTTAAGTGACAGGGTTTTCTTCCATTAGCGGATGTGCATCCATTAACCCAAAACAATGTTTATCAGGGCGAGCAGCATGATCCTCCTACTTGTCTCTGAGTCCAATACAGAAAGTTGCAGCCTGAGTGGCCATTATGGGTATCTGCTTAGGGATCTACATCTGGGTCATCTGGAGCAGAAATCAGATCTGATCAGGCCTGGGTATCATTCCAGAGTTTCAGTACTAAAACTGATTCTTTTGAACACCTTTTTCTGCAAAACTCTTTTATTTATTGGACAAAAGAAGTCAAAGTTGTCAAATGTTGTCCAAGCAGATAAGTATCAAAAAGTACTGGGGTTCAATTATGACTGGATTGACCTGTTAGGGGCCCCTGGGGCAAAAACGTGCTGTAGGGCCCACACTGGTCACACACAATCATTTAGAAACATGCACCTTAAGCACAAGGCCCCTCAACAAATTATCAACCACCTGACACACAGTGAACCTGGGGTTTTATGGCCCTGGAGCCCAGGACAGTTGCCCATTTTGCCCAGTTAGTAGTCCAGCCTTCTGTTCAATACTCAGCAGGTTGGCTGGCTGAAGTCTAACGAGAACAATATTTTTCTTTGGTGGAAAAACTTTGAGAAAGTCACTGTTGGAAGAGCCAAAGTCCACAATCCCCCAACAGAACCTCAGACTCCAAGATGTTTTTATGGTTGGATGTCCAAAGTTTCAGTCTTTGACAGCAGAGGTTGGGGTTCCCGCCCTGAGTCCCACCTGCTGTTGGTTTAGATAATAAAACACTTTGGATACAGTTCAGGAAAGATGGTAGTTTTGGTTCAAATTGGGAAAGTCAACACGTCTGTCTGTGTCATGCTTCAAGTTAGCGTTGACTTTTTCAACAACCAACCTGCAGGAAACACTGAACTGAAAACAGTGAACTGAAACACTGAACTGAAACACTGCCAGCTGCAGGAAAAACTGAACTGAAACACTGAACTGAAACAATGAACTGAAACACTGAACTGAAACACTGCCAGCTGCAGGAAACACTGAACTGAAACACTGAACTGAAAACAGTGAACTGAAACACTGAACTGAAACACACTGAACTGAAACACTGAACTGAAACACTGCCAGCTGCAGGAAACACTGAACTGAAACACTGAACTGAAACACTGCCAGCTGCAGGAAACACTGAACTGAAACACTGAACTGAAACAATGAACTGAAACAATGAACTGAAACACACTGAACTGAAACACTGAACTGAAACAATCAACTGACACACTGAACTGAAACACACTGAACTGAAACACTGAACTGAAACAATCAACTGACACACTGAACTGAAACACACTGAACTGAAACACAGTGAACTGAAGCACTGAACTGAAACACATTGAACTGAAACACTGAACTGAAACACACTGAACTGAAACACACTGAACTGAAATGCTGTGAACTGAAACACTGAACTGAAACACAGTGAACTGAAACACTG
>NTHP01000664.1:203372-216919 GCA_003416845.1 Oplegnathus fasciatus
TGAACTGAAACACAGTGAACTGAAGCACTGAACTGAAACACATTGAACTGAAACACTGAACTGAAACACACTGAACTGAAACACACTGAACTGAAACACAGTGAACTGAAACACTGAACTGAAACAATCAACTGACACACTGAACTGAAACACACTGAACTGAAACACACTGAACTGAAACACACTGAACTGAAATGCTGTGAACTGAAACACTGAACTGAAACACAGTGAACTGAAACACTGTGAACTGAAACACTGCCAGCAGCAGAGTCAGTTATTGTATCTGAGTCTGACAGCAGCAGGAAACAGGACGAGCTGCAGGTTTGAGGAGGATAAAAGGTTTAACTGCTGCGTTCAGTTTACTGACAGAAAAAGATCAAACACATTCACAGTAAATGAAATTACACTCAGACTGAGAGATTAAAACCTCCAAGGACTGATTATCTGCTGCAGAAGAAGAAAAGAACAAAAGAAAAGAAAAACATTAGAGAGAGAGAGCGTGAAGAGAGACAGAAACATCAGTGTTCATATGAAATCAGATCACAGACTCATCAAACTGACGTCTGATCATAAGTCTTCAAACTCTACACACTTTGAGAGTTAATCAGTAAATAAACTGACAAACTGTCCGTCAGGTTCTGGTGTTTGTTGAAGTGAAACTTCTGTCCTGATAGTAGCACCAAAATCATGAGGAAACATCCTCTAAGGAACTTGAATATTTAGAGCTGATATCAGAACAGTCTGGCCTACAGTATATGAGTTATTAAGTGAGACAAACTGCTGGTTCCAGAAGTACTAGAAGTACAGTAGTGTATTCACTTTTCAAATATGTCTTTTAAAGATCTTCTTATTAGTCAAGTTTCCATCCAAATGAAGCTCAAATCTGAAACAGAATTTCCAGAAAATGATCCAAATCAAACCTGACCTGCTGCTTGTTTCCATCCTGTTGTGTGAGTCTGAGTTCACTGGTTGATGGAGATAAACAGCTGGTGGAGCTGATTCTCCAGTCGCTGCCATTAAACCACCACAGAAGAAGATGATGTCATGAAACAGCTCCAGTCAAAGCTCAAACGATGGAAAACCATGTGGAAAACATGATGGAAATATTTCTGTTAGTTTCATGGGTTAATGTGAGGAAGGTTACAGCCTCCTCATCCTCCACACAGCTCTGATGTTTTCTTCACTTTCAGTCACATGATTCATGCCATTCACTGCCAGTCATCATTTATTCATGAAGTCTGTTTCTGCTTTGATCCACACACCAAACACTGTTTACAGGTTGTTGTTGTTGTTGTTTTTTTAGAATTTCTGGTGTTTTCACTTTTATGAGCAAATTGAAAATGTTCATAAAAACAAGTGGATGGAACTCATTTATTGTTACTGAACAGAGAAACTCAGGACTGTCCAGGATAATGTAACCATATAAGGTTATGTTCTGACCACCAGTGAGAATTGTTTACATTTTGTTTTTGATCAGGTTTTGTTCATCTGTTTGTTGGATGGCTCCAAAGTCAGGTTATTCTGCTTCAGCTCACTGTTCTGTGACTGAGGTTAAAGGAGCTGAAAACATTGTTAAATGGTGCACAGCGGTTCACTTTAGTTTTAAATGTGTCTAGATTGTTGTCCTTCCACTATGCTCATCAGAAGTCCTGCTTCACATCACATCCATCCAGATCTTCAGCCATTGCTCTTCACCACCACCACCGATGTGTAGACTCCATCTGGGGGATATTCCTTTATATCTTGTGGCAGCACTACCCCCTTAAAGCTGAAATAGGTAACCTGTATAAAAATAACTTTTTGTTATATTTGCTAAAACTGTCACTCTGTCCTGACAGTAGTACATGAGAAAGATGATCTGTGAAAAAAATCAGGCTCCTCTGGCTCCACCTGCTGCCTCTAAGGCCATTTGCAAGAATCCACCCCACCCAAATCAAAACAACCAATCAGAGCAGGAGGAGTATCTGACGGAGTGTCAATCACTGCTCCTGCACACGCTGCGAGCAGCTGCCCTGACAAACAACTACCAAAGAACCAAGCAATGAGAAAGGGGGAGGGACTCTTCTCAATCCGACTACCGACTGCAGCTTTAAAATAATGATGTCAGGATGGGGTCTAATCGCCAAAGACTCTTCTCATAGCTTTCAATTTTACTGTGTATCATGTCAATAAATTGTTTTTTATCACTCTTTAAGCCTCTTTTCAATTAAGTCTCTCCTGATTGAAATATCATTCCGTAATTGCCTTCAGTAACTACTACAATGAATTTGTGTATTTAAAGAGAAAACAAAAGAGAAACTGTCGATTTTCCAAGAAAATCACTGCTGTCTGTAAAGTCTTAAAAAATAAAACCTCATAAAACTAAACTAATGTGTCACCTGCTGTTTTTTTTCCTGTCCTGCAGGTTCCTGTCCAACACGTCTTTCTCTGGTCTGACGGGTCCAGTCCGAGTACACCAGAACCGGTCTCAGGTCTTCACCTCACAACGTTTCCACATTTGGAGCCTACGGCGGGACGCGCTGGGTCAGCCCACCTGGGTGACGGTGGGCAGCTGGGAGGGAGGCCAGCTGCAGGTGGAGGACCAGGGAATCTGGCAGGGACCCAAACCTCACCACAGGACCGAGGGGACGGGCGGGAGGACCAAGGGCCGCTGGAGGGCAGGGATGCCAGTAGCAGGGAGTCGGGTGCGGGTGGTGACTCTGGTGGAACATCCCTTTGTGTTCACGCGGGACGTGGACGATGAGGGCAGCTGCCCGGCCGGTCAGTACTGCCTGGATGCTGGCACCAACAGCTCGGAGACTCTGGAGAGATTCTTCAGGGAGGTGGCGGGTGGGAACAGCAGCTTCCTGCCTGCAGAGTACAGTAAATGTTGCTACGGATACTGCATTGACCTGCTGGAGAAGCTGGCCGAGGACCTGGGCTTCGAGTTCGACCTTTATATTGTCGGAGACGGGAAGTATGGTGCATGGAAGGGGGGACGCTGGACCGGTCTGGTGGGGGATCTTCTGAATGGACTGGCAGACATGGCAGTCACCTCTTTCAGTATTAACTCAGCTCGGAGCCGGGTGATCGACTTCACCTCGCCCTTCTTCTCCACCAGCCTGGGCATCCTGGTGCGCAGTAAGGACACGGCAGCCCCCATCGGAGCCTTCATGTGGCCCCTGCACTGGTCCATGTGGGTGGGCATCTTCCTGGCACTACACATCACGGCGCTCTTCCTCACACTGTATGAGTGGAAGAGTCCTTACGGCATGACGCCTCACGGGCGCAACAGGATCAGGGTGTTCTCGTACTCCTCGGCTCTAAACCTGTGCTATGCCATCCTGTTCGGACGCACCGTCTCCTCAAAGACGCCAAAGTGTTGGACTGGTCGGTTTCTGATGAACCTGTGGGCCATCTTCTGCCTGCTGGTGCTGTCCAGCTATACCGCCAACCTCGCCGCCGTCATGGTGGGG
Source organism: Oplegnathus fasciatus (assembly GCA_003416845.1). Classification (NCBI taxonomy): domain Eukaryota; kingdom Metazoa; phylum Chordata; class Actinopteri; order Centrarchiformes; family Oplegnathidae; genus Oplegnathus; species Oplegnathus fasciatus. Next base: position 206,828 of record NTHP01000664.1, read on the forward strand.
GAGAAGACCTTTGAGGAGGTGTCAGGGATCCACGATGCCAAGGTGAGATAACACAGTCCTTTAAAGTTATAGTTGGTAACTTGTATAAAAATAACTTTTAGTCATATTTGCTAAAACTGTCACTCTGTCCTGACAGTAGTACATGAGACAGATAATCTGTGAAAAAAATCAGGCTCCTCTGGCTCCACCTGCTGCCTCTAAGGCCATTTGCAAGAATCCACTGCTCCTTAGTCAAAACAACCAATCAGAGCAGGAGGAGTATTTGACCGAGTCTCAATCTATTGCTTCTGCTCAGGCTGTGGGCAGCTCCCCTCTCCCGCACATGCATGAACTCGGAGCGGATGCAATGGCGGACTTGTAAACAACCACCGAACAACCAAGCAATGAGAAAACAGCAGCTTACACACAAAGACAAGTAAACAGAAGAAAATGAAGACGATGAAGAAAAGCAGCTAAAAAGAAAGAAATAGATCGAGCGACTCTGCAGGGAGGGGCTTTGGAGATGAGCTGGAGGACAGCAGAGAGAGAGGGGGAGGGACCTGGGAGTTGTACTTGTTCAAATTTTCAGGCTAAGTCCACTCTCTTCTCAATCCTACCGACTGTAGCTTTAACGTAGTTTAAAATATTTATTCTTTTTATTCCATGGGTCTGTTCTCCAGAGACTCAGAGTAAAACCAAAGTTCGTAATTTCATAAAAACCAAATCTATGAGAAGCTGGACATCTACAGGTGAAGGCAGGTACTGGACCGTCTGCTATTGGCTGATCTTTGGTACCTGGTGATGTCACCATCTGTTGTACAGATAGTGACATCATCAGACAGCAGCCAATAGCTTGTCTTGTGGAGCCATATGAAGATCTGTCTGGTTGGAGGAAGTGGTACGAGTTTCTCAGCCTACTAAACGTAGGGTCACTTAATAAACAGATTTCACATTTGACACATTGTTTATCTTAAATATTGATTAGTCCAGCTTTGTCTTCTTATAACTGGCTAGCGTTAAAGCTGTTTCTGTCCAATAATAATACTAATCTTAAAATATTGTTATTACACAGCAGAGACAGTAGAGAGCTGACAAGAAATGATGAGAGAGACATGCAGGACAATAATAATAACAAAGGAGACAAACTGGGGACTCTGCAGCTACACGTTCAAACCCCTAGACCACCAGGACATCCCAATGATGATCATCTAATAATTCACTATTCAGTGTCAATGAAAACGGAACAGAAATCCAGATGATACTGATAAAAATATCAAATCCAATCCGTGTGTTGACTGAGCTCAGACTCTTTATTCATGCGCTTTCTGCTCCCTGTCATGAAATAATTACAGATTAAAATTGTTCTGTGGATCACCTGCCTTGTCCTAATTACACTTTTAATTCAGCAGCTGATTGAAGCATGAAACACGTCTGTGAGTATTTAAACAGCCGGGGCTGCTGGGAGATGGGGGGGTTTAATTGGACGTCCATCTGTGTGTGATTAGCTTTTTATTTTTAATGTGGAGAGACTCAGAGTGCAGCTCTGATCTGCTGCAGCTTCCCAGCAGACACTGGCATTTCCTGAACGTTGTCTGAATGTTGTCTGAACGTTGTCTGAACGTTGTCTGAACATCCACTAAAGGTTCAAAAATTTTTCCAAAATAAAGGTTAGAAATATTGTAACCCTGTGTGTTACCAACAGGCCCTCTAAGCTCTTCTGCTGAGGCATATGTGTTTATACATCTGGATGAACAGCTTCATATATCCTGTTTGTTCTTAAATGGTCAAGCTGACGTCCTGGTCTTTTTTTTTAAAGAAAAGAACTTGAGGTTTTCCTTCCTGAGAAGTATTTTAAAGGTTTTTAAATTCAGGTTCAGGTGACTCATTATTGGACGTGGAGAGGACACCATGTGACCATCTGTTTACCACCAACAACACCTTCGCACATCAGTTAAATAGTGACTTCACTTGATTTTCATGATTTCAACTTTATGTGCATGTCAAAGTCTGTACATCATATCTGTTAAACTCCTGCTTTCATTCTTCTTCTTGTTCTTCTTCTTCTTTTTCTTCTCCTTCTTCTTCATTGGTGTGTCAGTTGCATCATCCCTCATGGGGTTTTCGTTTTGGGACGGTGAGGGAGAGCAGCGCAGAGGATTACATGAAGAAGAGTTTTCCAGAGATGCACGAGTACATGAGACGCTTCAACGAGCCGACCACACCTGAAGGAGTCGCCACTCTCAAGTAAGAGAACCGACAAGAACCGACAAGAACAAGAGAACTAATGAGACAGACGAGAAAGGCGAGAACAAGAGAGAACAGACGAGTTAAACAGAAGTAGAATAATGTGTTTCTGCATGTCTGTGATTGTTACGCGGCAGCAACACATGAACTGAGTGTTCTCAAAGGGACAGTTTTAATGAAACATACGACAGTGAGTGTTTTCAGATGGAGTCGTCCTGCAGACTGAACGAGTGGGGCAGACTTTTGAAAGCTGATTGGGTGTCTGATATTAAAGCGTCTCTGTGTGAATGTTCCTGCACGAGGCCAAATGTAGAGCAGCTTTGAGTCCGTTTCATCTGTGTCTGGTACAAACTCGTCATGAGAGAAAATACGCAGCTTTCTGCTGATTGCTGAGCCTCCTCTTCCTCACTGAGTATTGAAATGATGCTTCATCATCAGCCATTAATCAGACACTGAGACTGACCCTCATCAGGAGTCATAAATATTCACAGTTATTATAAAATCGCTGAATGTTTTCATCCAGAACAAAGACAAAGCTTCAAGATTCTGTTCTGGGGAAAAACAGAGGGACGAGTCTTTATCTTTTACAGAGAGAAAAAGAGGAAGTTCAGGCCAGGGGCATAGTATAGAATTCTGGGCCCTGTACGTAGGCAGTCTCTGAGGGGCCCCCCACCGCCTCCATCTTTTTTCCTCTTTTGTTTTGTTTTTTTGAACCTTTTTTTGTTGTAAGACATTCGTTAAGGATTTCATGTTTTATTATTTTACTTTACTGTTCATAAAGACTTTGTTATGATCAGAACTAATTTTGTTTAGGTCACTGATTATTGCCGAAAGGATTTCTTTCTTTTGTTTCCTCCTTGGTTCAGCAGTGGAGTCATTAATACCACTAAATAATGTGGATGGTTTTGTTAATAGTGCGGTATTCTGTGCTTGGAGTGAATAACCAATCAGATGTGCTGATGTTGTAATGTCATCATGTATGTGGTCAATGACAGACGTGAAATAAAGCTGCAGTATCCTGCATGTTGTCGTCAGACGCAAAGATGATAAATGAATACTGAGATATCAGTAATAAAGTGTAACAGTAATATTACCTATTGATACGCTGTCAGTCCTGTTAGCTCGTAGTTATGAGATACACAAGTCATAATTATCAGGTCTTTGTTCAATGCCGTTTAAGATGCCGTCATGACTTTTACATCAAAGTGACTCAAATGTTCAGACATGAGAACAACATGTTAAATCATTACTGAGCAGAGCCACACAGACACAGCTGTGTAAAGTTGTACTGTTGCTGCGTCAGGGGTCTCAGGGAGCTACAGTGCCCCCTTCAGGACAAATGCTAAATGTTGGGCTGTTCAGATAAATGTGTCTGTTTGAATGCACTGACGAACCCCATCAGACGGTGAACTTTAATCTGTCCTCCTCCATCACCCATAATCCTCTCTGCTCACACACACAGACAAGGCCAGGTCTTCCTCTGTTGCCACGCGACCGCAGCTCCAGTTTTCTGTTTGTTTTGATGTTAACAGCTGACTTGAGGCCTGAACTTTCTGCTCAATTTCACCCAATCGCATCATCGTCTGTGTGAGCACTCAGCCAATCAGGAGCAGAGGCTCAGAGTCCTTAATGTTTGGTTTCCATGGTGACAAACTCCAGCTCTGCCAGTGGAGCCGCAGATCTCAGATCAGTTTATGACTCCTGAAAACACATAAAAACATCAGAGTCACTGTCCAACAGGAGCAGAGAGCTGATTGGCTGCAGGAGTCATACCTGTGTCTGATTGGCTGCTTACAGTTCACACACCTGAGCAGGTGAGTAGGTGTTTACTGACACCGGAACAGGTGTCAAAGCCAGACTATATTAAACCTGGAAGAGTTGGCAGAGACTCTCAGTTGCTGTTTTTACAACAACAATTCCTCCAACCTTAGATCCTTAAAGCAACATTGACTAACGGTGTTGCTGGACTTACAGGTTGTTGTAGTAACAGTGTTGCTATGTGTTGAAAGGCAGTAGTTACTGTGCTACCATGTGTCTGTGTGTTACTGTCAGTAGTTGCCAGTTTCTGTGGTTGCTATAGTTACTATGTTAACCATGTTGCCACAGTTGCAGTCCATTGCCATACCATGTTGTGGCGGTGCTAGTTGCCCCAGATGCTATAGTGACTGTGTTGCTCTAGGCCAATAGGACAATAGTTGCTGTAGTTGTTGCTATAATTACTGTAGTTTCTGCAGTTGCCATAGTTGCTGTTGAAACCGTTAGTTGTTGTACTTTCTGTAGCTGCTGTAGAAACTATTAGTTGATGTAGTTGCTCTGTGTTGCTGTCCGTAGTTGCTGCAGTAACCGTGTTGCTGTCTGTAGTTGCAGTGGTAACCGTGTTGTAGTAATCGTCTGTAGTTGCTCTAGTAACTGTCTGTAGTTGCTGTCTGTAGTAACTGTGTTGCTGTCTGTAGTTGCTGTCTGTAGTTGCTGTAGTAACCGTGTTGCTGTCTGCAGTTGCTGTAGTAACTGTCTGTAGTTGTTGTCTGTAGTTGCTGTGGTTACTGTCTGTAGTTGCTGTAGTAATTGTCTGTAACTGTCTGTAGTTGCTGTCTGTAGTTGCTGTAGTAACTGTGTTGCTGTCTGTAGTTGCTGTCTGCAGTTGCTGTAGTAACCGTGTTGCTGTCTGTAGTTGCTGTCTGTAGTTGCTCTAGTAACTGTCTATAGTTGCTGTCTGTAGTTGCTGTACTAACCGTGTTGCTGTCTGTAGTTGCTGTCTGTAGTTGCTGCAGTAACCGTGTTGTAGTAACTGTCTGTAGTTGCTCTAGTAACTGTCTGTAGTTGCTGTCTGTACTTGCTGTAGTAACTGTGTTGCTGTCTGTAGTTGCTGTCTGTAGTTGCTGTAGTAGCCATGTTGCTGTCTGTAGTTGATGCCTGTAGTTGCTGTAGTAACTGCGTTGCTGTCTGTAGTTGCTGTAGTAACCGTGTTGTTGTCTGTAGTTGATGCCTGTAGTTGCTGTAGTAACTGTGTTGCTGTCTGTAGTTACTGTCTGTAGTTGCTGTAGTAACCGTGTTGCTGTCTGTAGTTGCTGTAGTAACCGTGTTGCTGTCTGTAGTTGCTGTCTGTAGTTGCTGTAGTAACTGTCTGTAGTTGCTGTAGTAAGTGTCTGTCGTTGCTGTCTGTAGTTGCTGTAGTAACTGTCTGTAGTTGCTGTAGTAACCGTGTTGCTGACTGTAGTTGCTGTAGTAAGTGTCTGTAGTTGCTGTCTGTAGTTGCTGTAGTAACCGTGTTGCTGTTTGTAGTTGCTGTCTGTAGTTGCTCTAGTAACCATGTTGCTGTCCGTAGTTGATGCTTGTAGTTGCTGTAGTAACTGTGTTGCTGTCTGTAGTTGCTGTAGTAACTGTCTGTAGTTGATGCTTGTAGTTGCTGTAGTAACTGTGTTGCTGTCTGTAGTTGCTCTAGTAACTGTCTGTAGTTGCTGTCTGTAGTTGCTGTGGTAACTGTCTGTAGTTGCTGTCTGTAGTTGCTGTAGTAACCGTGTTGCTATCTGTAGTTGCTGTAGTAACTGTCTGTAGTTGTTGTCTGTAGTTGCTGTAGTAACTGTCTGTAGTTGCTGTAGTAACCGTGTTGCTGTCTGCAGTTGCTGTAGTAACTGACTGTAGTTGCTGTGGTTACTGTCTGTAGTTGCTGTAGTAATTGTCTGTAACTGTCTGTAGTTGCTGTCTGCAGTTGCTGTAGTAACTGTGTTGCTGTCTGTAGTTGCTGTAGTAACCGTGTTGCTGTCTGTAGTTGCTGTAGTAACTGTGTTGCTGACTGTAGTTGCCGTCTGTAGTTGCTGTAGTAACCATGTTGCTGTCTGTAGTTGATGCCTGTAGTTGCTGTAGTAACTGTGTTGCTGTCTGTAATTGCTGTAGTAACTGTCTGTAGTTGCTGTCTGCAGTTGCTGTACTAACCGTGTTGCTGTCTGTAGTTGCTGTAGTAACTGTCTGTAGTTGCTGTCTGTAGTTGCTGTAGTAACTGTGTTGCTGTCTGTAGTTGCTGTCTGTAGTTGCTGTAGTAACCGTGTTACTGTCTGTAGTTGCTGTAGTAACCGTGTTGCTGACTGTAGTTGCTGTCTGTAGTTGCTGTAGTAACCGTGTTGCTGTCTGTAGTTGCTGTAGTAAGTGTCTGTAGTTGCTGTCTGTAGTTGCTGTAGTAACTGTGTTGCTGACTGTAGTTGCTGTCTGTAGTTGCTGTAGTAACCGTGTTGCTGTCTGTAGTTGATGCCTGTAGTTGCTGTAGTACCCGTGTTGCTGTCTGTAGTTGCTGTAGTAACTGTCTATAGTTGCTGTCTGCAGCTGCTGTAGCAACCGTGTTGCTGTCTGTAGTTGCTGTGGTAACTGTCTGTAGTTGCTGTCTGTAGTTGCTGTAGTAACCGTGTTGCTCTGTGTTGAAGGACAGATCCTCCTCAGCTTGATGCCTTCATCATGGACAAAGCGCTGCTCGACTACGAAGTTTCCATCGACGCCGACTGTAAACTGGCAACAGTCGGGAAACCATTCGCCATCGAAGGTGAGACAGAGTGTGTGTTTGCTGTTGTATTTCTATCTTTGTGAGGGCATTCTTTCCCTTACTTTGGGCCGAAGCATCAGATGTGTCTTTGAGGAGGTTCAGGTTACACATTTAGTTGTAATGGTTAATGTTGTTGGGGAATGCATTCTGTCAATGAAGGTCCTCACAAGTATAGAAGGACAGACGTGTCTTTGTGTGTGTTTATGGGTTTATCTTCAGTTCACTTCATCTCAGTTCTGAACAGTTTTTTTGTTAAAACATGTTTCATGAAGTTGCATCATCTCGACCAATCAGATGAGTGGAACCGTGTCCCTGCAGACTCTCTGACAGTTTAACAGTTTAAAGATGTTTCCTCCTGCAGAGACTCTGCTGAGAAACTTTCAACTTTATTTATATAGCCCAATATCATAAATTACAAATGTGTCTCAAGGGGCTTCACAGCATACGACACCCTCTGTCCTTAGACCCCCATTGTTGTATATTATTGTTACAGTTACTGTGTTATGAATTATAAGCAATTATAAATCTATAGAAGGGTTGCACCAGTTGCACTTTTTTTTAAATGTTGCAAATTACAAGAACAGAAATATAGAGTGTGAATGTTAAAATTAAACAGAACTCACATGATAATTAAAATGAAACTTGTTGTCAAACGTGACACAAAGATTTTGTCCTGGAGCCCCATGTGAGACGGTCACATCAACATACCAGCTAGAAAGATAGCGAATCGACACAGCTGGACGGTGTGTACTTTTGAAATATTTGACTTTAAAGTAGCAGATGGATGGAGAACATTAGAGGATCGAGGTTGGATCCCTGAGGGACACAAACATACAGTCACACAACAAGTCCTGTTTAATGCCTGAGAGTCCAGTACAGAGATACTGTAGATCCATGACTGTTAGCCTAGCTTAACACAAAGACTGGAAGCAGGGGGAAACTCCTAGCCTAGCTTAGCATATCTAATTTTGTGTAAATCTAGATGTCGGACTGCTCCTTTAAAAGTGAAAGTCATAATGTTGTAATGAGAAAGTATTTTATATTAAAGTTGGTAGTATAGTAAAGCTGGTTTTTATTTAATTAGACCTTCATGTTGTCCTCCCCCCAAAATAATTACTGTTCATACCTTCACTCTTTTTCTTTTCTTTTAATTAATCTGCTTCATGTGTAATTTCCTCTCTCAGACTCTCTCCTCTCATTCTTTTACTTACAAACTTTAGTTCAGTTTTGTTCATAATCCTACAGAAACTTACTGCTGCCACCATGATACAAATATCAACTCAGAGTCTCATTTGAATGAGATCCTTTTCATGTTATAACAAGTCCTTGTTAACTTATAAAGACGTTTTTCTCCCTATACCAAATGATTCCTCTTGTCATAACAACATTTCTGGGAATGACGACATAAATTGGTTTGTTGTTTTAACCAGAGAGATAAAGTGATATGTTGTTATAACAAGAAGAATTTTAATGGAGAAATATCTTGTTGTAATGTGAAAAGACTTTAGATACATTTCTTAATGATTATTATGGCTAATTATGAAATGTTTTCAGTGAAATATTATAACTCAGTCATGTTTCTGTGTCTCAACAGTTTCTCATGATTTACCTTCATCCTCAGCATTCAAACAGACACTTTCAGTTTGGCTATATATATATATTATTGTATTATTGTTGTTATTTATTGTTGGATTACAGGTTGTGGTATCAACATGTTAAAGGTGAAGTTTTGGTTTCATAAGTTTCAATAAAGTGTTTTTTGTAGATGTTTGTCCAAGAGAGCAGCGACCCCTGGTGGCCACACCGGTAGTTACCTGACAGGAGAGTAAAGAAGGTGGCCACACTGGTGTTTAGTCCAGTAACTGATCCAGTAGAGTGTAACAGCTGTTAACTGTGAGTGAAATGTAGAAATAATAACATGAAGATGAATTCTAAGTGCTTTGTTTTTTTTACACTCACAGAGGAAGTCCTTTCATTTTGAGTTACACTTTATTTTGAGGTCAACTTTATATAACTTTATAACGTTATATAAGTTTTATATAAGTCGTCATCGAATCATCCAGATTATTCAGCAGTGAATGAAACAACAAACAAACAACTCAACATTAGAGAAGTAGATTATCAAGTATCATAGAATGAATTTGGTTTCTGTGACGTGTTATTAAAGCACTGATCCTAGTTTCATTCACATTTACTTTAATAAAAACTGGAGAAAATGTAGATTAAAAAAAATAGATACGGCATGATGACCTGCTTTTTCAGGTCATCATGCTGTAGTATCTCCAGGTCATCCTCTCAGGCTGAATATTGCCACAAGAGGCTCCACCAATCAGAGGGTTGGGACAGCCTGAATGTAGCCTGAGAGGCAAAATCCAGGGCAAAGAAGTTAAAGGGATTTCAGCGATGACATCAAAGAAGACATGTTCCCCTATTGATTGACTATTATTGTTTTTTACTGTTTACCGTCAGGGTATGGTATCAGTCTGTTGTTTATTGTTTGTTTGTTATTTACAGGTTACGGTATGGGCCTGTTGTTTATTGTTTGTTTGTTATTTACAGGTTATGGTATGGGCCTGTTGTTTATTGATTGTTGTTTACAGGTAATGGAATCTGCCTGTTTATTGTTTGTTTGCTGTTCACAGGTTACAGTATCAGCCTGTTGTTTATTGTTTGTTGTTTACAGGTTATGGTATCAGCCTGTTGTTTATTGTTGTTGTTTACAGGTTACAGTATGGGCCTGTTGTTTATTGTTGTTGTTTACAGGTTATGGTATCAGCCTGTTGTTTATTGTTTGTTGTTTACAGGTTATGGTATCAGCCTGTTGTTTATTGTTTGTTGTTTACAGGTTATGGTATCAGCCTGTTGTTTATTGTTGTTGTTTACAGGTTACAGTATCAGCCTGTTGTTTATTGTTTGTTGTTTACAGGTTATGGTATCAGCCTGTTGTTTATTGTTGTTGTTAACAGGTTACAGTATGGGCCTGTTGTTTATTGTTGTTGTTTACAGGTAACGGAATCTGCCTGTTTATTGTTTGTTTGTTTTTTACAGGTTACAGTATCAGCCTGTTGTTTATTGTTTGTTGTTTACAGGTTATGGTATTGGCCTGCCTCAGAACTCTCCTCTGACCTCCAACATCTCAGAGTTCATCAGCAGATATAAGTCAGAAGGCTTCATGGACCTGCTGCACGACAAGTGGTACAAAGTGGTTCCTTGTGGGAACCGAGTGTTCGCCGTCACAGAGGTCAGTCATGTAAAACATATAAACATACACACATTCGTATACATGTAACTGTATATAACATTGGTGCTCTTTATTTCACAGTATGACAGAGTTGCCT
>NTHP01000665.1:2701-17525 GCA_003416845.1 Oplegnathus fasciatus
TCTTCACATTATTTTATCTCCCACATGTATTTCTACAATTAGGAGGTTACTGGGCAGTCTAATGAAACACGGCCATGTCTGGCAAAAGCATGTTGCTGCTCCATTGTTACCTGGCAGATCAAAGTTGTTGCATCGACAACAAAAGCCTTTGAGCCAGGTGACAGGTGTGGTAAATAACCCTGTCTGTGACCCTGAGGATTCCTCTGAGGATGCTGCTTACAGCTAATAAGGTGTGAGGCGAGCTGTAGTGTTGCTGTCAGGGCAGCAGAAAGAGCAATGTCAGGTTTGGTATTTGGAGGTGGATTTTAAAGCTCGCGTGTCTCACAGGCTGCTCTGGGGTTGTGATACAAGTGTCAGTGGTTCAAAGGCTTGTATTGTGACCAGAGAGACGAGAGCAAGGCTGCAGGCCTGATGAGCAATCTTCTCTGAGGAGCCTTTCTGGAGGGATTGTGAGTGGTAGGATAGCAGGAAAAGCTGTGCAGCTCAACCTCTGTGTTACATGAGTTGTGTTTAGCACATAAATGATTAGTCAATTAACCATTAGTTGATCAAGCGAAAACTTTGAAAATAGACTCATGGTTTAATTCATTTTCCAAGTAAAAATGCCAACCATTAGCTGTATCAGCTTTTCAAATGTGAAGAATTGCTGCTGTTCTCTGTTTGATATAATTGTAAATTGAATTGCTTTGAGTTTGGGACTGTTGGGACCTCAGTCTCCTTGTCAAAGTCCTGTGCTTTGTACACCCACCATCCACCCCTTGTGTGGTACAAGCATGTAGCACTTTGTGCACTGGAAAAAACAGTTGCTGCTAGTTAAAATGCTAGTATTTAAACATAACTGCCTTGCAGTGATTGTGTTTCTCCCAAATTGCATTTAGCAAAACCATTTAGTAGTATATAAATGTAATCAGTAGGAGACAGGATTGTACAGCCATAGTTGTGTAGGCATTTCAAGATTGTGCTTAGTGTGTTTACATGCAAACCTTTTCTATTCCAAGAGAGCAATTTTACTCACTCTAAATGGAAAATAGTGGCCTGAAACACATCAATATGTGGCTTTCTATAGTAGTGTCAGGCTTTTTGCTCATCAGTACAAAAAGAGTCATTTAAGCGTTAAGAGTGTTTGAGAAATAGCCTTAGCTCTGTGCCTTTGTCACAATCAGATAACTTTTGACATTGAGAGCTGGATGCATTTTATCTGATTGCTGATGCAATTTGTGGAAGTTCATAGAAACTTTGTTGGACAGGTTGCATCCACTGGACCACCGCGTATAGATGTGGGTTGACATTGTAACATTTGAGTGTGCTAATGCGACAAGCAGTGGTGTGGATCGAAGCAACCTCTATGAAATCGCAAATGTGACTGGAGAGAGTCAGGAAGTAATACAGAAGCTGTTGTCAGTGGTTATTGGCTGCTTAAAATGTTCCTGTACTGAAGTTACCCAACTATGTATCTATTCTCAGCCTGCGAGAGGGACCACATGTGAGCTTGCTGATAGAAAGAGCAAATGTGTTTGCACACACAGTGGGACTTTTCCAGTCAGTTTAATCAGAGAGAGCCAATGTAGAGGAACGTGCACAAATGCTTACGCACATTCATACATACTCTAGTTGCACACGTGTGCCCGCTGGCAACCGTGCACACACACACAAGCATGACGTTGATGGAACACGAGGGGTGTGATTGATGTTACCTGCTGTAACCCATGTCTTGAAAGGCATGGGAAATTGAACACAGTTCGCCCACCTTGTTCCATCCAAACAGGTCAGGCCACATTGCCCTTTTCCCATTCAGGTCTAATCTCAACTTTCCTCCATGAGTATCACCTCGTACAGATTGTGGTAGATGAGAACATTGAACAAGGTTTGAACAAAAATGAGTAGTGTTCAGATAAAAAGAGATTGCTCACAGTTTGAAGGATTACTTTTTGCTAGAAGCGATGTAATTTCAATGCCAGAATTTTAAGGTACTGACAGATGCTACAGAACATTCGAAGGACATCTGTCACTTTATTTTTGGCTTCCTGCAGCTGTCCCCATTATCTGTGCAACATTAAGTATCATTAATAAACCCATACATCTTATACTTAGTGCAACCATTAGCATATAGCATTTTGACACTATTTAACAGGCTTCACAATGGAACTAATACACTGAAAATTGCTAAAAAAAAACAACAACATTAAAGCTGCACTGCTCAATATTTGTATATTAACAATGGGTCAAATGACTGTGTAATGTGAAAGTTGCCACTCGTAGTGACAAACCTAAAGACAACTATGACTTGACTATGCTGTTCCCCTCAGCTTTTTGTTGTTTTGGTTTATATGGCCAGCAAATTTTCTGTTTCACTCTCAGCATCTCTCTTATTGACCTAAAAACTATGCAAAGCAAAGTTTGTAAAAATTATATTTTGAGAAGATGGCTGAAGTTGATATTACCACCATATGTCCTTCAGCCTGGTCATTATTTTGACTGATTTGACCAATACTGATTTTATTGTGTTCTTTTCAGTTGTCCAGTGTGATGGTTTTAGAGGTTATGAGCATGGTAAATCACTACCTGAGTAAAGCATTACACCAGAGAGCAAACTATTCATTTTTCATTGATGTTTTGACACAAACTATACAGATGCAGTGTCTTTCTTGGAGTTAGACAAAAAATATATTTAATAAATGCATAAAAAGGGCAAATTTGATTCCAACAATAAGCGGAGAAATCCTTCCCACATAGCTGCAGTTTTATAGTAATTGATCCTCAGTGACCTCAGTAATCTTGCTAAAGCTGCTGGTCATTTCGTAGTTCTAACACAAAAAAGACAGTCTTCATCTCACTCCCAATTTTCTCATGGTCAGATGATCTGTCAGCTAAATGTGAATGAGCTGTTCTTGGCTGAGAGGTGGATTGAATCCCGTCACAAGGGACAGAGCGGAAACGCACAGCAGTTTCGAGAAAGAAGGGACAATCAATTGTGGCTTCTTGCCAGAGATATGGGCTGTTTATTCAGAAAGAGGGGAAATAAGATAGGTCTCGAGATAGGCTGGAGGAGACACAAAAACACTCTGAGGTAATCAGATTTTACCCACATTTCCATACGAGGGACCTTTTTTCAGAGAAAGCCTTTAAGCCTGTGGCTTTGACCTGACTCTGCAATGTGATTGTCTCATCTTAAATATTGAGTTAAACAAAGGCAGTTTTCAAATAGTTTCACGGACCAGATGTAGGATTTTCTTATTTCTAGTTTTTATGAATAATTTTAGAAGAAAAAGATTGGAATCATTATGAGAAAAACATTTATAAATAAGGCTCGTTGTCATTTCTCAGTGGAATGGCGCCCTCAGAGATCTAATGAGCCTGATATGGGGTGGTTGGGTTTACTGTGATCTGATCCAACTCCATATGGGATTCAAAAAACCTAATGATTCAAACAACAACAACAAAAAAAAACTATTAGGGGCTGTGGCTACATTCAGAATGGCAGCCTTTTCAGAATAAGTGTGGCGCAAATCCGACTCACCGGTATGAATAAACTAGGCGGCGGTAAAGAGATCCGTTTGATTGCCAGACCTCTTGTGATCTCAAGTGCTCAGAAGCTGCTGAAACAGCTGAAGAAATCTGAGAGAGCAGACCCAGAAATGAGCATGCTCATGATCAGGATTGCACACTCAGATCTTATCCTGCTCTGACCAATCTGTGCCTCTACACTCAAATATTGACTTGCAGAGTAGCGCTCAGAATTTGTTTTCAGCACTCTCAAATCTTTTGTTGTCAACATACTGCCATAGCGCATTCATTTAGAACTGCTGACAAACACTCGCATCAGAGATGTCGGGTTATACTCTTTGGTTACTTAAAGACCTGATAACCAATCATTTAAAGATCTAGTAAATTTAGTAAGTAAAACAACAAAAAAATCACAGTGGAAATGATCCTCATCCTGTTGCTGGTACAGTATATGCCGGTACAAATGGTATAAATCAAAAGGCCACCTGATATATATATATCTGTATATATATATATATATATAACAGTACAGCTTTAGAAGCAGATTGATTTGTCCTCAAGTTTCATACCCTGGTAGCTTGCCAATGTTGCTTACAAAGTCAACAGGAGTCTGGCACTGATTTCTCAGAGACAAACACAAAGCAAAATGTCCTGCAGGTCTCCAGTGGGGTTTTGGTTCGTGTTCAGTGGGACCAGCTTCTGATCATCCTGAGCATTCCCTCTAAACCCCAGCAGGTCATGGCAGGCTGCAATGTTTACTTGTTCTCGTAGCTTCTTGTTTGCTTACAGTTAAATTTATGTCAGGGGCATTTATGTGCCTGCATGTCCTGCAAGGGTAAGAGCAATGCAATTACACTCGTAAACCTGTCAGAGTAAACACCTTAAATGTAATTATGTAAAATTGGATTTGGATTTTCATTTGATAACACATCTAGGCAAATTTAATATGGGTTTTTATGAGGGTTTCTTTTGGGTTTCACAAAACTTAATGGGAACAATATGTAAAGATAATAATGTAACTCCCTAACCCTAACCCTAAGATTCAGGTGTAGAAAACATCTATGTAACTGTTTATCCCATTTTCATGGGAAAGGAAATTGTCTCAGATATGTTCCCAGTCAAACAGACACAAAACACACAGGTGGAAAGGAAGACAACACTTACAACAATAAAAAACAGGTATGCAAAATTGCTTAATAACAAAGAATTGTTTTGTTCCTATTGCTGTTGTAGAGTTGAAAAAGGATGCAAATGAAGACAGCAGGAGTCAATAAAAGTACATATGCAAATATGGAAAGCCTGTAGTAGTCTATTATTGCCTGTGTGAAACTGTTATTGCTGTGAAAATGAAGCTTTTCCTAATTTCTCAGTATTAGCTTGGCATTTGGTAAAATCAAATGGGAGCAATAGAAATATCATGGGAGCAATAAAAGCATAATTTATTACAGGCGGGCCAATAGGGGAGAAAGTGATGATATTTAATCTGTGATCACAACATGTGGGATTATACTAAAATGTTGGCATTGTATTATTTTCTACTCCACTCATAAACAGCTTGGTTGAAATATCTCATAATGAGAGTAATTTGCCTGCATTTCCAGGTCCAGCACTGTAACTAAAATCAAGTTTTGGATGTGACAAGCATAGTTGTAGTGCTGTCGCCTAAAACCTGTATTCATTACACCAGGATGTAGTTCCGAATGTCTGCAACAGGGCATGATAGAAACTTTAACATCCAAGATACATCAACACTTGCAGGCTGGGAATTTGGTTTAGTCAATCGTGCACCGAGTGAAGTCCGTCCCAAGCGCAGCCAAGCTGTTACCTGCTCTCGCATGAGAAAAGAAGGCTCATTTCAAACAAACACATACAACTTTCATACACACATTTTCATACACACATGAAGCCAGCAGAAACACATAAGAGCAAGGGATTCCCAGGAGTAACTGGAGCTGGATGAAGTGTATCAGAGAGCATAACATTAGGGCTGTCCCGAATACTATTTTGGGGACTTTGAAGTTTCGGTGAGAATTACCCGCAAATATTCAAAGCTTCGACGGGGGTGGGGCGCACACCTATGACAACGCCTATGGTGCACGCATGCACGCAGTTAAGTTGTGGTTCGTTTACATACATTATTTAACTACATCACTGTCAACTTTTACCTTTTTAGCTGTTCCAAAAAATTAAAGGATGTTTTGCTGCCTCTTCATCTTTACTAGTTAACGTAGCGAGCTGTAGACTGGAGAAAAAATCATTTAATTCACTCAAAGGCTACCGACAGCTACCAGAAACTTTTGGTGCCATGCCACTGTTCCGATGGCCCATTAGTCCGACACCCCAATAGTCCAAAAAATGTCCCATTGGACCGACAGCCCATCTGTCTGACAGCCTGTTATGCCGAAAACAAATTCCCATTGCTCCGACGGCCCATTTATCCGAACTTACCAACTACACCACTCGCTGCTCCAAACAATCACCCATGTGCGTCCATGAAGAAAACGTGAATAGCTTGTTCTTCTTAGAGGATTAAGCCTTCACTTCCAGCGTAATATCGCTGCTGCAGTACATAAGGCCGTTGCGCATAATAATTAGCCATGTGCTTTTGTTTGTATGAGAAACTAACCCTATCCCCTAAATATTAAATATGCACTTGATGGCTACAGACATGATATCATGCTAAAAGATGGAAGCTAAAGCTGCTTGTCCCACGATGTGTTTGACAATTAATGTCACACTGTTTCAGCAGTTTGGTTGGATCTGTGTAAACTTCCCGAACCAAACAAACTGCAGGACAGAGCTGCTAATGGTCTTTTTCCCCACAAAATAATGTAGTTCACTAATGATACGCTCCTTGGCTTGGGAAGTGTGGGTTAGCATGCTTGGGTAATACTTTCACAAACAAACAAGCACTAACCTCGTTTTCACCTTTCAAAATTATATGCAGGCTCTTTTTGCAGCAACTAGATACATGAAGATTGGAGATTGTTGTATGAAGCCACATCAAGGCTAAAACTGTGTTTTTTTCTAAGCAGGGAAATGAACCCCATATTCCCACTGACCAATATGAAGTCCTGCAAAAACATGAAAAACTGCATTCCATTAACTCAAAAAGGGCTGCATCTCTTACATGTGCTTCTGTGGAGCTCTCGCTCCAATAAAGCATTGTCCATACCACTCAGTTGGGGAGTCTCAGATCAGAGCTTGTCATCTACTGCATTCCCTCTCTCATATGGCATTGGAATAATGATTTAAAGTATCGCGGCCAAAGTACCGTGAACAAAGGGAAGTGAGCACTATGGAGTTCTTGTCTTCAAGGATAAGCTACAAAGCTACAGTGTAGCCCATCTGATGTGATTATATGGTTCTATATCTCATTATAAGGATGTTACTTCCTATTTAGGAGTACAAAAGAGCAGAATGATGAAGTCTCTAACCAGAACATCTATTATTGAACCTCCTGGAAGATGTTATTTCTGGCATGTGTCCACTAACTTTGAGCAAGAAAACTGGTTTGACTGAGGTTTTTAAAGGCACAGTCTGATAGTACGTAGCTTGAAACATCGTTGCTAGTCCAATTAGGCTGGCTTGGATGGGGTTCATTTTGGTTGTGATCATTTTACGGTGGATTTACCTGTGAATTTATAAAAAAAAAAGAAAAGAAAAGGGAATATATAAAAGAAAACAAGAAAATCACTGTTTGCCTTAAGATAAGTTTCCTCCCCACTGCTTTTCCTCCATATGATGCTGCCTGAGCTCATCTTTCCTCCTTCCAACTCCTCAAACATCACCTTTTCCTCACTCCAAATAAAGCTGGGACCATAAAAGACCATCCACAGCCCATTACTGCTGAGCATATGTTATACTTACTCATTCAGTGTGGTATAACCATCATAAAAATATGATTTGATGTATACTTACTGCAGGTCTGATGGTCTTTGATGGTAGATTCATCTGAATTTGAGAAAACAAAGTCAGTAAAGATCATTTAACATGATATTCAGTGGTAATTATACCAGCACAGTACCTTAGAAATTGCATCCAAATTGAACGAGCGTCCTGTCTCAATAGTCTCTGCCAACACAGGAAGTTGTATATATGTAGTGAGGTGGGAAGTAAGGCGGTGGAGGCCCTGGTGGACTTTCATGCAGGAGCAGCTCGTGTCCCAACACAGACCTGCAATTAATGTTTGTGTCACATTGCCGGCCAACTCCGAGTTCTCACATTCTTTTGTCTGCCTTGTTTGCCACGTACTAACTCTCCTGTCATTTCAGAGCCTGTCACTCCCTCCTGCTCTGCAGTAACCTTTTCCCGCCATTCTCCATCACCTCACCTCCCTCCACCTACCGGCACACCTGTTCCCACTTTCCTCATCACCCTCATCATTCATACCGGCCCATTTCCATTCATTCCCTGCCAGATCATCTATTGTGCTTCTGCCTTAGAGTTCCAACATTTCTGGTACTGCCTGCTTGTATTCTGTCAGACCTCCTGCCTGCCTATTGGACTTCTGCTGCTCCCCAGCCTAACCCTTTTTGGATAAGTGTAACTGCTCTTTTCTGCCTGCCTGGTTTTGACTTTTGTCTGTCCCTGACTACGAGTAAACGTGAACTTTCACTTTACTATCCTGTTGGTCTCTGACTTGTGCTTTTGGGTTCAGACCAGTTTCCACTGAGCGTTACAATTCGTCTTTTTGACTGTAACTACGATCTGTCCCCGACTGGTTTGTGACCCATTTTGGTGTTTAGATATGAGGACTTGGTATCATTACAAATGTTACAACATACTAGCACCTAAAGCTACTAAAAATTTACAAACATAACCTCAGATATGAGGAAAAGCTGTTACACAAACTACAAATTTAAGCACAGTTTTTTCATACTTCCCCCCCTAATTGCACTGAAATATGTCAGGCACAGTGGCTGAGAGAGCTCAAGGTACTGCAGCTTAAGACAACACATGCAAATTGACACAGCCAAATGAAGCACTTTGACAACACATATGCAACACAGAAAGGCTGTGCAAATACAGAAACACAACAGATTGTACACAAAATCAGATGTTTGCAGGGAGCACTAAAAACTGAGCCACACATCAGTTAGTTAGTTAGCTAATGATAAGACATGTCTGGATTTTGAGCAGATTAGGAGAAGCAAAAAGCTTATTGTTTGCGAAACTAGAAGAGAAGAAGAGTTTTGGGCAGTAAATTCTTGATTCACTCTCTCTAAAGAAATGCACTACACTGAAATCAAGGCCTTCATGGCTGTAACGATCCTTTTGAAGTTGAACTGTGAAAACTTAAATAGAGCACACACACTTGTGAAGACAGAATATGCAGTGATTCTTATAATGATCTCTTTGCTGCCTTGATTTTAAAGGCCACTTTTGAGACTCAGCAGCTAATGGAAAAGAATTAATGTGTGATGCTGAGGTTCTTTGAAGAGTGTCTGCAAGCCACGGCCACTTGGCAAAGACATTTCACAAAAGGCAATTCATTCTATATCACAAAGGGCGCAATAGTATATTTTAACTCAGTCGCAAACTGTCTGGAAGTCAATTTCCTGTCTTTTATCTTTTTATACTGTCCAATTTACATAGAAACATAGACAATGTGCTGTGGACAGCAAAGATAAGCAGAGACAGTGGATGTTAAGCAACAAAGGTCATAAGTTCACAAGACATTTATCACATCTCCTGCACACATCCCAGAGCGGGGGACAGAGGCATGCAGTGTGATACCATTCTGAAGTTCAATATTTGCATCCACTTTACTTTCACTACCTTTTTTGTTGGCAACATTAAAGAATAATCAATTTTGGAAAAAAAATTCCTTTCTTAAATTAATTCCAAAGAAAGCTCATGTTCCCAGATAACTGAGGCTGTGTGCCAACAACTCCTAACAATGGTCAAATGTTGATTATCAACAACATCTCCTTCAATCAGCTGCAATGGAATAGAAATCAATTTTGTCTCTGAATGCAACCACTTGAATCACAATACGTATGAAAAGCAAGAGAGCTGTTGCTGAATATATTGGAAATACACAGATGTATTGTACATGATGTACATGTGAGCCTGAACCCAGTGAACTCACCTTGAGTTATTTCATAAATAACATCTCCTGGCCTTATCGTGATACATTCAGTGAAGCTTTACTGTCTATGTATAGTCAGAGCAATGTATGTCATGTAAAGCAGTGGATGTCAACTTGGTGTCACGGAACCATTTCCTGAGGCAAACACTGGTCTTCCGAGCTGCACATTTGTGACTCCACCTGTACACGAAAAGTACCTGTACAGCCATGGCCAGGTCATTAAGACAGTTGAATATGTCTGGAATATAAATTAAGCAGACTATAAGACAATGGAAGTGCTTAGTGAGGAAAGAGTCCCTTTTCCCCTGCAAACTTTGGTCATTAATAAGTCATGTTTAGGGGTGGGGTTCTTGCTTAAACTGCTGCTTATAATGTGAAGATGAGAGAGAGAGAAAACACTTGTAGTGCATATGTGAACCACAGCAGAGATGTGACAGAGCCACAGCACTGCCAGAGCATGCTGTTTCCAGTGGACAGGACACGTTTTTCAGTCACCCATCTCATGTGCTCCCTATTGAACAAATGTGCTTCAATTTGAATCCATATAGCTGCTTACACCAGCCACATAGTGGCTCACATTTCACGCACATTTCTGCAACCCAAGGCATCTTTTTTTTTTCTTTAAGTCTATTTTCTTCCAACTTATGCACTGAACTTCATTGATTTTGTATTGGGCTGTAAGGCTGTGGCGAGACACTTCTGAGTGCACAGCAATACTGTGCATTACCACATCCAGCGTGACACTGATGAAGGACTAAAGCTGCTGCTGTTGAGCTGCCGACATGCTGCTTCAGCTGTTGTAGACAAGCTGTTGGTTCAGCACCAGGCTGTCAAAACTAACTAAGAAAAAGCAAGGGTTTGCATGGAAGGGGTGTATTGTTTCAGCTACGGGAGAGAGGACCCAGGAAGGCCTGTTTGTATGATAGAGCCATGAGTTTGAAGGATTATCAGACACCAAAACACTGAGCAGTTTATAATACAAGACAGGATTTTACAACTCTGGAAAGTTTCACAGCAGCAGTGGTTTTATCTTTCATCGTAACGTAAGTGTGAGATAAACACTAGAATTACTCTATTCAGTAATTTACCAGGAAAGAGTGTTTGCCTTCTAAAGCCGTTACACATCACCGCCGCATCAGTTTTATGATGTGACAAGGCTATGGTTAAGATTTTGGCTTCGGCACAAAAGACTTGGTAAAGTCTAGAGAAACGTGATGGTCGGGGTTAAAATGACTACTTCGTTAGGGTTAGGGTTAGGGGACCATTGTTGTCATGGTTACAATAACAACCACGTAGTTAACGTCATGGAAGCATTGTGGTCATGCTGGAAAATAAAAAAGTTCAGTCGTGGTTGGAAACGGGAAACAAAAAGACTGATATTTACTTGACCCGACCTCTGTAACGTCACATGACTTCCTCTTTTGCTCCATTCATAGTAACTACGGCTGCTAGAGGTCTTTGTTGCTTGAACATAAACGTGTATTGTTTTGGGGTGCCTGCTGAGGCGACTGATGCTGTTCATGGGAGGACTCGTAGTTGCCTGCGTCATGAGAAATGAATGCCAGATGCACATTTGATGCCTTTTGTCATGTAATAATGAGAAGTTTAACAAGGGAAAGAATTTTATTAGTATATGTTTGAATGTAATGAGCACAAATCAGTATATACACATTTTCTTTCTTCCATGGAAGCCTTGTGATACAGCACAAGACTGAACAAGTGAATACTACTCTGACTATACAGATGGATGTTTTCCTCACAAAGATCACCAACATCATGTGGTTTTCCAGCGTGAGCACAGCTGAAGTCATTTTGGATATCGATATGTAATACATTTAATTTACCATATAAAGGGCTATTGGCCTGGAATAAATATCTATTTCATTTAACACAACACTGATTATTTGTAGGGCAATATTCCCGCCAGCACCAAAGTGTAATGAATTTGAACGTTACGCAGTCATTTGAGTTGAAACTCAGAGTGTCAGTGAGTGCTGCTTTGTGGGTATGGTGTGCAAAGGCTGAACAAAAATGGATTTATAGGATCCCATTATGTTTTTGAAAAGGGCTGTTGGTAACTTTTCCCTTGGGACACCTTATAAAGCATCTATGTAACAGCCATACAGGGCATCTACAGCAGTGTCATTCAGCAAAAGATTAGATGTGATGATCTTGTATTCATTTTACACTCCAAACAAAAGAAAGTCACGTTTTACAGAATCTAATCTAGCTCCCATTTTCACCCAAAGAAAATGATTTTGTTCTCAGGACCCCACATGAGCTCAAAACACCATAAAGAATGCTGATTACATTAGCTAAAACTGTTATTGCCTCAATACTATTACCTCTAACTCCCATGGCGATTTCCTGTTAATGGAAAGGTGTGTAGCTCTCTGTGTGCTTTATCCATGTGTGTGTGTGTGGGCGACCATGTAGCCTACTGCATACTGTAGGCAGTGTGTTTGTTTGCATATATTTGGCATCATTATTTCCTGACCGCAGGTCACCCTACAAAATAACAGTATACATTTTGTTCTGTGTTAATTATAAAAGCTAGATTATTTCCTGCTTTCGATAAGCATGAAGTCTAATGGGGTTTTATGGATTTGTGTCATTGACATGCTTTGGAGAAATGAGCTCGGGTGTAATGACTCGACAGGTGAAAATGCCAATTTACTGTAATGTATCAGAATTGACCTTATCAAGGTTCAGAATTTCATAAATCCACAAGAAATAGCTGTTCATTATAAGTTTAATTTGACACTCCAGTGGTGTGTGTCCTGGTGAACTTCTCATTAAAGAATCATAATTAATCATAGTGTGTGTGTGTGTGTGTGTGTGTGTGTGTGTGTGTGTGTGTCCCTGTTATAATATTCCGCAAATAAGTAATCTTTTATTCAATGCCACTGTATAAGTGGTTAGCTAAACAAAGTGTCTCATAGGTCATATAGGAGAGTCACATCACCGAGGAGATGGGTTTATGAATTCAGCTCAGTTCATTTGAGTCAGACACACCAGACACACTGACAGTGAACACTGTCATTCAGGCAGCAGCCTGGGGAGGTGTAGTTGCAGGGGTAGAAGGTAACAGGAATATGCACTGCTGGGGGTCCAGTTGGTCAAGAACTGCTGAGTGATGACTGGATTCACGTTGTGCTCACTACCCCTGCTCACAATTTACAGGAATTCAAACCAGCAATACTCCGCTGGCTCCTAACCATTTACAGTTGTGTCAGGTACGCTGCCAGGTAATGACCATTTAAAGATACAGTCGGATGTTGCAGTTAGGTGCTGCAACAAAATGAATATTACAACTGTGACTGTAAAAGGACTGTAAAGATCTCAATGTGAAAATTCAACATTCAGTAACATGAGTAGTTTTATCTCTATAACTCATATTTACGAGAAACCATTTTGCTGCTTAAAAAAACAGAAGGAAAAAACAACAACAACAAAAATCCACCTCATGATTATAAGAAGGTTTTCTATAATTATGAGATAGTATCTCATAATAATGATTTAGTACCTTATCAATTTAATTCAATTTACTTAATTTTCTTCGGGATAATGCACTCAGTATCAGTACCACTTTCTAGGGAGTCCTGGCTGCATATGTTTAAAACAAACAATAATAAAAAATAAAAACATTTCAAACATTAGTAGCATTCTGCACAGTCTGCCGATCAAGTGTACTACAGTCTCAAATTCACTTCACATCTGAAAGCTGTAAACCCAGAGATTCTACACAGTGGCACCCTAATACTGGAGGCTCCTCTTCCACTTCCACAAGATGTGGATCCACCTTTTGCTGGTGGAGCTGACCTAAACACTTCTGTCAGGTATGGGGGCAATTTCACGTGCGCTTTTGGAGCCTGTCAATACACTTACTTTAATTCTGTCCACAACATTATCAATATCAGCCACTTGCAGAAGTTTTATATGGTATTGCAATGTGGCCTGTCATGAGATGTCTAATCACACAGCAGCGTTGGGAGCCAGACTGTTCCAGAGTAATCTACACTGATTAAGGAGACGGGCATTGCACATGGTGGTAAGGACTTTTCTGTTAACACATGCCTTTGTTCTGCTTAGTTTTGTGCAATTCCCACTGTAAGTAACGATCCAGTGTCAGGGAGTTACTGGTTACTCAAAGAGCCAAATAAGCATGGATTTAGTTCTTTGAGGGTTTAGAGATAGCTTATTACTGTAACTCTGAAACCAAAGCAGCTCTTTCCATGCTCCCCGTCAGAGACTGCTGTTGTTCATCTTGTTTTTGCTGAACAGTGTAGAACAGTATCACTTGCATGTATATGCTACACTTTGTCAGCTGTGTTGGGCATGTAATGAGATAGTTTTATGTGTTTTTATATACACACAATTACTGACAACAAACATGTCTGCTAATGTAACATTGTACTATCGATGTCCTTGTTAACGGTGCAGCTCCTCAACTTTATCATAATTATAAGATACTAAGTCATAATTATGAAAAAGTTTCACACAATAGATATTTTGACTTGTCAAAGCAGGAAACACACATAACATGTGGCTCCATTCCATTAAGTGTGCCAGTAAGCCATGTCAGCGAGTGAGCATGCACAATACCAGGAGCATGTATCTCGCTCACCTACATGTCTGCCATGAAAAGGATCTATTGCAAAGTAGTATTAATGAGTAAGAAAGATTTTTATAATTATAAGTTTGTAAGTCATAATTACAAGATACTTTTTCTTAGTTTTTCATAAGAGTAATGTTTTTCTTTTTTACTCATATTTCATTAGTATTACCTGATATAAAGCATCACAGACTGACAGGCAAGTCCACTGGTGCCTTCATTATTGTAAAGATATAATCTGGAAGATTTTCATTTAAATAAACGTCTGTTAAGTCACTATCTATCGCCGAATGATGCAACACAATGGTGATTGAGCCTATGGCCCACTGATGAAAGCCTGCAGTATTTGTGGTGTTACGTGTCAGTTGTGACTTTCCTGGAAAAATTACAAGCAGCGCACAGTTAGGCTTTTAACAAGGCTTTTAACGCAACAGACTCGCTCTTCAACTCATCTGTGTGTGTAGCGGCATGCTTTTTTTATCAGGTCTCTGCTAGAGTTGTGAATAAACGGTTATTATGGCCGGACAAATAAAGATCGATGACTACAGACGATGAAACTTGAAACTGAAACTGAGGCAAGGTCCAAAAACACACCTGCAATTACCGATTAT
>NTHP01000665.1:33142-51613 GCA_003416845.1 Oplegnathus fasciatus
TGTCAGGACGAGAAATTTTACAGAGACAGTTTTGTGCAGGGAGAGCATCGGCCAGAGGTGTATGCTGCAAATGTCTTCATGGCTCTTGCACCGTTTGAGGCCTATCAGAGCTGGGTGAAGAGAGTGAACTGGAGCGGCACCAATGGAAAATCAGCGTTGCCAGGAAACCTAAAGGAGAAGGTCCATTCCAATGTGACCCAAAGATTCCCAGACCTGTCTAGGGAACAGTGGCACAGGATCAGGAACAGAATCAACGAGAGACTGAGGAGACCCGTGAGGTCGACCCTGAGAAGCTGCGGATTGGATATTGTAGTCACTGATTTGCATTTTTTTAAGACTTGTGAATGGAAATAAAAATGCCCAGTATTAATAATGCCTTTTTATTGTCTTTCATCTGTTTACAGCGTCGGCAAGTAAGCTGCCCACTTTTACGCTCTGTGCTTTTTTTGTAAAGTAAAAAAAAGAAAAACAACAGAAACAACACAGAATGTACAAAGGCTCTTAAACTCAGAGTGACAATCTAGATTGTGGGGGCGTGGGAGACCTGTGAGGACGACACGCTGATGGCCCATTAAATGCAAGCAAAAAGGTTCAAACTAATGCTAATGACGTGTTTGGGCTCGGTAAGTAGCAGACTGTGACAAAGCTAAATTCGGCATTAACATTACAATATAAAAGCAGTACACATACACATCAGCCGGGACACCCACAGGAAACCCCCACAGAAGAAGTTCTCGATATGACATAGGCCTGCAGAAGACATTACACAGTTTCTAAAAGAGTCGTCAAAATATCATGTTTTATGCTGTTATATTTAGTTAAATGTTGTATTCTGTCATGTTAGCTAATGCACTGTGAATAACTTAGCAGAGACCAAGACGACTCTGGTTTGGCATGTCCACTGTATTTTTTGTATTTTCAAGTTAATTATTTTTTTATGGTTGGCCATAAAATAAGCAATGCAACATGGCACAAGAAAATATAGATTGCATGATCAAATTCTCACTCATTATCTTTAGATGGTAAGGTTGATTTTAGGAAAGTTCCTATATGTCATAATTTCTGCCTGTTAGCTGAAGTGCTCTGCCCATTTACAGCAGGTTTTACCCAACTAATTAAATGATTTCTATCTCCAGAGCAGATTTGGCTCTGATGTGAATACAGTTGTTTGAGATAGGACAGAAAGTTCTTATGAAATTGTAATTTCCAAAATGGCCTGTTTCTGTAACACTTTGCATAATGAGTGCCAGTTTTCTGGTTTTAGTTCAGAAGGTGTGATGTGATTTGGATGCTTTTAAAAAAATGAAACCCACGCAAATTAGTTTTGCAGTGGATGGCATGTACGTAGTGTTTGTTATATCTTTGCACTGTTGAACTTTTACTGGAATTTCATCATCTATTCTTTTTTTCCTTCAGGATGAGAAGTTTTGTGGCATTTCTGTGTCAACCAGAGTTCTCATAAGTTAATCCACTTGAGCGCCAAATTGCCTTCTGCTATCTAAAACACAACCTTATAAATTCCAATTAATGGCAATAAGATTCCAATCTGTGTGACTTTATTTAATGTGATATGATTTAAGGTTACACTCCCTTATGCTGCGTAATTGTAGTCAAGTGGTTAAAATATTGTAGGTGACAGGGTTGTTCAGCCAGGCAGCAGGCACAGCTGTAGCTTATCAGGCTGATTAACAGCATAATATACAGAACAGGCAATATGCATAAGAACAATTCAATTAATTTAGTTAAACCTGCAACAAGCAACACTTTGGATAATGATACAGAATTAAATAACGCTATGAATAATGTGAAAGGGATGGTCAGCACAGCATTTATTTTGTTTTTGCTTAGATTATATGATTGAGTCTCACCGCTCTGTCATGGCCCCTTATAATACTCAAACAGTGAGGAAACCAAATTGCACAGACACAAACTGGTGGCTGGTGACTGATATTTTTCACAGGATTTTCTGGAAACCAAACCAAGACTAAAAGACAATTAAATATTTGACATTTGCGAAGGAATGGACGAGTTGCTGAGTAGTAATTGTACTTGTGACCGCTTAATTATACACTTGTTGGAGTGTGGTTGGTGTTTGGTGTAACTTTATATTTGGTGACAATTCAGTGTGACAAATGAAGCACGTCAGTTCCTAAATTGTAGCACTATGGATGAGAAAATGTGGCTTTGGTAATGAGCTTTTTCAACAGTGCATCTTACCTGATGAAGCTGGACTGTGTTAAGTAATAGTGGTGACCAATTTTTAATGAAGCTTTTCTAGCTAGGTTCTTTTTTTTAAATATTCACAACATCCTGTGTAAATCTTATATGACTTACTGTAATGAGACTCGTCGTCTTTGCAGATGGGGCCATTTTAACATTCTGGCAGGAGACTGCATGTGAAAATATGAGTCAGGCACATTTACATTTTAATTAATGTTGATTAATATGCGCTGTCCCTGATAAATAAATAAATACAAATACAAATACTTACATTAATCAGGTGAACCGAAAAATTACTCCAACGGGAGGCTGATGTTTCTCTGTGTTTACTGGATGTGTAAGAAGGTAATTTGCTGGCAGCCATAACAACTTGATTGAACCAACAGAGATAACTGAGAGCATTAGTAGGCTCGTAGGTGGTGAAACTTAAGCTTTAGGTACCCAAAAGGAGCTACTGGCCACTTATACTGTAGAAACTTAATATTAATGGATCTTGTCACTCCTTACTCCTTGCTCTAATTTTTGGAAAGGCTTTGGGAGATGTAAACAGGAAATGTTGCTATCAGCAGTTTCTCATGGCTGTACAGACAACTATGACTGGATTACTTTGACACTGAAGAAAACTTGGTGATTCTCAGGCAAGTTCTGGAGTTGTAAGAAACGTCTTTTTTATGATTTCTAAGCAGATTTATGGACGTTTATTCATATCGGTATCGATATCGGAGATAATGAAATCCTGCTGCACCTGTCTCTTGCACCTCATACAGTATCTCACGTCTCTCCCTCTGCGCCCCCCTCCCCCCCTGCAATCCTCAGCACGCCTTACAGTTTGAAAACCCCTACTCTACAGCGAAGGGCAGGACAGGGTATAATCAGAATCAGGTTTGTTGCCAAGTACGTTTTCACAAGGAATTTTCCTTGGTGTTTTGGTAACAATAAACATAGTAAGTAGAAAATATAAAAAGCTATAAAGGTGGAGCTCTTGAAGCATGTTGGTACATGGCATGTCTCCTGTGTGGTGTTGAAGATGTCTGTGAACAGCGGAGACAGCCGATCAGCACAGTGCTACAAGGTAGAGGGAGAGACAGAGTCTGGTCCAGCTGCTTTGCGGATGTGGATCTGATGTGGGCAATTGTGGCGAGGCCCAGGCCTCTGCTGAGGTGGGGGGTGGTGTCAGGACTGTCCCATTGAGTCGTTGGCTGAGAATTGGTGTTGAAGTTTCTCAGAGTACAGTCCTTTAGCCTCTCTCACTGTCTCGTTAAACCTGTACTTTGACTCTCTAAACCTGTCCATGTCCCCACTCCTAAACGCCTCTTCCTTTTGCAACCTTAGCTGTGAACCAGGGTTTAGCATTGTTATATCTCACCCTGGTGCATGGCGGTACACAGCAATCCTCACAGAAGCTGATGTATGATGGCACAGTCCCTGTACACTCATCCTGACTGTTGATATCAGTCCTGAAAACATCCCAGTCAGTGCAGTCCAAGCACACTCGAAGATCTTCCATACTTTCACTGCTCCATTGCTTTGATGTCTTCACAACAGGTCTACAGAGCTTTCATTTCAGCTGGCTGTTAACTTGGTGTGAAACAAATTACAATGCTTTTCATTGCTTTATGCATCACTCTGTACAATGTTGTATGATTTATTTTCACATTGAATGTGATTGGAATTCCACGTGTGCTCTTTTTTCAAAATTTATGATCTTTAGAAAAATATGCCATATAAACAATAGTTTCTCTTGAGGTGCAGAGCTGATGTGCAGTATGTTAACAACTTACAATATAAGTGCAACTACACAACACCTTCCAAAAGTGCAGTAAAGTATCTCTAAGAAGCTTTTCATTTTTCCTCAGTTTACATCAGCTGTCTCTGTAGTGATGTGAAACTCTACCAGGAGCAACAGATGCCTAATATAAGGTGTATGGATGAATAATAAGAAAGAAGTTCTTCAGGCTGTGGAGGAGGAGAGGGGATGTTTTGTGGTGAGAGTGGAGGCCATCGTCAATGTGGCCTCCCCTCTTCCATCAGCTGCTGCATGTGTCTGCAGTCTTTTCACTGGCACCATGAAGGGACCTGGTCAGGTACAGGGAAGTCCTGTGGTACACGCCAGTACCCAACTGTCCCGTGCTGTGTTAAACACCGCAGCTTCAACCTGCCTCCATCACCTAATGAAACAGAAAAATGTGTCTTATGAAAGAGTTTACAGACGATTTACATGAAGACATTGAGAGTTCAAAATAATAAAACATAATCCTCCTGCCGAAAAACCACATTAATGTAGTTCTGTTGCCCATCTGTGTGGATTGTATTACATTGTGGTTTAATCCAGTATATAGGACAGATGTGATTATAGAGTTACAGTTATCACCTTGTATAAAGACAACAGCTCTACAACCTCTAGAGTTTAAAATCTATTTTTGTCAAAATTGTGTCAGAAAGGTGTCAATCCAAACAAAAACAGAAAGACCTTAGAGTATGACTGCTCATGAATCAACACTTCTCAGACACAGCCGCAGCAAAAAACGGAAGCACATATTTATGTAATGCCCTCTTCACTTTATGTACAAAAATACAGAGATATTCCATCCACGTCCACAATCAGGCTTCTGGTTAGCAGGTTAGCTGGTTGACCACAGCCTAATGCAATTGTATTGTGCTAGTGTAACTTGGCAGAACCACTGTGTCTGGTGAAAAAGTGCTGTTCATTATTTAAACAGAATCTTCAAAAGTCCGAGTCAGAGTGAGTCCAGAAGCTGGGGAGAGCAGCAGGCCAGGGAATGGTCACAACACAGCTGTCAGTCAACTGCGGTGATGGCAGACATCAAAGCTTTCTAAAGAAAAAAAAAAAAGAGTGATTGAGACCATAATGATTGGAGGCAAGAATTTATGGACTATAGTATTTCTAGACAGAAGCTGATGCTTTTTGAATGGGAGTCAGTTGGAGACAGGGATTTTTTGGACTCAGCATCTAGCGGCTGTCAGTGACATTGCACTTTAAGGTACTTCCACATTGGCTTCAGCCTCCAGCCGTGGTAGTTGCTGCTTGTCTCTGACAGAAAGTTGACTCTGACCGAAGAAACAGACACACTCCAAAAGTATTTCCACACAAACATTTGCTTTCTGTTATTTGCACCTCTGTTTAAAAAGCATATAGGATGTAAATAACACAAAATTGGATGATTAAAGAGCTTGTAAGGTCTACATAAAAAGCCGCGTTTCCACTAAACACTTCTGTATAGTACCTTTGGTATAGTATATAGTGCCCTTACCCAAAAGTACCTAAACCCTAGATCTTCTTGTTTCGTGTTTCCACCACAGACAGTACTCTTAAATGTAGGCAGGGTTGTTATCGGATGGTAATCGCAGCATCAACACAGCAGATGATTTCATTTACTTACCTGTGCCGAGCAAAGTATTCAAAACATCCTTTCTGAGGAAAGTTGCAAAAGTTTCTAAAATGAAGGATGTTTTGCTGCCCTTTCATCTTTACTAGTTAACGTTAGCTCGCTGTAGACTAGAGATAAAATCATTTAATTCGCTGTGCCGATGAAAGGCTACGCCGGCAGCTACCAGTAACCTTTAAGGTGGAATGTTTTCTGCTTGTTACTCAATGCACGAGTCAACGTTGAGAATGAATCAACTCACCTTAAATGTCAATATGAGAACTTTTACCATTCCCTTTGTTTTTATTGGCTCTCTTGCATGACAGACACTTTAGTGATGATTGGATCTGCAAGTGCTTAAAAAATGTTTGTGAATTTCAACCAGATTATGCGAACTGTGAATATTCCTCACTGGAGAAAGTGGTGGAGAGTCGTTCCCGTGCGCTCCGGCAGCACTACACCGCTGCATGTAAGTAGCGTGACGATTCTGTTGACCAATCAAAGGACTGCAGTGTTTCTAGCTCCACCTCTAGGTATCTCAACAGAGGGGTAACGGAAAAAGGGGACAGTATGAAGTGGTTCTATTGGTACCATCCACAACTTTTGACAATGGAAACGCGAAAATAACCATTCTATGTAATGTGTAACGAACTGAACTGAACTGAACTGCTTGGTGGAAACGCGGTTTAAATGTCTGGCATGGGTGGATGTTACAAATGCAAAGCCAACATACAAATAAATCTCTCTTCAATCACACGCACCAACACATACAGACAGGCACACAAACTCAGTGATTTCTCTGCTTTCATCAATGCTGTTCTATTTTACCACTAAATGAGTGGGCTGATGCGCAATCTAAGAGATTGTCCCCGGAGTGATCCTTCTACATTGCAACTACACGTTCCTAATAATAACAGTTTTCTGTGTGTGTGTGTGTGTGTGAGAGAGAGAGAGAGAGAGAGCTAGCAAGGAGAGACAAACAGGAACAGTGTGAGAGAGACACGCAGGGAGAGAAGGGGTATGTCTGGACCTTCTCTTAACACTTGCCTCAGGGTGGAAGGGGAGAAAATCTGGCCTCTACCATTTGTCATATCGCCCATTCGCCTCCCTTTAACATGATTTTCCTCCTGGGAAACACACACACATGCATTCTCCAACAATGACACCAATGCTTCAATGCCTTGAGCTGTCTCAAACAGCTCATAAGGAGCTCCTAATGGACTGAGGGGAATCTAATAAATCTGCATATGAATTTATTAATGGTGGATGCACACTTTCACTACAAGTGACTGCTTGTATCCATCCATCCTTCCATCCATTCTCTTCTGCTTATTCGGGGCTGGGTCGTGGTGGCAGCAGGCTAAGCAGAGTGTTTCAAACTTCCCTCTCTCTCCCGTTTTCCAGCTCCTCCGGGGGGATCCCGAGGTATTCCCAGTATCCACTTGGTAGATATTCATTGTGGAAACGAGCCTTGTTTAGAAAATGATTGCCTACACCACTGTTGAAAATCCATGTAAATATACCAAAATTAATATTGACGCAGCCTGGTTAGTCATCCAATGCTGCTAACATCGTTCTTTTATGATATTGGGACTGTAATGTCTATCAGATGTCGATTCCAAACAGCTCACAGGGCATGAACTGTTCCCCAGCCATCATTTGATATTTTGTAGATGTTGAGGAAAATGCTATCGTTTTGAAAGGTGGGATAACATGGAGGATGAGCAAATTAAACAGAACATTTAGCAAGCTAATGCTGGCGGTGTATTTATGTTACACAATACCTGATACAGGTTACTGATACAATGAGAGTGAACAAAAAGCTTGTTGTTGAGCATCCACATCATTATTTCAGCTGGCATTTCGTTTGTTGTAATGGGAAGCGGGCACTGTTTTAAAGCAGCACTGTTAGCACTACAGTGAAATAACATGTAGCTTAGCCTTTTGACCACTATATAAAATGTCTAACATTACAGTCATACGTGAAGTGCACATTTTATTCGAAGACTCTGTAAACCTGCTTACTGTGTGTGTTTCTGTTGCATCGTCAGCTGGTCGGTGTTCTGCCAAATAATGTATCCCTGGCGGAATCTGCTCTTCCCGGTTTTACTGATTCATAATGAGGGTATATATTTAGGCAGACTGTGTTTGGTTATACTCCCTGTCACTGTTGTTATTTTGCACTAGTTTGGTGATTAATGTTAGCAATTTTTAGCTGTTAGCCTCTTTGCTATTGCATAGCAAAGTGTTCAAAGACAATTGGGCACGAGAGGCAACCATGGATGTATTATAATACATAAGTCTTATAATACATCCATGGAGACAATGCGGTATTGGCCACAGGAAGTGAAAACGCCTTTTTCTGCAACAATACTTTGGTTAGTGTGGACTTTACGCCGGAGTAACTAACATGAACCTTAACGTCTCTGTGGTGCAACCAGACATCGACACAGCTTTAGTATCAAACTAACTAGTTTCAACGTATCATTTAGTGTGGACTTTGCACCCTAACTTAACAGAGAACTTACGTATAGCTGGTGCAACAGGCTGCTGCATATTTACAGTATTACAGTTGACCATAGAAGTGAGTCTTACACTGATGATATTCCACCACAAGAGCCATTTTTTCCAATATTGCCATACTGGAACAGTTGTTTGGCCTTCAGGATATACTTGTAGAATTTTCTGCACCTTTTGCACTGTGCAAAAAACATTAAGCGATTCTGAAATGATGTGGAGGAACTTTCGCCCTGGGCAAAGTCATACATGTCCATGGACACTGTATGTGAACTATATGTGCAAATAATGGCTCTCTTCCACCTTCAAGGATAGCGTAATTTAAACTCCCTGAAATGTCTCTCGAGCAATTGACCGTTTGGCTCCTTGATTATTACTGCATAGCCTACATTTCATTATGTGACTTTACTATAATCCAAGGCAATAATTCTTCTTCACAACTTCAACACTTCTCATTGAATCACCATTATTGATCTCTCAGGCAACGCAAAAGCATCAATCCCAGCCATCTTCATCCCACCCAGTGTCAATAGCCAGGATACAACTTCACTTACCTTTAGTGAGCTTAATATGTCATGTCTGTCACAATACCACTGACTTAATGGATAATATAAATCACAAGTAAATGGTTTTAAGCACAAGGCAGCAATAGCTAGTGCTATAAGAAAGCCAACTCCATACTTACTTACCATTGCCAGATAATATAACAGAGAGGTTAAATTTAACTGACAGAAGAAAATGTAATCATTCAACTGTATGTCCTGTGTATTACATCCCCCAAAATGTAATACAGTTACATTTTTCAATCAGAAAACTGGTGGTCAAACTTGGTTAGAAAATAGTTCTCAATGAAAACAGTTCACAGTGAAGTCTGTGGATTATCTTGAGTAACTGGGACATTGAGTCTGAAAAGTGAATTATTCTGCAACACTTCCCCTCTATTTAGCACTTATGAGCAGTATATAAACATGTAATAAATGGTTTATAACACACCATGATGTAGTTCTAAGCAGATGTTTAGACCGAATTTCCCTTTGGGGATGAATAAAGTAATCTATCTATCTATCTATCTTATTTATGTATTTGTCCACAGCTGTACAGTGAATGGATGATAGTGTGTTATAAACCATTTTTTAAATGTATATGTACTTTGTTTATTATAAATGCTAAATAGGGGGACTCAACATATGCAGTTCACCTCCATTATGTAGTATTTGAGTGGCTTCAATTCAATGAATTTACTTTATTGTTAATTTGTTCCTAGGGGTAATTGATTTATAGCAGATAAATCAGAACAGGTAAACAAGCAATACAAGACAAATATCCTATTTGTATTGAGATATAGCTTGTATTGTGGCATAAAGCACAACCATGAATACTGAGGCTGAAGTGGATTCATGAGTGTTTATAGCCCTATAACCTCATCTCGGGTAGGCAGTAGCAGATACCAGTGGAAAGAGGGAAAAATTCTTTCACAGTACAAAATATGCTGAACCTTATGCAGAGCCTGTCTGTCACCATGCTCTGGCAGACATACAGTATTTGCCCTTATGATCTTACTGACCTGGTCAGGGATATGGGCAAGGGCATTTCTGTGTTTTAAAACCGACAAACCATGAATGAAAAAACATAAAACTGACTCAACAAAAGACGGATAAAGAATTCTGATCATGGTTCTCTCAATACTGAAGGTGAGCTTCTTAAAGTTGGCCTTTCTTACACAAAGAATCACAAACATCCTTCTCTCGGAGAAAGAACAACCCCTTAAATAGGTCTTTCAATCTAATGAACAATCAGCCTGTGCAGGACCATACTTCATTCAGGGATGTCTCAGTGTCTCACCAAAAACAGGTTCCTCAGCATTTTGCCAAGAAAACTACATATAACATATAAAAAGAAATACTTAACAAAGCATATTAAACCCACGACAGTCCCCCCATTCTTGGTATAACGTTTTTAATGACATCAGCAACAGCATAAAAGCGTTTGGTTGCCACCCATGGATTTATGAAGTGAGCTGGATATGATGCTGCCACTCAGCTTTGCTGCCAATTTGTCTCCTCAGTGGCCACTTGAGGTACTACAAAAAAACTAACAAAAAGAAAAATCCCATGGTGCCCAAAAACATTTTCTCTATTGACCACCATTATAAAACAGACATCTGAAAACCTGTTGACAGGACACCTCTTACTGCAAACAAGGTCAATTTGTATTATGATTTTTGAACCTACAAAGGTTTTATTGTATTTGTAAAACAAGAAAAGTGATTTTCATGTGCATGACATCAGCACAATGTAAGGTCTATTCGCTGAGTGGGACAACACGGGAGGGGCCAGCGAGAAAAACTCTAATGAGCATGTGCAATTTGCTACACAATGAGGGAAGTGAGAACATTTTTTGACTTAAATACTAGATGAGCAATTTTCATTCAAATGAATGCACTCCCCCTTTAAGTCATAGAAACCATGACGAGTATGGGTAAGTGAGAACAAAGAAAGCTAATATATAACTCAAGAAAACTAAAAATAATCAATAAATCAATAAACAAAAACTGAACTTAAACAATACTTGTCTGTGTTTCAATGTAACCAGGTAACGTTGATGGTAACTGCAACAAATATAATTCTAAACACAAACAAACCAGGGATAGTATGTTTTTTTTAATGCTACAGATTAAATATTGTTTGCTAAACAAACAAACAACAAGCATGGTTATGAGAATTGTAACAAATGTTGAGTTCTCACCAAAGTATCCATGCATACAGTCCTCTTCCAACAGCAATATATACTGTTAAAGTGTCCTATATTTCCTTGCCCCTGCTTTTTTTATGATAAGGAACTGATCTGAGCTGGAGTTTGTCCATTAACTGCTGTGACTGTGTACGCCTTAAATCATGGCTGCGCTTGTATACTGCACTAGTGATCGAGCAGAGGAGAAATAACTGGTAGTAATAAGTGCAGCAGACTGTAGCTCACCACAGACGTTGGCAGGGAGCACAGCTCTAACACAAGATGTGGCCTTGAGGAGACCAGAAAATGCCAGCATGTTGTGGGTGACTCATTGCTCAAGATCTGGACACAGAGTGCAGTATTTTAGTCTTCGTATCAACTGATGAAGAGTAATTTATCTTTTCTGGGACCCATTGATGTTCAGCAACCTGTAACAGATCAGTCATAAAGTCAACAGTCGATGTGTTGTCATAAAAACAGAAAATGTTTATGACTTTAATTAAGCTCTGTCATGGCTTATTTCTTTATTGACAATTGGTCTTTCCATTCATCAAACCTCACCTCTTCACTAAGTCTAAATCAAGGAACACTAAAGTACTGTCAGTAAGAGCTCAGAGAACAGTTTCACTTGCCTGTCTCTGACTGCGACAGAACACAGTAGTGTGACTATGTGTCAAAGCTACTCGGGGAGAACAGGATAGCAGAACAGACGTTCAGGGAATGGTGACTTATAATTGGAGCTCTGATCATAGCAGAGCTTTTGAAATACCCATTCTTACGGTGACCTTGAAAACTCAACGCACTGCAACTTAAGAAAACACATGCAAATGTCAAAACACAAGCAAGTAAAGAAAACATCTTCAACCTCAACTGTTTTTGGTTTCTCTGCATCGGGAAACCTCCATTGGCACTGCATTGCATACTTCAAGAGCACACACAGTGGGTAATACACTGCAGTTAGAGTGGTAACATTACTTCAAGGCATCTTCTTTCGTACAAGACGTACAGCTACATTTCTTAAGCAGGAGAGATACTGTAAGAGTTGCTTAGTTTTTACACAATATTTCATGAACTTATCCCTAGAAGATAAAAACACATTAATTAATCATGGCATCATCATAGTGGGCAGTGAGAAATATGCAGAAGTTAAAGCTGTGTGGAGGGTAATTCATATGAGCTACAGTTTGATCCCCATGTAGAGGGAGCAAAGATAAATGGTGCACACTGAGGGGGTCTCCCATGGAAAAGTGCAGAGGGGTGGGCTAGAGTGGGAGCTCACCTGGTGTCTGATGGAGCACTGGATAAGGTCTATTTATCAGCCTGCCTCAGTGAGAGATAGCCCTGCCAGTGTGTCCACTGCTCACAACAGGCTACCTTGAATAAATAATGGAAGATCTGTGGGAGCGAGGGGGCACCCCTTCCATTGACCACAACTGAAAGAGGATCCGCTGTCACTGGACTGCAGGTGTCAGCTGAATGATGAATTGTTTTTATTGGGCCGATAGTCGACAGCCACAGCATGACCACAGAGTTGATACAAGGACGAATACTTCATGAGTAGCTTTCAAATTTGTTTCCAATTTCTAAGTGAACGGTGAGAATCTGAGACAAAAATTAGTTTATGTGTCTTACTGTCTGACACATGTACTGACAACAAAATCTATCCTAATAATCCTCATGAATGAGATTTAAAATATTACACCTCTTAGAAATGTTGCTGTTAGGGCTTATACTAAAACCCATTTTCGACAACCAGGTCTGAGCTCTATCACTCTGAGGTGTTTCCAGGGATTTGGACCTGTCAAAGACTTACAGATGGAAAGACGCCGGAGAAAGTTTTCACTCTTCACCACTGAAGTTCAATAGGAATAACACATCAAGGTTAAGGAAACCACTGGCTCAAATCAAATGCTGAAACAAAATGTCCAAAACAAGACAGATATTATCCCTGAAGACACAGTGTTGGATATAAACCTTTGAAAAAAGATGGAATGCCCACTTCCTTTTTACAAAAATATTGTCTGATGTCTGGTGTAACATTTTGTGGATCTGGAGATACTGTATGTCCAAATACTATCCATAGCACATGTTACATACACATAAAGAAAAGATGTCCACATGCTACATTATTGCAAAACATGAACATTGTTTCTCTCACTTCCATTTGATAGCAGTGTGTACCACACATCTGAAAAATGGCTACCACTAGCTAAATTAAATGAGGTATTTGGTTAGGTTTTAGGCACAAAAATGACATGGTTAGGTTTCAGGAAAGATCATAGTTTGGGTTAAAATGAATACTCCACTAAGGTTAGGGGAGCTTTGTTGTCATCGTTACACTAAAACACACGTAGTTAAGGTTAGGTAATGATCATCTGGCGTTTTGTTCATCCATCCATCCACCCCCACCTCCTCCCTTCCCCTTCCTACTTCCTCTTGTGCTCCCGTCATAATTAGAGGGCTTTGTCACTTGAATGTAAACATGTCGTTTAGGGGCACTTGCTGCAATGACAGATGCTGTTCTTCTTAGGAGGACAATGTCAACATACATGGCACCACTTTCTACTACTGTATACTTCATAAAGAATTAAGAGGTTGTAACTAATGTTGCACCATTAATGGTTAATAAATGTTTTATGAATGCTTAATGAATTAGTAATATGCCATTAATAAGGAAACATGGTAATGGAAAAAATCACCTCCCATGGACAAGTTGACCAGTTCCAGAGCCCTTCCACTAACCCCCTCATACTTTGAACATTATTAGTAGAATTACTAGTATTAACATTTCTGTTTGATTAAACAGTTATGAGGGCTGGTGCTGTCTTGGTTTTTCTGTACAGTGAGCAGTACATGTTGAGATGTTAGTTATTTGACAGTATTTCATGAGACCAGGGTGTGAGGGAATTTTGTGTCATCTCCATTTCAAATAAAAAAATCCCCAAAATGACTCCAAGAACAAACAAGATGAGGATATGTGATTGGAATAGACCAAATCAATCAAGGATAAAAATGTACCCATAGCTACTCTTTGAACACACTCTTTCTGAATGCTCTGCATGCAACCACTTTTTAATCCCTGCTGGAGCTTTCCTCAGTGGTTTGGAGCTACTGTACCTTGATTAATAATGTAGGGGTCTCCACATAAAGTGGCCAATAGATGGGAGCAGCCCTTTCACTTGAGCACTGAAAAATGCATTAAAACCTCAGCGATGGGGCAGACGTGATCAGCGGTCTACAGGTCTGAGTGCCACAGGTTATCACAGAACACCATCTCTAGCTGTTGTTAACACACACGTGTGATCACACGGCACTGAGCAGATGCAGTAAAAAAATATGTCTCCATCCCTCAAGGAAGGAATGTGTGAAAGCTTGCCACCTGTTGCTGGTAAACCAGACAAAGACTTCATTTTTTTTGCCTACAGTCACACAAAGTTAATGATGCCTTTTTAATGTTTTTGAAGCCAGGCAGTAAGCTCAGCCTAGTTTACCTTTGTGGATATGAGACCTCAAAATTTAGGAAATACACTAAAACCTTCTCCAAAGATGGATGACTTGTCTAACTTTATACACGTTGTAATTCACATATTTATGATGTCATTAATTTCTGTATTAAAGAACTGAGGAAAGCTACTTACCATTATCAAACAGCTGCATTATGAGTGGATTAGTCAAAGTTCGGCCTTCCAGACCTTTCTTCAGCCGGGATTGTTAGACCCCAACCTCATGAGCCTAACCCTAACCTTGACCATCTGAACTTAAAGCTAAACATAAGTGAAGCTGTGGAGGTGATACACAGTCAGAGGGGAAGCGCCGCCTGAAAATACTTGGTGATGTCATTTCCATTCACCCTCACTTTCACTTAAATTTGATCCTTTGACTAATTTAGGTTTATTTTCATTTACACATTTACAGGCAACTTTCACATAGTTAAACAACCAACATGGTTTGAATTAGCATTTAAGTTTATTAGCACTTTTTGCATACATCATTTCTAATTGACATATCCATTTTGTTAATTTTATACTGTCAACACAACTCTTATTTTTAAGTTGCACTAATATCGGCACGGCAACGGCAACAACTACCCCTTGCAGTAAACCATGGGATGAATAGGATGATGAGGACGACTGGCGGGTCTACGAGGTAGAAGATCCTGCCTCCTTGGACGATGAGGAGCCAGCTGACGAGCTGGCTAGGCAGCACCGCTATCCCCTGGATGACCTGCCGGGATTGTTCGCCTCCGCTGACGAGTGCATGGCCACCCCCCTCCCCCTGCCTACTAAGAACCTTGTGGTGAACTTCACCGCTGGCCTGGCCTCCCAACAACGCGCCAGACCACGTCCCCAGGTGACCTGTCCACCCATAGTGCTCATTTTCCACTATGCTAAGCAGGAGTGGGAACCCCGCTGGCCGCAAAGCCTCCTGCCGTGGCCTATGCTCCCTACTGCACAATTGATGACTGGCAGTGGGACAAGGGTGTCCCCCCACTGGAGGATTCAATCCGTTCCTGTCTCCTCCCCTCTGCCTCGCCGTGGCCTGCTGGTCGGCCGTCACTCCCATCCGAGAGGGACGGGGTGACGGCCACCACGTTCGAACCACCCAGGTGGTGGCACTGGCAACAATCTGGCATTTTTGGCGGGCTCTCTGGACAGCCTGACGTATCAGTGGACCGAGCTGGCCGCTGAAGAGATCGTGGAGGTCCAGACCATGGTGGCCACCATCCTCTGCATGTCCCAGGCGTTCGCCATCAACGGCAACTGCTCTATGTGTGCCGCTCAGGCCTGACCTCTTTGAAGGACACAGAGAGGCGTCAGCTCCTTAATCTGCCTCTCTCCACAGACTTCCTCTTTGGTCCGGACATTCAGCGGACCATTGACCGGATGGAGTCAGCCAGGAAGCAGCAAGTCGGAGCAGCTGGGACCTCACCTCCGCCCCCAGCAGCCACCACCTTGTCAGCGGCAGCAGTCCAGGGAAGACCCCCGGCCTCCCGGTTTTCAGCCACCCGGGCTTTCCATGCCCCCTACCCAGCCCAGACGCGAGGGGGGCAGAGGCGGTGGCCCCGGGCTTCAGCCTCCTGCCGGAGACAGCCTAACAATGTGTTCTTTTGAAATAAAGGACGTCGCCCCACATGTTACATGGCCTCTAAAGATAAGCTTTCCTATGATGCACCACACACTGACACACAGGCTGTTTCAGAGATTGGTTCGCCTAGGCACAAGAGGCACCCCACCTGGGAGGGGACAACTCTTCCTCTCCCCCATCGCAGGTGGGACAAAGGAGGGAAAGGCGGTACTCATTGTCCGCCCTTCCTCTGCATCCACCAGTCACCTCATGGCTAATCAGCTTTTCATGTCCCACTGGCTTCACGCTGCCCTCCCTCGCTGCACTCGTGGCACGCTCGCCGAGCTGCTAGCTGCTCGGCGGTGCAAGGCAGCACTCCCACGGCTACTTTCGCGATTGCTCGCCCCGGGGTGGCGGGACGGGGCTAGTGCCAAAGCGTAGCATCCTCTTCTGTGTTTACCAGTGACGTCAGCCTCCGAGCTCTTCGCAGGGCCGCTGAGGGAATATCCTCCGATTTCTCTGCTCCGGCCCAGGGCATTGGGACGGCATTATCGCTGGGAGGTAGCGTCCATGCTCCAACTCTCACTCCCTTCCCGTCTGGGGGACCATGACTCCAGGGTCTGTATCCCCCTCCATTCTCACTGTTAGTCGCTGCCATTTTGCCTCTACTGCCTCCCTGTTTACTGACGACGTGTGCACTCAGCCCTTACTGAAGATGGCGGCTACCAGACGGATATGGCAGCTCTGGAGCCTTTTCCCGAGGAAATTAGCTGCCGGAAGGTAAGAACCTGCACACCGCCGATCGTGAGGATTGATCTTCTCCTAGCTCCTCTGCTGTTACCCTGACACCGCTTTCCGAGGCCGGGCTACCAGAGGACAATGTTTTGGAGGCGGCTTCTTCTCTGCTAACGCTATCCTCCCTACGGCCCTTTCCGAACGGGGCCCCTGTGCTCCTCTCCCCACGATGGGCAGGCCATTTCCAGCGCCTCTCATTGATCTCCCCGCTCGCCTGCTTACAGATTGATATCTGGAGTGGGTACGCACATGTGGGCCCCTAACTCCCTGGCTGGACAGGACA
The DNA here is from genome assembly GCA_003416845.1 of Oplegnathus fasciatus. NCBI lineage: Eukaryota > Metazoa > Chordata > Actinopteri > Centrarchiformes > Oplegnathidae > Oplegnathus > Oplegnathus fasciatus. The sequence continues at coordinate 50,138 of NTHP01000665.1, forward strand.
CCGAGGAAGGGCTATGCTCTGCAATTCTGCCGCAAGCCTCCTCCCTTCAGCGGCATTCTCCGCACCTCTCCCGACCCCTCTGAGCTAGCGGTGTTGGAAGAAGAGATGAGCTCTTTTCTGAGGAAGGGAACCGTAGAAGCAGTTCCACTGTTGGAGGCGCACAGGGGGTTCTTCTCCCCCTATTTTTGGGTCCCCAAAAAGTCTGGGGGCATGCAGCCCATATTAGATCTGCGCATCTTGAACCTTTATATTGTGCAGCGGCCATGCTAACAGTGAAACATCTGTTGGACAACATCAGCCAGGCGACTGGATGACATCCATAGATCTGACGGACGCATATTTCCATGTCCCCATACTGCTGCGCCACAGAAAATACCTGTGGTTTGCGGTGGGAGGGAGGATTTTCCAGTACTGCCGCCTACCCGACGTGATCCGAAAGAGCTGTGAGGCAATGGATCACGCTCTGCCATCCGGGCTCAGGGCGCACTCCACCAGGGGCATTGCTTCATTGGCTGCTCTCTTCAGGGGACTGTCGGTGGAGGAGATCTGTTTGGCCGCATCCTGGTCCTCTACGTCCACTTTTGTGCAGTCATATCTCAGGTATTCTGTGCTTTGTGCAGCGTCTGCAGAGACCCCTTCTGGGTCACATTGAGGCTTTTCGGCCATGTCGGCTCCTTGCAGGAGCGTGTGTTTGGGTTGTGGGACCCCTAGGGGGGGCAGTGTCTTATGACCTGACCATTGACCATCTTCGTCCAGTCTATGGCTGGGTCCGAGCTGGCAGAGTCAGCTGGGAGTACATCACATCCCTAAAGGCCTTCGCCTCCAGTGTTAACCAATAGCGAAGCCCGTTAGAGGGCGCAGCACGTATGGCCCAGCTGACCCCTGTTCTATTCCTTTCGCTGAGTTCAAAGGGAGATGAGCAGCGGGTATGCTGGGGTTTTATAGTGTGTCATCACTACCTCCTGATTGGACGGTGAGTGCAAAGATCTGTCTCAGGGCGCCGAGGCGGAGCCTCGATGGGGTAAACAAATACCAAAGCCCGTTAGAGGGCTACGCACGTACTCATAGAACTGGAGTTACATTCAGTAACTACTATTTTGTCTATTCTGCAGTTAATGCAACTACAAGGAACTAGTAATGTCATGTCATAATAATAAGCCAACAGCAAGATACAGCTCAGTAGCAAGGCCAACATAAAATGTATCACGATAAACCAGTTGTATTACAGTAATGTCCATCTCGCAACGTATTTCAGAAATAAAATAAGACATATTACATACCTGTCTAAGAGGAGGAGGGCCAATTCAGGATCAGTTTTGAATCCTTTCAAATCCTGCAATTCTCTCCATCTGTTGAATGACCGCCCAAGGTTGACTCTATCACAGTCTCTTTTAGCTTCTTCGGTCAGTTCTTTCCTTTTTCTCTTTGCTGATCGTGCCCCAGTATCAGCCATACTATAAGCACAAAATATAACAT